>OY735227.1:27367488-27734988 GCA_963457665.1 Thysanoteuthis rhombus
TTAGGAATATATCTTAACGGCATCCCAGTCACCAGCGAAGAATAATGCCATATTTTATTTTTTTTATCGGTAAATCAAATCAGGAATACATAAAACAATTATACAGCACCATTATCCTTTACTTGCTATAAGGTTCCAACTTTTAACCCCCACCTCACCCAGGGGGACGCCCATGTGTTTGGGTGGGTATGGATGGGTGTGTGTTCATGCATGTGTGATGACTACATCTCTGCATCTCAGATACGTGGGATGATTCTTCCTCCGGATTAAAGCTCATCAGAGACTCACCCCCAGAAGGCATCTCTGCTCTACAAATATATGCAGAACTTTCATCCGTCATCCGTCAGGATTTCATTGCCACTGACATTCCAGGTGCCGTTGCTGGTCATGCACGCATCCTGACCTTACAAAAAGACAGACTTAACGCTTTGTCTTCCGACGTAGTGAAATTAAACACTTATACGCCTGACTGCTTCTGGGTCAAAATCCAATCCGACATCTATTCTGATTGAAGATGTTCACTGCGATTTTTGTATTGCTCATATAATAAATGAATTTGTAAGTATATAAAACTTGTCAGTTTAGCTCAGCTGGTGAGAGAGCCTCCAAGCAAACATTAGGTCGTGGTTTCATATCACGGTAGGAAAATGTTGATTACATATATGTTTGGTTTAACGCGACCGGATAGACTCTCAGCGAGTAATTTTCTCTTCTATTCAACAAGGATCGTTCTTGTGGGAGAATAATTTTGACAATATATATCTATCAAATTAAATTTCTCTTCCGGGCATCATTTATTTATTTGCATCCCCACAAGTACAAATGTGACACGAAGTCAAATTAAGGTGGGGTCCCACGCGTTCGAAAACGTGCAGAAATTGGATGCAATGTACCCGACGCCTTGCGCATGATTTCGCAAGGATGCTGGGACAAGCTGGACTATGTCCACAGGACGAATCCTGTTGTATAAGAGTCCCTAACTCTCGACGCATGATTCCGCAGAGTCATTAGGGTAGGCTTGACTTTGTTCACAGGATGGATCCTGTTGATGCTCTCAGGACGAGCCTGAGCATGCTGGTCAGTGGTTCCGCGATGGGGGACAATCCCGGACATTGATCAACTTCTCAGCTCAGATACTACACTTTGATCATAGCAGGCCGATAAAAGCTCTCAGATTCTTCGGTCATACTGGCACCAAATGATCCAGTACTGTTTGTCTTGTGTTACTTGGAGTGGAGAGGGCCACCACTAAATCACTATTCTTGACCTATAGATGGCGTTGAGATCCCAACACAGCATCCTATCGGCTTTTCCAAATCATGGGACCAACAAACCAACCAACCAACCATTCAAGTTTTTTCACGTAGCCATAGATGTAAAATATTAAATTTGGGCCAAACTCACCATAAATAGCTTGCAAAATTGTCCTGCGAATCATTTCGCTATGAAAATCAGCTTAGCCCAACAAATCTCTACGCATGGTATAATAGAACTTTCTAAATGGTTGATGTATCAGCGTATATCCTACTGGCACTAATGGTCGGGTTTCAAGCTGAAGGAAAAGCTAGAATTTCGAATGATTATTTGAAGTCAGGTAAGCAGTCCCCACCTGGACAATCATCTATCACAGTCTTATTCTCTTTCTACCAGGAAGAGTATTGTAGGTTTGCAAGTAAAAACTGGGAATTGAAAGGACAATACTTCAATCGTAAGTTCTAGGGAACATCGTTTTTAATTGCCATAAGAGCAAGTCTGTTTTAGTCTTTCTTAGACGACACAAACCGTCATATATATATGCATACGGTACACTGTTTCTATTTATCGAAGCATGTTAATCACAAAGATATATTCAATGCATTGATTGAACCGTTTTTCAAAGATAATTTAAAGTATTCATACTTTGATCCAGCAGTGACAAATGAAATAACTTTTCGCTTGATCTGTGGAGGCCCTCCAGCTCGAGAGGCCCTACAGCCCTTGTGTTGCAGTCTTTGAAGCCCAAGCTTTAATCAAGCACTGGCACGTAAACATAAAACGACCGTCTCTTAAGAGACACACCCAAAGGGAGTACGAACAATTGGTGACGAAGTTTTGGTTTCTGCTGTATACAATGCCAAATCATGGGCTTCGGGGACTGTAAGGATTAGCTTAAGGGTTAGCACGTCTGCCTCACACATAAAAATTCCCGGGATCGATTCCCAATATGAGTGATGAGTGTATGAAACTCTTCATTAGTGCAAATTTCCCTTTGCACTCAGCTTCTAATTGAGTACACTCAAAACTGTGCGGTTAGGGTGAAGGTATCCTTTTGGCGCCAAGTGTGTGGTCATAAAATAAATGTAAGAGTCACAAAGCAGGGTGGTGAAAATAAAGTGAGTTATAAAATTATGATTTTATGAAATTTATTTATAAATATGAAAATGCCCAAATACAACTTAATATACAACACACGGAATCTCAACAAATCGTTGACTGAAAGGACCAGTGACCGAAAACGAAAACAAAATCTTTTCAGTTCCAATACGTCATTCGAGCAAGTCGAGGACACCCCAACTTGAAAAATTTTGAAAAAAGAAAAGAAGAAATAAAAGGTCAACCAAGAGACAGAGAACCATGCAACATGCACATGAAAGAATCATATTCAAGCTTACATGAAGAAATCACAAGGCAGCACAAAATATCAGGGGGGAAACAAGAGCCTGAGACATCATAGAGTCCATTAAAATCAAAATGGCAATGGGCTGGTCATGCTGCAAGAATATCAATGGACATCGTGACATGGATCCCCAGAGGTCACACGCGTAACCAAGACCGGCAGGGTAAAAGATGGAGAGATTAACTAGACAAGTTCAGAAAGTATTGGCTCTGCGACGCCCATGATAAAGAAGAGTGGCGAATGTTGGGGGTGGTCTATATTCAACGATGGATGATAAGAGACTGACGATTATGATGACAACCTTCATGTACCTTTCTGAAAGGTTTTGTGATTGGCATAGCAATCTTTGGCCCGTGTACTTATTACAAATCGCATTTTGTGGTCTCATTGTTCCATAATATTACTTAAATAACAAGTTCTATGTTTAAAACTGTAGAAAGCAATCGTCCCAGTCACCTAGTGTTGCTGAGCGATTGCGACAGACTCATAATAAAAAAAAAGCTAGGTGTGTGTTAGATTACGATTGTCTTGTTATCATCTATCGGTAAACCTTTATAACATATAGTTTTACATTTTTGTGACTTGATAATGTTCTCTTTAAGTCAAGGTCTTTTGAGAAGAGTGAAAATAATGGTAATATTGATATACAACAAGTTACTACTAGTCCATTGACTCGTCTACTATAGTTTACCAATACAGAAATTAATTTCTGAGATCAAAATGATTCACGATGCTTTTGTTTATTTACTATTCTAAACCAAGTGCAATTTACACACTTCATTCGAAGGTCATGTACGGGAATTCAGACTATCCCTACTTTCCTTCTACAGTTAGGATAGGCCTATGAAAAATGTAAGTGTCGGCCTGCAGGATGCTGAGTGAATTTCCCAGATTTATTTAAGGGAAAATCGAGGACACAGAACTCGAGAAAGTAGACCACTACATCTACCTAGGGCAACGAATCTCCATGAGACCCTCAAAAGAAGAAGAAATCAAGCGAAGAATCACTCTGGGATGGCAAGCCTTTGGCAGAGCAAGCTCGACCTTCAAAAACAAGAATATCCCATTAATCCTAAAGAAAAGGGTGTATAACCAATGCATCCTCCCAATAGTCACTTATGGAGCTGAAACATGGAACTTAACCAAGAGACAGACCCGTAAGCTGAGAACCATGCAACGTGCACATGAAAGAATAATGCTGGGCCTCACATGGAGAGACCACAAATCAGCACAGTACATCCGGGAAAAGACAAGAGTTAGAGACATCATAGAATCCATAAAAAATCTCAAATGGCGGTGGGCTGGCCATGTTGCAAGAATGGCAGACAATCGATGGACATCACGACTCACAACATGGATTCCTCGATACCACATGCGCAACCGAGGCCGGCAAAATGTTAAATGGAGAGACGAGCTAGACAAGTTCAGGAAGTACTGGCTCCGTGACGCCCATGATAGAGAAGTGTGGCAAATCCTGAGGAAGGTCTATGTCTAACGACGGACACTAAAAGACTGATGATGATGATGATGATGATGATGATGATGAGCATCTTTGACGCCTGAAAACATGGTAATTCCATGCTAATTTCCTTTGTAAGTTCTTATATTGTTGGGATTGCATATTCTTTCGTAAGTTTCACAGAAGTTCTGAGGTCTCTCACAGTATCTTCTGTTATTGAACTTAGAATAATCTTTTGTAAACTCCAACACGCACCTATTGTACCATTACCACGGATTTTTGTTTCCCATTGTGTATCTCCCGCTGCACTTTTTCAAAACATGAAGAACTGATAGCGTCAAGTGCAAATTTCACATTCAGTCATGATTTTCGCCGAATCAAAATTAAAAAATAGCTTTTTCTCATGACAGATTTTCAAGGAGTATGACCAGACAATCATTAAAAGCAATTCTAAGATTTCCCAAGCATAGCGTTGGGAACTTTTGCATCAATTCAATATATATATATATATATATATATATATATATATATATATATATATATATATATATATATAATACAAATAAGAAATACAATGTTAAATGATAACCTATCAGTGGTGGGTTTATTTCATAAAGTGCTCGATACATTCAACATTGAATATCAAGTTGATTCAGAGTAGAGCTTAAAATAAGATGAAACAGGGATTCGCTATACCAACACGTTTATGTTTTGCTCTATGTTTGTATAGCAAATCCTTACTTCATAATATATATATATATATATATATATATATATATATATATATATATATATATATATGTCAACTTTCATCTTGTAATGCTGGAAAAGAAATATTTTTAGCAAATTTTAGTATACAGTCCCAAAGTATCCATGATCATGGGCAAGCCACACTTAATACGATCAGTGTTATTTCAACATATTGTCTCATAACTATTTTTTGTGTCTTCAGTTACTTTGCTTGATATAGTGAGTGAAGGGTTTGTGAAAAAATTCACCGTGTAACCAAAGGTTTTACCGTATTTTTCTTGTTAACGACTTGTGTAGCATATATATATATATATATATATATATATATACGCATACGCAGGAATGGGTATAGAAAATGAATTCATTTAATTTTTTATAAATATTCCCTGACCGGGTTCGACCGTATAATCATTTTCAAAGGGAGAAGTGAATGAAGTGGGGTTGGTGGTATTGACTGCAATTTGTAGGTTTTATTTTCCCAGGTTTCCTTTAGTTTCATTTGTCCACACAACTTTACTCAATAGATATCTGCTGGGTTGGGCCCATCTTTTTCATTATTATCACCGAGGTCAAAAGAGGTTATTGTGGAGTGAGTGGAATATATATATATATATATATATATATATATATATATATATATATATATATATATAAATATAAATACATCCAGTTATAAATTTAAATCTGTTTCGTGTGAAACACCCATCCAGAATAAGTGTTTCACGCGAAGCAGTTTTAAATTTATTACTGGGTATATTATATTCATTCATATTTAATATTGTCTCTGTTTCTATTTTGATACCTCTTTCAATAATAATTCAACTGTGTATTTGCATTATATATATATATATATATATATATATATGTGTGTGTGTGTGTGTGTATGTGTGTGTATTTATATCCAATTCAAGACAGGACAGGAGTATGCAGTGTGTATGGAATCATTATTTTTACTCTGTAATTACTGGACATGTTTCGATGTTCAACTCTATCATAAGCGGTTATATGTCCATGTGGACTTCCATTGTTAGAAGATGCAGGCACAGGTTTGTGCAGTTCTTCCAATCTGTAAGGTGTTCTAAACGGAGATGTACGTGTTCTCATCTTTCCTGTATGCCTGTGACTCTGAGTATTAACTGTCCAGTGTTTCTTAGAATCAGGGGGTCTAAGATGTAGATTACCAGAAAAACTAATCTCTGTCCAGCCTATTTTTTGTCTCTGTCATTCTAGAATGTATGTGCAAGAGTATTGGAAAGTTGATGGTGATATATATATATAAGGGAAGGGGGCGAAGAAATCAAGGAAAATGTAAAAAAGGGTGTTAATAGGTTAAGAGTAAGAAAACTCGAAAATACTCAAGAAAACCTTAGAAAGTTTTGATGGGATCCCAAGGGCGATGGTAATATCTAATGGAGTATTAATCACTCTGATGTGCACCTTTCATGATGGTCCTTACTTTAGTAAAGATTGAAATAAAAGGGTCGATTTGACATTGCGATTTTTTATTTTTTAATGATTTATATCAGTATTGGTGTTTGTGTGTATTTGAGTTGATGGGGGTATTTAGATGTCTTTGTTAGGGTTGTCTCCCAAAATATCTGTGTGAGAGTTCTGTGGTTGTTTACTTTGATTAAAAAAACAATAATTTGTGTAATTGTTATTTATTTGATTTGTTTAATTTGATTTAAGTCCATCAGGTGAATATGTTTTGAGGCATCTCATTCACATACCTTCATGGGATTCAAAAATCTTAGTGACTTCATTAGATGTATTCTTCTCAATCTTTTCAATGACAGCGAATTTTATATTAGTGACAAAATAGTGGCCAGGTAGATGGAAGTGTTGTATTGGGGGTAAATTGTTGTAGTTGAATGATTTTATTTTGTATCTGTAGTTGTTGAGTCTAATATCAAACGGACATTCAGATTTGCCTATGTATTTTGGAACTATGGTAGTCTTTTGGGAGTAAAGCTGGCGAAGATATTAATATGTTTGAAGTGGTTAGAGAATAGGTTATTTCTATCGTAGCATTGTTGGTGGAATTTGATTATTTCAGGGATGCTTTTTCTGTGGAATACTCAATTATCAATTATGCTCTTGCTGCTTATCATATCTTTGGCGTTCTTGGATTTATAGTAAGAAAAACGTCAGGTTTGTGGAAGATTTCTTTAAATTCTTGTTTCAATGTCAAAATATCCCACCAATTCTTGATAAGTTGTGAAAGTGGGAAGTGTATCATGGAATGTAGTTATAAAGAGTATGCTATCTTATTTGTTTGTGCCGGTCAATTTACGGGTGTTATCTCTGGGTATTGTGGTAGTTTTATTGATTTGATTTCCTATGAGGGTGCGTGAGTATCCTCGTGTTGTGAAATGATGTACAGGTTGTTAATGTGTATCTTTAGTACTTAATCTTCAGAGCATATTCTTCTAATTGTAAACAGTTGTGAAAAAAATAAGTTCTCTTCAAGGTGTTTAGGTTGAACCGGTTTGAAATGAACGTAGTTGTGAATATCGGTGGGTATTGTATATAAGATTGTTTGGAGGTGTCTATTCTTATCTACGCATATACCGGTGTCTAAGAAGGCCAACGATTCTTATGATTTTTCTCATAGTCAAATCGTGTCTAGAATTAAGGTGTGTGTACAAAAAAATGTCGTTGATACATTTAACATAGAATAGACAGTCATTGTTAATCACGGGGTAGATATAAGTTTCCTCAATTTTTTCATATGAAGGTGCGCCGACTATGCCCATAGCACAGTCTCCAATTTGGAGGAAGCGTCCATGATTAAAGTTGAAGATACTAATGGTGAGTTTGTGACGTATGTTGGTAGTGATGGTTCCTCTTTCAGATTCTTTTACGCTTCTACAATCTAGGCTCTCTTTTAAGACAGAAATTTTGTCGTTATGTTGAGTATCATAGTTTAAAGATTTGACGTCCATTGTAAATGGATCGCAATTTCTAATGTAGTTGGATTTTATCAATGAATTCTGTAGTGTCTCTTATATAAGATTTAACTTGCATGAAGTGGTCGACATATTTAGATATGTTTGTGATGTGGTAGTTAGTTGAGGATACGACAGGTCTACCTGGACTATTTACCTTGTGAATTTTTCGGAGTATGTATATGTAATCGGTGAAATTGCCTCATTTGTGAAATCTCGTTTTTGTAAAAAGTATCAATTTCGCCTTGATTTTATTAACTTTTGATCGTAAAAAATAGTTGTTTCATATTCTTGTTTTGATTAAACAAATTTTTGATCAAATCAAAATTACGTAATTATTTATTTTTTGTAAGGTTAAATTTTCCAATTCAGCGTAACATGGCTTGGGTTTGCAAACGAAAATTCAGGGTTTTGCATAATTACGCGACCATATCCTTACAAGATGAAGTTTTATGGCCAACCTCACCCTTTAAACCAAGGGTTTGCATGATATATTCTACCGTGAGGTACCAGGGATAGAGATAATAGAAATGATACCACACAAATTACGGACACACATTCGCACCGACTATAAAAAACAACTTTTGCAAAATAAAAAAAACTCACTAGAAAAAGAACACACAAAAATATCTATACTTTTCAATATACATACATACATATATATATATATATATATATATGAATATATATATATATATATAGAGAGAGAGAGAGAGAGAGAAAGAGAGAGTTGTGTGTGTATGTGTATGTTTGTTTTGTGGGTATAAGGTAATCCGACTGAATGATTGTAATTTGAAAACGAAGATTGAGGAAAACACAGGTTACACCTCTAACATTTATTATCTTTATGATAAGACTTTATGCATCTCGCCATTTTTTCACGGGCGTCTTCAGAAGGTTTGCAACACAGAAAACTACTTAGTTCTAACCTAGGCTCGAACACTGACCACTGACACAAACGCACACACACACACACACACACACACACACACACACACACATATATATATATATATATATATATATATATATTAATAGATAGATAGATAGACTGCCAATAACTAGTGTTTGGGCCCCTTGGTAAAAGCAAGGATTCTAAATGCCGTTTTTCAAAACAGGCAATCTCTCCCCACTTGGATGGATGACGGAACAGTATCTTCTTAACCCCATTCCTTCATCTGTTCTCGCAAAGACATGTTTTATATATATATATATATATATATATATATATATATGTGTGTGTGTGTGTGTGTGTGTGTGTGTGTGTTATTTAAAACACAATCTTTTTGAAGTTTTTTTAGTGTTTAAAGCTATAAAGCTTTGTAGACTATATATATATATATGTGTGTGTTTGTGTGTGCGTCCGTATATTGTATATATATATATAAAATGCAGAAATCTATTCTATGTATTTGTATTCATACAGTTTATCCATATGGTGGATGTAAACATATTTACTTATATACAGCATAAATGAACCTTGCATACATACATGAACAAATATTGTGTATATTTACTTATATGTACACGTACATACATTATGTAAAAAGTAAGGGATCGTGCAAGCTGTTCACCACTAGACTAAATGTCAATTAAAGATGTTTTATGCACCATTGGTCTTGACTTCCGTATAACCAGCATTTAATCAAGGGGGTACGGCAATTCTTTTTACCGTGTGTCCTTACAATATCGTACCTGTAAAATCTAGCACTTATAAACAAAAAAAAAAAAAAGAAAAAAAAAACAAGTTGTAAGTATCAGCTAAGTTTTGTTACAAGCCAGGGGTCATTTTAGTCAATGTCTACCATACTTAATAATTATAGCTATAACAGCACGAGCACTTTCATTTGCTGGATAAATGTAAATGAAAAAAAAAAAAAAGTTTAGAAGCTCCCAACACAAACTAACTTTTGCCTTGACTGACTAACCCTAACCCCTAAACCTAACCCTTGGTTATTATCTCGATCAGGTAATAATAGCCGAGCTGCCAGAATGTCCTTTACATTTTTATCTACTTTTATTTACCAAACAAAAGATACAGCAATCTGTAATAGCTATAATTATTTAGTGCGGTGGAGACTAACGAAAGAGACCCTCATGTCGAATTTAGGTAAGTCGGTTTATTCCTGTGACAACTGCTTTAATCCAACTCCAGCTGTGGTCAGTTATTTTCCTCTTTCACGTAGATTCACGTGGGAGACATTCTTATTTGCTAACAGCTGTTCGGTAACATGATGCAGCTTTCTTAGCTTATAAACATGTCAGCAAATTTTAACAAAGTAAACATATGTGGTTCGAAACCTGGAATCAGGTTGTTACTGTCCAGACTTTGGACAGATATTCAGACACTTCCGGCTGGTCGTTCGCTTAAAATCTACGATACCCATGTGTTAAACATCTGGATACGAAGTGGATGATCTTGTAAATATGTCTCGCGGTGTCGAGACCTTGGGCAAGTCAGTGCCATACCGTATTGCAGGCTGTGGAAGAAGAACTGTAATACCCGAGCGATAACAGGTGTTTTGTTGAGGTTGTTTTGTGTTTAGTGACTTGGTGTGAGGGAGGGGACGTAGTATCAGCAGTAGTTTTCCATGCCAAAACAGCAGTAACTTCAAAATTTCAGTCGCAGTCGTAAATGGCTGCTTTTTCCTAGTATCGTTGAAGTCATGGTTGAAGTTTAATGCTAAAAGCCCCTCGAATTCTAACACTAAATATCAGAGCCCTTTGTTTTGAGTTAAATAGGAGTATTTGCCTCTCTTTATTGTACTGACTTGTCGTTATCATCAGTGTAAATATCTTACTAAAAGAAGTGATGGCTAAAAGTATTCGTGGTTTTAGTAGTGGTAGTACTAACAAAAGACTTATTTTCCTTGGTATAATTAGGACTCGTTGAAAGTATTGTGTTTTAGGCCTTTAATGGCGGTACTATTTATAGAAGTTCAAAAATAGTTTTTTCTTTCTTTTTTGTAGTGCACCAGATGTCGATAAGTCAGTTGTTACAATCGAGTTAACAGTGATGGGAATAGGTTTGGCGAACTAGATAAACGGTAAGGCTTAATGTGGGGTTTCTGCTGGGGGTCGTAGATAGGTCCCTCAGGAATGAGCGGAGTGAACACGTGCAGCTTGGGGGTTCCGGAGTGCTGTTAAGTCTCAGTGGGTATTAATTTTCTTCCAAATGTGACCAATTTGGGGTCTGGAATTTGCGAAGAAGGTATACGCAGTACACCTGTGTACCCTGCTGTTTCCACCATTGTGTTTTCTTCTTTAAAGTCTGTATAGAAAGACTGTTTTCTGTCATTTGTGCGTGAGTATTATTTTTCTTAGTTAATGTAATAATTGTTTCATCGTTGGTACTACCGGGGAATTTATTCTTGGTAAAATAATGTAAACCTCTTGAAACACGGCCTCACACACGCCGCCTTATTATTTCTGAATGGGACGTTTTTCTCAGCCAGCTGGACATATTGAAACTGTGTTAGTTGATCATTGTATACGGTATAATCGGACTATTTTCTTCATCTTAATTTTTTTTTTACGACGTTTTGACCGTGTATCCTCCTGCCTTTTCCGAGCGCTGAATATAAGAATATATTTCGAAACAACCAGACGAACACAGGTAAACCATACGTGAGGTATCAGATAAAATACGAGCATGCGTTCCGGGAATACACGGAGAACGCCGGAGAATACACAGCCGAAACGTTGTGATCGTGAAAAGAAATTAAACAACATGAACGAGGAAAATAGTCTGATAATACCACATACAATGATTATAACATCCTGTCTAAGAAATATCATACAAGAACAGTAGCAGTCGAATTTCACAAATCAGATTTTACTTAAATAAATAGGATCATCGTGACTTGAGGACGTGAAAGGCTGGATACCGGTTTCGGGAACCAGACCATCCAGTCAGCCAGCTGGTTCGAAAAAAACAACAAAAAACGACACTTATCATTTACGATATGAGAAAAGGTAAAAAAAAAAAAAGACCTAGTCTGTCCGTACCCGAATTCGCCATAACTGAAGTAATAATACTTACTAGCTAATGTAAACTAGTAGAAACAAATTATTAAAAACAAGAGAAAATTGGACTCGATCGTCGGTAGGGGTCGATCACCGAGGGAAACGATGTGAATGGGTTCCATCTGTTGCCACTGGTAAAGTCACCACGAGAACGAGAATGAGAGCGAGGACCTTTCATCGCTGCTGCCTCACTACACCGTTCTAAATGCGCACTTGCAAATATGCTCTAGCCACGGGTAACAGCCTGGTCACTCCTACAACTAGAAAGCTAGCAGCAGCCGGTGTGGTTCAATAAAGAAATGAAATTATTTATCTACAGCTAATTCACTGATTCTTCATTCGTTTGCACAGGTTTTTTTTATCCATTTAGCTCTTTCTATCTTTCTTTCTTTCTTTTTTTTCTCTCGTACATTCATTCTGTTTCTCTTGAGCTTCTCCTCCTCTCGCTTCCTTACTTTCTTTCTTTCCTTCTTCCTCACACACATACTCTCACTTTTCTCCTCTCCCTCTACCACGACCGCATCACATTCTAGTACCTCATTCCTCCCCACCTGATATTCCTACACTCATGAATATTAATGAGGCTGGAAACTATATAAATGCGCACGCAACTAGCAGTCAGTATTTTTTCTCAGGCAAGTAGGAACGCAGGAGCGCGCTCACTGTAAGCTGTAAATACTTTGTACATTTTTTTTTACGAGACCGAGAAAAAGTGACGTTGCCGTAAGGAGAAAAAACACATACGCCTACTTAAAAGAAAAGGACCATACGTAAGACAGAAAGAGAGAAGGAAAGAGATATATTTCATTTATACAACTGAAAACTTCATAGACAATATTCAGTTTTTTTTAGATCGTAGTATTTAAAGACAGCGTCGTTCCTGGAGAAACTAGTTTCCTATTTTAAAACTTAACAGAGAAAAAAATACGCAAGGCAAGTATTCCTTTTTTTTTTTTTCTTCACAATTATTCTATGTATGTATGCACGCAGGCGCGGATCCTTGGGGGTAGGTCCAGACCCACCCCTGTTCGGGTAAAGCACAATTTAAAAAAAAAAAATCAAAATGTTCAAAATATCTTGGTAAAGAAATTTCATGAATAAAAGAAAATAACAAACAATTTTTCACTTATAATATTAAATTATTATTAAAAACAGAAACAAAAAATATATTTATTATCGAATTAGACAGAGTGGAAAAGAATTTGGACCCCAACACATTGCTCATAATCCTGGATCCGCCCCTGATTTATATCTTTGTATGTTTATGTATGTAAATCGGTTTATCTTATGCAAATATACATGTTTATTTTCGCGGATATAACATATTTTACATGTTGATTTTCGTTAGTATAGGATATAAAAGACTTTCTTAAACCCGTAGAGGTCCTCTTATAGACCTGCCCCCATTGAACCCTATTTATACCTATGCGTATGCTGTATGATAACTTACGTATCGGTTCAAGTACAGTATATTGAGTTTCAAACCTTATCCATTGAGAGCCTTACGATGAAAACACTTAGATAAATAGATATGTCGAATTGTAAGTGGGTAGATATTAATTACGTTAAGCCTACACAGGCATAGATGAGAATTTAAGTGGGAGAGAATTGAACTCTCCAGAAATGGCCAGTGAGATAACTTTGTAAATCGTTGTTCTGCAGCAGGCGCGCTATGAATGTTTCTATGTGGGTGCAAGTTGATATGATCATGCACTTTCGACGTCTGGTTAGGAATCAGCTGTGTACGTGAAGAAATTTAAATAAGAGATCACCGTTTCGAGAAATGACGATTTGATTGCATTCTGGGTACAATTTGATGGCGTTCATTTTTTTTTATCCATTTCGTGTGGGGGTGTGTGCTTGACTATATGCACAGACATTATACTTACTTGGACTCGAAAATCTAAGGAAATTACCCTATGACCAAGTAGATTGTCAGGGTACCATACTGGGTACTACGAGGCATTTTTCGGGGCAGTGGGGTTAGTTGAGAGCTGATAAATTCATTATTACGCAGCACCAAGTAAGGATCGAACTCCTGATAATCAAAGAGTAGAACATACGCGTGTTCTTCCTTTTTACAACTTGATGAGTGTGTATATGTGTGATAATTGAAAATGCATATTATAGTCATATTGATTAATAACTGGTTACAGTAAATTCGTAAACTTTACTTAATCATAATAGTGGAGTACCCAAGGGGCATACTCACTCGTAATGGACCCGGACATATGTGTTAATAGAAATAGTACTCATACCTTGAAATGCTCTCTTGGGGGTGTGCGTGAGTAGGGCACAGAAAGTACCCAGCAATCAAATGTCAACGAAAAAAATAGCCTAGACAGGGTAACTACGCCTTAGCTCCCTTTGGGACATGATACACTTATCCCAGCATTCCTTCTACTTTTCAAAACAGTCTGTAAAATTCTCTTTCGCAATCGCCATCAGCTACCTCATTTGGTTCTCCTTAATCTCGATCACGGTCTGAAAAGTGTCAGAGCGAAAAATCCGGTCTGCTCACACAACAATACCTCTCTGCCGAGTAAGAATTTGTCTCTTTGTGCATGCACTGCAAGGTTCTCTCGAGTTGTTTGCCAAGTTACATCAAGGCCCCACGACCAGTTCTTGAGGTATTCAAAATGGCTGGATACGTTCCGTACAGACCTCATATTTCTACTCCAGAGAGGATAGCTTTTCTATAAAAACGTAAAAATAAGAGGCGGAGGTGCTTATGTAGTTTTTCAAGTTTTATTCCAGAAAAGGTATGCCACTTCTAATCTTGTGTACTCGTATTAAAATAGATTGTTCAAGGAAAAGTGATTCTGAGTAGCATACATGTTAACGAAAACAAGTAGACTTGATAAGGAAACCAAATATTTAATCCCACCAGCTGTTGAGAGAATAAAAATATGTAGACTCTCCTAAGACGTGGGTGGGAGCCCAAGGAAAGACTGTACATAAAAACAGAAACACATATACCACATCTAAAATGTAAGCAAATAGACTAAGCTCATACTCACGTAACGTGTGTGTGTGTGATCAACACTGTTGGGGAGCCATATTGATAAAACTGTTTTGTTTTTAAATCTCCAAAACGGTTACAAGGTAAACAGCTGATGAAACAACAAGAAAAAGAAAATTACACATCGTACCATAATATCTAATTCTGTGTAAGACATAAAATCCTATGAAAAACTACATAAATTTCATTAGGAGATATTGGGAAATTATTGACTGAAATTACATAAATGTTTGGAATTTAAATATAAATTTGAAAAAAAAAATGTCTTCAAAGCTGTAAAGTTTCCTATATATCGATATCTATACATATATATCATTATCTATCTATACATATGTATTATATCTATGTATGTGTGTCGAATGTATACACCATATGTACAATATTTACGTTTTTTCTGTTCGTGTGTGTATAGAAAGACAGTATGGTGTGTACAAACGCGTGAGCAATTAGATGTCCTTACAAGTGTGTGTGCGTGTTTCTTTATATATGTATGTGTGCGCGTGTGTACCTGTCTTCGTGTATGTGAGTTACGTAAGAGTCTGTGTATACACTCACAAGGACACACCTGTTCGCATTCAAGAATATGAAACATATTTAGATACCAAACGTACCATCTTATTCACGCATACATCATCTGTGCTCCCTAGTTGTGTATTCACGTGTGCATGATTAAATCTGAATTGCACAAGTTTAATAGATACACCCGTACGTATGTGTCTGTATGTGAAATTCCTATCACACGCATGACCCCAACCCCGCCCTACCTTGTCATTGACTATCATACAAAACAACCCTTCTCAACAATGTGTAGGAGGTGACATGTCGCAAAATTGATTTCGATAAACTACTACTACTACTACTACTACTACTACTACTATAATCACATTTAATATTCAACACTTATCTTCTGTACAAAATGAAATATACAAATATTGCACACATCATAACAATCATATTTATATAATACATGGTGCTTGAACGGTGGAGTAATAAATATAATAATTATTTTTGGAAACCATTTACCTGTGTTGATAGCACTATATATCCCAGTAATCTATTCTTTAGTCCCACCTCTCAATTACTCAAAAAAGAAATTTCTGATAATCTAAACTACTTTTATTTACTTCTACCGTATACGTATGGTCTCTCAGTCACTCGTACTCCTACACTTCTGGAAGGAAACGCATTCGATTCTACTGGTTGCAAACCACGCATAACCTTATACATTTCTATCTGGTCTCCGCAATCCCTCCTATTTTCTAACGATGTTAACCCTAACTCCTGTATATCATAATAGCTCATATTTCTGAATTCTGCATAGGTGCCATGAACTGTGGAGACGATAATAGACTGGAGAAGAGCAAGGATGGAGCTTACTGATACCATTTGCAAACTAAGATTTACAAGAGATATTAAGGAGAAGGTACTACTTAACAAAGGTGGCCCGATTGGAATTTAGCAGGTGTCACCCAGATGTGCGATCTGTCCCAAATTTATGGAGCGAGGCAAAACGATTTTACTGTTAATTTAATTCAATGACAATATGATTTATGTATTAACTTCTGTTGCTTTTTTTTTTTTTTTTTTTTTCATGAATTTCAATTTAATTATGTGCCATTTTCATCATCGATTGTACGTGGGTGTTAAACTTTGACATTCAGATTTTCAATAGGGACCACCTTCGCCGAGTTGTGGCAAGGGGAAATAAGATCCTGGGCGCACACATCAACATTATACCATTTGAGGAAGATATGAAATATAATAACAGGAAACGATCCAGAGATGATGATGATGATGATGATGATGATGATGATGATAACATATTATTTGAATTTTGTTAGACGAAATATTCAAATACATTATGTGTGGGTTGGTTTCGACATGTTTTCCGTTCCTTTTTTACTCTTTTTTTTTCTTTTCTTCATGGCCTTACAATTGTATATCTTTTGAGACCGGAGGGTATACGACTGAGACGTTGTCAGAGAATAAGACAACAAAGACGAGGGAATTACGTATCTGTCGAACTAAAAGTCAAATGGTTTACAAGGGTATTTGGAGGACTACCGCCCACTGCTAATAATCCAATCCCTATCACGGTCCATATCGACTTTCAGTTGATGATCTCCTAGTGATAATACCAGCACACTGCACACAGTGTAATATTTGCACTTATCAAAAATAAGATCATCTTTTCAATTAAATACCCGTCCTATATGCTATCATATACAATAGCCCGAACCAACCAACATACAATAAACAATAACAATTATTGATTTTTTTAGATAAAAGCTCTTTGAAAGAAGTTCAAATAATTTTAGAGAGGTGATCGTGCCCATCATTAGCAGAGCACTTGGAAAATTCTCAATCTTTTGCAAAGAGTTTGGAAGAATTTAATTGAAAGAAGAATGGGATAATACAATTACAACATTGTTGAATGGAACCTTTCATGGAATGCTCGATGATTCTAGAATTCGACAGCATTCTAGAATACAACTAACACCTGAGGAAGTCCGGAGAATATGCTACCGAAATGTTGTGGCAAAAAAAGCAAAACAACAGAGATGAGGAAATTAGGTCGAACCATCCCCCACACAATGAACAATAACGATTATTAATATTCTGAGATTTTGGAAGAATTAAATTGGAATATGAATCGAGATGATGCTGATTAGGATAGGATGAGGAAAGTACTGGAAATTATTGGAGACTTGCTGCCTCTTGACTCCTAGAGATGGACAGTGGAAACTTCTTGCTTGAATAATGATAATGGATATCACATCAGTGTGGGCGAGAAAATATGTTTGAAATTTTCCAAATGAAAAAAAACCTGCATGAGGGAGGGTAGAGAGGGGGGCGAATTTATTTGAAAAATGCAACTACTCTTTGCAACATCCATGATAGAGATATCTGGTGAACCTTGGGAAAGGTCTATATCCAACGACGGATGTTAAAAGGATGCTGAATAGAAATAAAATTGGCAAAATCTTGGAGGCATTGGCGTAGCTGGGGGAGGAAGTTCCCCAGGCCTTCAACGGGTGGGGGGTGGGCAGATAGATTTATAAATGGTAGTTCACTAGTTATATTTCTTCTGACCAATCTCACAAGATGTTAGAGGGGACTATCAAGGAGCTAAACCCACCGGGACCCCCGATCACTACCTATGCATCTGCTCGTAAGTACGAAAATATTCTAGAAGATACAACAGAAAAGCATCTTGGCATTGCAACGTCATCATCAACCCGAGAACTTTAAAAGCTGTAAAACAGAATCGAATTGATTCCATTATAGATGGCACACTTTCAACAGTCTCTAAAACATAGGGTGGCTGGATTGATGAAATTATATGGGTCAGCAAGAATACCGAGGAGGGTGCTGGAGGCTTGAGGAGACTTGTCTCACTCAATACCCAATCTGATGAGAACATGCAAATACATTAAGTAATAATTATAATAACAACAGCAATGATGATAATGATAACGAATCTGTATTCATAATAAATGAATTAGTAAATATATAAGACTTGTCAGTTTGGCTCAATTAGTAAGAGAAGTTCCTACCAATCACTTGATCGTCATTTCAAATAACATGTTTATACATCGGTTTTGTTTAACGTGTCGGGATAAACAAAAAGAGAAGAGTTTACTCCCTCGAGTTCGGTGGGGATTTTTGTTGTTATGAGGAGAGACAGCGCTAACAAGGCCTGGTGTTTGACAACAATGATAACGATAACAAGAACGTGAGCATTACGGTTTTCGAATTCATATGGATCACCCAATCCAGGCCAAAAGACCAGATCTAGTCCATGTAAACAAAGAGAAGAAAATTACAAGAGAACTGAGAAAAAAACTATTGTAACGTGAAGGACAGTTGTACCCTTCATTATTTGAGCAATCTGAAGAACTAGAGCCAACTTGAAATACTGGGGAGAGTGCTGCTCCTTATCCAGCTACTGTTAGTGAAAAAAAAAAGAAGCAAACTCGACCAGTAAACAAGAACAGAAATAATAATATGATAGTCAAGGACAAAGAAAAGGGAGCCAGCGAGATAGTGATCGGGGTTGTGTCTGCTAAGGTGGAGATGAAAGAAAGGAAAAACTACAAAAAATGCTAAGACCTCACCCGTTGAATTGAGGTAACCGTGGATCATGAAGGTTATTGTAATATCTATATAAGTTGGTGCACTTGAAACCATGTCACTACACTAGAATCGCGATTGTATAAATTAAAATTTTGAGGAAGAATTGAGATAACCCTGACATTGGCATTCCTGGGGCCTCCAATAATACTGAGACAAGTGCTGAAGATTCTAAAAAAGTTGCTGTCACTCAATCTTCATTGAAAGGTACATCTGGTGTGAATATAGAATTGTGTGAATTAGTAAGGATAATAATAGCTTTTGATCATAATTAAACTAGAATACTGAGGCAGGTGCAGGAATATTGAAGAGTCGTACTGTAACTTTATCTCGATTGGAAGGCACCAGATACTACTGGTGTGAAGAAGCAACTAGTTCAATTATTGTACACTGATTTATTCCAACTGATATCCCCTGCTTGTTATTATTGTCACAACATTTCGGTCGTTGTATATTCCGGCCTTCTTCGGGTACTTATCATTCTCGGTTACGCTCTCAGAATTTCGAACTGAACGCTTTCTCCAATTCACGGTTTCAAAATAACATCACCTGATTGTTCTACCGGACAATAGTATAGTGGATACAAACGTTAATTAAGTATGGACGGTCAACATGGTGACCGTGATATCTATCTCCAGACCACGCAGTCAAATCCATATTCTCTGGTTCATTCGATGTCACTCAACATTCGACCTTTTGTACACCTTGGCCCCGAGCTGGAGAGAAGTAGTAGGAGGTGAAATCCCAATAGAAGTGAGAGTAGTCCTCGTTCAACTCTCAAATAATAATAATAATAATAATGATAATAATAATAATACTAATGATAATAATAATGATGATGATGATAATAAGTACGTATCACAGAAATTCAGATGGATATCAACTAGTTCAAATAGATAATAATGTGAAAAATGAGGCTTTACATTCGCTAAGGATACAGTTTCATAGCGGTCATTTTCTGCCTTTTGTCCTAAAAGCATTTTCATCATCATCATCATCATCATAAAGCATTTTATCATCATCATCATCATCATCAGCCTTTTAACGTCTTTCGCTGGGCATAAACCTTCTCCAAGATTCGCCTGATCTCTTGGTCGTGGGCGTAGCAGAACCAGTTCTTTCTTCCTTGTACTTGTCTAGTTCTTGTTCGTCACGCTATCTTATTTTTTTGTCAGCAACAAATTTAACATAGGATCTACGTTGTGAGCCGTGATATTCAACGGCTGTCTCGCAAATCCTTGCTACATGACCAGCCCATTGCCATTTGAGTTTTCTAATGGATCCTGTGATATCTTTTTTCTTTATTACACCATGCTGTCTTGTGATTTCTCCATAAAGCGCATCAAAAAGTGACAATTAAAAAAAGCCCAAAATTACATTTTCATGAAGATCTTCCCACGATAAGGTGTCTCTCTTTATACAATTCCGTCTTGTTTCCTTAGCTTACACCATCGAATTGTCCCCGCTGTCTACAATGCTGTAAATTATTCAGCGAACGAATATGGCTGGATGAAGACAGTCATGCTAATGGGGGGGGGGGGGCTGGCACAGGAGATATGTCTTCGTGCAGGTCCGTGCGAAGCTGGTAATAAGCCCTGGCCAGGTGGGGAAATGTTGACCCCATTTCAAGCTGCTCATTAATTATTTTTATAATCAGGATTATATATGATTTATGTATATGTATGAACATGGACTGTACATGATACCTGTAACAGAACAGAATGAAAGAACTGTATCAATTTATGAAGGAGGTGACGGCAAACAATTTTATTTAAAATATGTATAGCACAACAGAGTACACATTGGAACGAAAGAAAACACACGGAAAATACAATGTACTATTTACTTTTAAGAGGAATAGTAAGCCTCTCAATATTGTGTGCCCATGCCCAACTGGTCTACCTAGCCCTAACTATACTCAGGCCTATCTTTGTAATATTCTAGTTTGCGTTTAACAAAATGTCACATTCAAACAGGTCCGGTTAGTCGCTCAATAGAAACTGCTGTCTCCTTCCTTATTTTCTTCTTTCCAGCTCTTTCTCTTTCCTCCTCTATTTTTCTTTCTTTCGTGCCCCCCTCTCTATTTACTCTCTTTTCGCCTCTTTCGCCACGTCTCTTTCCCTTGCTTCATCCCCTCTCCCTTCTTTCTCCCTTCCTTCCGTTTCCCTTTTCACCTTCCCTCTCATTTATCTTCTCACCCCCCTTTCCCAGTCCCTGTCAACTCTCTTCCCTTCTCACCTCCCTTCCCCTGTGCCCCTCAACTCTTTACTCTTCCCCCTCTCAACTCCTTACCCTTTCCCCCCTTTCACCTCTTCATTCTTCCCACCATCACTTCCGTTTACCCACCCTTACCCCCTCTCTCCTTCTTCCTCATTTCTCTCTCCCTCCCCTAACCTTTTATTCTCTCTTTCCTTTTCCAACTCCTTCCACCCCTTCTCTCCTTCTCCTGTCTCTTCTGTCTCCTCTTTTCTCCCTGTGTCTCTATTCAAATTGTCACTCACTGATGATGAAGATACTGACCCTACTTTAAAGAGGGTTATTCTTCACTTTAATCATTTAAAATCTCCTCTTGCTTACTAGAAGACATTTTCAACGTTTCCAAAGTAAGGTTATGTAAATAAGGTCCAGGTTAAAACAAGGGACTTGTGTTTACTGCCCCACCATATGGTTAAGTCACTTATTCGTAAGCGAAACGTATTCAAATTCCTTACAAAGCTCAAGTTTATATCTGCCAGTATAGTAATTATTTCAACAGGTCAGGTTATTCACTCAGCAGAAACTGTCACAAGATCAGTATATTTTTGCAGCTTGCCGTGTTGGGAGTGATCAATTACAAAATTGAAAGATCGGTGGTCAATGAATAAGTTACTTCCCTCGCCATTGTTGGGCAGCAAAAAGTATGAACTCCCCTAAAACCAGCGAACACGAATCAAGAAATCTATCAAGCATAAAATTTACGTTGTAAACTGACCCATTCCACTACAAAACCATTCAGAGGGTATTTTTTCTAAACATGATAAAGAGAAATGTTTAAATTTCCAGCTCTCTAAATCCTCTGGTGCAGCCTGTATACATGATATATTGATAGACAGCCAGACCAGCGTAAAAACTGAAGAAACCTGCTAACAATAAGAAAGAGACAGTAAAACTTATCCAGACGCGTAACGAGGAAGGTTTGGAGAATATAACACACACAAAGTGCAAAGAAAGTAAATGTAGGCTGTGACTAACCTACTTGTAGGGTTTGAGCCCATAGATGGCAGGAGGAATACCCGAAAGCGTAGTTGTAAGGGAGTTGCTGAGTGCGACAGAAGCAAGGAAGCTGCGGAGATCTACGATCGCCCACATCCTGAAGGGACAAAGCGCATAAAGGAGTATGATTATTAGTAGTTGTTGTCGTTGTAGAGAAGCTGAAGGCTAAACTCATTTTCACAATTGCTTCTGTTGATTATGTAGCTTCGACAAGTAACATAGATTCAAGTTAAGGAATAATAATAGCCAGTCTTGTACAAGGAGAATCATTCGATGTTAAGTAGAAGTAAGGGTTT
Source organism: Thysanoteuthis rhombus (assembly GCA_963457665.1). Lineage (NCBI taxonomy): Eukaryota > Metazoa > Mollusca > Cephalopoda > Oegopsida > Thysanoteuthidae > Thysanoteuthis > Thysanoteuthis major. The sequence continues at coordinate 27,390,032 of OY735227.1, forward strand.
AAATATGATGAAATAATGGATTCGCTACACAAAAAACGTCCATGTTTCTGTCCTGTTTGGGCTTCTCCAGGCGAATGATTCGATTTATTTTGGATCCTATTTAGGACGTAATTGAGGTCGTGTATCTATTTTTCTGGGTGGAAAACCTTCCTCTTATTCTATCTGAATCGAATCATTCGCCAGAAGAAGCCCGAACAGGACAGTAACATTAACGTGTTTGTTCTGTGAATCCATTATTTCATATATATATATATATATATATATATATATATATACATGTGTGTGTGTGGAGACCATGAGTATACTTGTGTGTATATGGGTGGGTAAAAATATGCATGAGTGGGGAATGAGATATATAGGATCACCTTAACATCCTCCCCATTGTAGTGGTAATGAACCACCCCTTAGTTTTGACCATTGATCGTCTTGGCCTGCTAGAGAAGTCTGAAGGGGAAATGTTTAATTGTGGACCATAACTCATATGAATATATTTTTAAACTGATCCTCTGTGTGGTTATAAAGAATGGAAATAACTATGAGAAACATGATTGTATCTAAAGACAATCGTTATTTCTTTAATATCGAACGTGGCAGACTTGAATTCTATTTTGATGTTATGAATAATCGAACTATTAACAAATGCACAAGTTAAATATACGTGTATCTTCTCTATTGACATTATACCATCATATCTCTCTGCCCTCATCGCCTTCACAATCCGTGTATGTCTGCTTGCTTATGGTATTTTTAATGACGTTTAGTTTGTATATCAGTATATTTTCATTTGGTTTTGCAAATAATCCATTTGTTCTTTCCCTGGCATCAACTCAACTGGAGACCGGAAAAAAACAGACTAACTTGATACCTTCAAGAATTCAGCTGATAAAACCCGATCCTAGGGCCTTTGGGAAGAGGGTGGAGTCGGTGCATCGAACCGGGGCCCAGAGGGATAAGGGGAGCCAGAGAATTTCTTGGGTAGAACTACGTATCGAAACTCATAAGTCGTTATGTTATGTCCATTAATAGTAAAATCGACTCTATCGTTTGCCAGCGAGCGAACATAATATGGCACGCTGAAGGGATCATAGCAGATGAAAACGGGATGGCTACAGGACGAGGATGTTTGTGCTCTGTGTATGGGAGAGGGTGTAAAAATAGCTTTGCACCGCCTCATAAAATTCCTCTGATGCCCTACCCGATTCAAACGAACTTGGAAAAAAATGAGAATGAAAAGAATGCTGTTTTCTCTTCAACCCTTAAGCACTTCGCGCACCCTGAAAATCGCTACCCTCACTTTTCGTTACAGAGTTATCTAGCACAGGACTTCTCAAATTTTTTCGTTTGCGATCTCTTTCGATGAAACATATCCTTTTTGCGACTTCTCAATCATTGTTGTTAAATCAATACGTAGCAAGACTATTAATTAGTCTTAAGCCATAATATCACTGAATATGGAAACAAATGAAAACAAAAATGCAACGAATTCATATCCCTTAATTATAAGTGTTTATTACGAAAAAAAAAAAGTTATTTTAAAGAAAAATGATTTATTAAAATGTAAATAAACGAAATACATTTTTTTGAAATATAGTTCATAGCACCGGGACATTTTACAATAAGCGCCAAAAATAGTATATTTTTGTACAGAGATAAAATAAAATTCAGTTGCATTATCATTCGTCAAGAAAGATGAATCTGCGACACCAAATATTCTTTATGTAAACCCCGTAGGGGTTCTGCTCTTACTCTGTGATCTAGCAGCATCGCTCGCCTTAATTTCTATCCGAGCCACAACTCTCGCCTTAATTTTTTATCCTACTTGACAAAACATAACAATGCTATCATATATTGATATACACTGCGAAAGGAGTTCGTGTTTTCAGTGATTTCTTACCTTTCACCCTTGATTAGCATTAGACTTTGGAATATACAAAGAAAGATAATTTAAAATCTTTCTTGTCTAAAGGTCGGTGTATCTCATCATTAAAAGAAACTCGTTGATTAATGATCAAAAGGTCATATTGAACAGAATCAACAGCAATGTTTACATTATCTATGAATTCATTTAACTAGATGAAATATTTTGAATCATTATTTTTGCTACTATTTACCTTGATCTCAAAAACTGAGACGAGGGTGAATAGGAGCAAAATATAGAAGTGATGATACTGATTAGTTTAGTGAACTAGTTTTTAAAAGAATTCCATATCATTTATTTAAAAGATCATAACTTCTGAAGGTTTCTCTTGCGCACGCACATGAACAATTAATGGGCTTACACGATCTCATTAACACGCTTGGACACAAAAATAAGCAGATCTGATAATTATGCACACACACACACACATTTCTGTTCTCTCTCATGAACGTGTCAATATTGGAGAGCAGCATAGTCAGATTTGGTCTGAAGGGGAGATAATCCTAGCTTTATCTCAGATACTTACCAACATAGGAAATAGTACAGTGTCGAATTTGGAGATCGGGCGAGTTCGGAGGCAGAGGTTCAATACCAGCCTCTTGTATTGAGTAAGCCATTGAGATAAATCTCGGATTATCTCCCCTTCTGGTCCAAACTGGCAATCCTGATACACTGTATCTCTCCCTGCCTCTCTCTTACGTAAATGAAAATGGCTGTGTGCCAATTTTGGAAATGTCCAAGAAGCGTCTATCATTTCAGCTTTATATTAATGCAAGTTTGATTAATAGTCATAGACAAGGAGTTTCTTTCATTTCATAATCGTCCTTCTCTCCTTGTATGTAGATTGTTGGATAGAGAATACAAGAACTGTCCGTGAATTTATGACCAATCACTTAGTTGTCTAAACCAGCCCCCTTCGCTCAACTGGGGAAATTAAGGTAGTCCGAAGAGGTATTAAGGCTATCAGGTGAAAATAAAAGTTTCAAAATGATGTATCTCTAATCATTTTCGCTTGCTTTCTTTGTGTGACAAATATACAGTAGCAGCTCCACAAGTATAGAAATAAACTAATTCTCATAATGAAATTGTCTAATTATGCGCAAAATAAAATAATTATTTTAAATCATTCTTTGTTGCAATTTACTAGTTCCCTCAATTCCATTATATAATCTTATGGACGAAAGTGAGGAATGAAAAGGCTTTGGGCTATTGGTCGAGGCTTTATAAAGAACCAGATATTTTTGCGATATAAGTCCTGATAATTAGGACCAAAACCCGTAATGGGAGGTGTGGGTAGCCGAACGAATGAGGATGGGATCGGCAAGTCGAGTTCAAATTTGAGGTTTTTCAGTTTGTATTCAGCGCTAATGCTCTTGGGAAAGGCATGTGATGTATCCATTTTTTACCCCAAGCCAAAAATCGTCACCTTACTAGTGGGGGGAAGAAGGCTTATGTCCCTTCGACGTACCTGGAAAGCCGGAAGTGGATTATGGTAGATTGCTCTACTGTAAAATTGAGGGTGGAAGCAGACAGATGAGATGTGACCATCGTTTCAATCAACCCACAATACTCCGAGTACAAGTCGAAGATGATAAAAGCGAATTTTATTAGCATATTAAAACTGGGTCTGGTTGAATCTCGTATTAGAAATTACCACGTGACCAATATCTTATGGCAGGATGTCGTGTTGGGGATGATCAATTGAAAAAATGAAAGGGTGATCAATGAATAAGTTACTTCTCTCGCCTTTTGTTGAACCGTGATCACTGAAAAAGTTCGAATATCAAAAAAAAAAAAGTGTAGACAAAGCCGAACACAAGCTAAGGTGCTAATTTAGCAAAAAATTAGATTTTAAATAGAAACTACCTCTAAAAACCTACTTTGGAGGGAATTCACAAGAAATAATACAACACTTTTCTTCTAGACATAATAAGGATTAAATGATTAAATTTCCAGCCCACTGGCTAAAAAGTGTTTTTTTTTTCCCGCCCTGGATAAGGCTTTGAACTTTCGAAAAAAACTCGTGATTTCTTTTCATCCCCATGCATATTCAAATTAAATGTGACCCAAGAGTTCGTGATAGTGATGGCTTTCAAATAATGTATCATTCAATAAATACATAGTTCAAATCCATGATTTCTTTCCTCAGATAAGAACGCAGAGAATAATGTTGATGGTATCTGGTCAAAAAATTAGGATATTCGTATAAACTAATTGTAAATCCCAGCCCACAGACAGATTTTCAATGATCAATCTAATTAGTTATCTATTTATTTGCATAAATGTTTTTGTGTCAAAGTTCACAATTCAACACAAAAATTGATATACATGGTTCATGCTGGCCCTGTCAAAGGTAGCAATAGATATAACAACTTTTTATACTTATTATTGCCAAGACAGAAGTGGATGCGGGGGAGCGGTTTAGGCGTTCTTTGTTTGCATTAACACTCGCACTTGTTTACTATATATATATATATATATATATATATATATATATATATATATATATATATATTTAGTAGGCTACTGATGATCTCAACATTATACATTGAATCATAACAACAAAGTATATATAAATCAGGTGGGTAAACACTGAAGAAAATTACATTAATTGCATTGGAAAATATTAGCAAAAAAGTGATTGAAGGGACAAGGAAAACATTCCGAGAAAGTTTTTTTCCTAAAGTTTAGTGTTTAAAGCTGTAAAGTTTTCTAGACACACATAATATATATATCATCAGTTGTTCACCGTGTATCTGTTTTAGGGATTTTAAAAATATCACCATATCGTTCATAATTTAGCTCTGTAAAGCTTTTAGTGATTGTTGCGGACAGAATTACCGTACTATTTCATACAACAATCATATATGCATTTAATGTGTGTATATAAGGTGCTTGCTTACACGAACGCTTCTGTAATCATTTAATGTTTTATTATACTTACACCAAAATGCTAAAATAACACTCACACACATAGACAAAGATATCAACATATATAACTTGCACTCACACACGCACAAATCTTTCTCTTTCGCATATGTGTTGTACACTTATATATGCATTCAAATGTACTGATTCTTACGCATCCACACATTAAAAAAACCCCTCTCATTTAGATATCGATTCGAATCACACATACACACACACATATATGTATACATATATACATTTACATATCAACTCGGTTGTGTTTCTGTACCCTAGCAGTGTTTAGTATTCCCCTCCCGTTCATTAATCAGTGGGCATTTTGTGGAGATCTACCCTCGGTATTTGCTTCCTACTTACTCGACATAACCCAAACATCTGATTTAGTTCGTATGTGTCAAAGTTCACATAATTATACGGCCATTAAGAATAGTGAGCAGAGCTGGGTTGGGGTTCTCGGTCAGTCCTTCATTCCATTTGAGGTAATGATAATAATAATAAATACGGTCAATATATTCCCGTAACTTCGGTGCCCCGTGCCATGTCTTAGGAGCTCCCACCATGGGTGTGCCTTGGGCGATATAACCTGATGGAGCCTATCCTCTCCATACTTTTAATACTAAGACGCATTGATTACTATTTTTAAAATCCACGGTATGACTCGACCATGGAATGAACCCACCGAACCGGAAACGAACACTGTACCACTGGGCTATGCTGATCGGTAATAAGGAAACAAAATTCATATCAACCACAAGGATGGGTTTAATGGTGTTATTACTTTTACAGATTTTGCCCTTTCCTCTCATCTCTATACGACTGCTACTATCAATTAGTATCATTAAAGAAGGAGATAAACAGCAAATAAAGCAGGTCTGGTTACTCATTCCGTACGTACCATCAGGTGGCCAATGTCTTTTGGCAGCAGGCCATGTTGGGGTGATCAATTAAAAATTTGGAAGAAGTGGTAATAAGTTACTTTCCTTGCCTCAATGATCAAAACAAATTTTCAAAATGCTGCCAGGCATAAATCAACGGAGCAATTAAGCATATACTTACACTGCAAATTGAACCCCCACTAAAAACCTATTGGGAGAGGTAAAGGAGTTATAAAAGCATAATGAGAAAATAAAGCAAGTAAATATTCAATTCTTCAGCCCTCTAGCTCCATTAGCGCAGCCTGTACGTACGACACGTGCTTACATAACCAGTCAGTTAGCTAGCTAGATCAAAACTTGAAAAAATGAACAAACCTGTGTTGAAAGTTTGGGTAAACGGTTTAATAATAAAGAAAAGTAATGATGGTGTTAACGTGCAAATGTAGGAATAAGATTTGACGATCTGTTTCGGGAGATAATATTGCTGTCATTGTTAATGATGATAATATAGTGACATCTTGATTAGCGCGTTAGATACATCGCACAAAATGCTTCACTGAACAAAACAGGACTATTTGGGTTCATTATAACACTGGATAAATAGATATTGTGCCAGCAATAGTTTCAAGATATGATGTCGTTGTTGAGCCTCAGCATGATAGAATGGATCAGTGTAGTACATCTCATCTGGTAGCTACTTCCCAGAGCTGTTGAAATATGACTAGTTGTTGATATATATCATTACATGATAAATTATAGTGAATGTATTTGTTCTTATACACATAGCATATTAACCGAAATAGACAGTACGCAGTCATTTTGGAGACTGTCCATGGCACAGTCTTCTTTCATTATTTATATCGGAAATTTGATATTACCGAATTTATTACTGAAGATACTTGAAAAGGAGTGCTATATCGAATAGGCGCTAAACGGAGTTCTGTTAAACGGGCTGCTTGGTTAATGGGGAAAATGGAGGTTGAAGTCCTGAGAAAATCTTCGAAATTCAACCGAATTCAAAGACTATTTGAGGCTCTATGGGATGAGTATATGATATTCATCCGACGAAAAGAAACACACACACTGCCTAATTGTTCTTATCGGTGAATTGTTCAAATACATAATTTTATAGTATACGTGGCAATATCGTTTCCCTCCCCCGCAAGTTCATGCAGTCCCCACGCGACCCGAGGGCACTGCACCACTGGTATTATCATGATTATTAATAATAGAAATGAGGCTGAGAGCAGGGTAGGGTTTATACGTCGAGAGCGATGGGGTGGGCACACGGCTGCGTCGACATATTTTTGTTAAATGCTTGAGTGTTCTCTGCCAAAAGCTTCTTCTTCGTCTACGCTGACGTTGATGACGAACAGAGATCCTCTTCTGCCGGTTTCTGTAATTGGGTTATCTAGACATTCAGTGAGGGAGAGAAGGGAGGCTTGTGTTGGTGGCTGCGATATGTCGTAAGAGATATATTTATATCAAATATGAAGGCGATGAAGATATAACGAGCTCTAAATGAGAGATTAATGAGAAGTAGCAGAAATAAGCGTATGGATTCATTATTGCAGATGTAGAACGATGAAGATAGAGAGCGAGAGGGGGCGAATTGGTGAAGAAAAATTGATTGAGATTGAGCTAGATATAAACACATACATACGTATGAATTGGAACACACAACACACACACACACACACACACACACACACACACATATATATATATATATATATATATATATATATATATAACTGTTATAGTTTTTTTAAATTCCCGAAATAGTTACATGGTAAACAACTGATGATTCCAACGAGAGAAATTTTACACATTATACCATAATAACAAAGTATTTGCAAAACATTAAAAAAACACAGAAGAAAATTAGATAAATTACATCAACAGATTTGAGGAAATAACAGACTGAAGTGACACAGAACTTGAAAGAATCCATGTGTTTTATGTTTAAAGCTATAAAGCTTTCTATATCTATCTATCTATCTATCTATCTATCTATCTATCTATATATATATATATATATATATATATATATATATATATATATATATATATGCGTAAAAAAACAAAACGATAGGGTTATCTGCGTATGGACCAGGACTATGGAGCCAAGAGTTATTTCATTTGGTTATTCTTTTTTAATAATTCTCTAATCCTAATTTAGAGTTTTTCTTCCAAGACTCAACTCAAGCTGTTTTAATACGTGATGATCAGACATGAAATCTTTAGTCTTTCCATGACGTCATTTCTATCGTAATGTTATATTAGGGAGGTGAATCAACTAATGATATCATCCCACTTGAGCGCAAACAAATGAATGAATAGAAAAAAATTGGCATATGAGTTCACTATATGGTTATATGTTTAATATATGAATAAATTGGGATAGAAATATAATGTATTCGTGTATTTCCCATCGTTTGTACACTCATGCTCATCCATAGAGAATTATCACGTTCTGACCTGTTTGAGCTTCCATACATTCACTCCAGGTAACATGGCCGCCAAAAGAAGTAATATATATTTACGAGAAAATACACATGAACTGTGTGGCCGTACATCGATGATAAAGTCATGTTGCCTCAAAATAATTACGTATAGATATATTTATTTAGAAGAAGGCAGAAGATAATTGCTTAGAATCTTGAGCTAATGGCAATAAAATAAGGTTCTCCTATCAAAACGCCCGTAAAGGAAAATCAGTAATCTTCACTAAACGATAGTATTTACCGTATTACTCGACCGATAAGGCACATCTGTCCTGATAAATGCCCTCAAAATCACCCCAGCGTCATCGCACTCGAAGGTCGAATTGTATTGAGGACTAAGCCAACCCTCGCGAACTCCAGTCACAAGATACAGACATTCATGAACCCCTGACATAATATAAACGTGTCCTGTCGTTTCGTCGAATGACTCATCGCCGATAGCAGTTACGCCATGTAGCCAATTCGTAGACAACCTCTTCTGACAAAGTGATGCTTTATCGACTTGGCTTTTCGCCGACTGACGTTTCGTCGAATTCTTTTTTGTACCATTTAGAGGTTGAAGAATGAAGAAAAAAATCCATGAAACCTTTGAAGAATTATCTTATTTTACGTCTCAAATAACATTGGAGGATCAGGGCGATAAAACATATTATAAAATGAATTTTTGCGAATGTTCAGAGATATAATTCAGCAGACAGCGACGCCATATTTAAAAAGAAGTAATTGAAATAGAAAATATTAGTTCTTGATTTTTTCCTTGGCTTGGCTAGGAAGAAAATGAGCCCATATTTCTGTCAAAAGATTTGAAATACAAATTTTATCAAGTTGATGCTTCGAAGTATTTTTTGTTGGCTTTTATCGGTAATATTCAGCTTAGACACACTGTAGTTGGTTATCTGAGAAGTTAGCAAATAAAAATTTTATTTGCGGTTTTTCCTCCTCATTGGGTGACGATTTTCGGTCGGAATTTTTTTTCATCTACCTGTACGTAGTATTGGCAGAAATCATTTAAGCTTATTCATAAAGGAGGTTTTTACATTTTTGTTAATAACAACAAATCATTTTTTCGAAGGATGTGCGTGTCTCTTTCTACACAGCAGAAAAAATAAACTGTTTTGCCAAGAATGTTTAATAAAAAATCTTTTAGAAATAAAGAAGGCATCCGAAAATTGATTCAAAGGAAATTGAATTCAGAAAAAAAATTGAAACATACAGAAAATTACGCTCGTTACGGCAGAATGGTCTGCAACACATACTTCAAAGTTGAAACGTAAATATCATACATCTAAATTTAGATTATTTTGGTTGCATTTTCAAATGTTTGATATATATTTTATGTGTTGGATATAAATTTTGATTTTTTTAGTCACTAAACTATTCGATGATTTGTCAATCGGCGAAAAGCCAAGTCGACTAAACATTACTTGACGAAACAGCCAAGAACCAATATTAGTCTAATAATATGGTGTGTCCTACCACTTGTTGCATCTTATCAGCCGGGAAATATGAAATGTAATCGTAGTGTGATCAAGAACAGCTCTTGATCAATGAGCAGTGACCATATAGCAATGGTAAACTAGTACAGATATCCCTCGCTTTTCGAAAGTTCGCTTCACGCCAATTTTTTGCTTGTATGAAAATAGTTCTCAACGTTTGTTTTGCAGTGTTTTGCATTATAGGGGCAGTGCATACTTTTTCTTATCTCTCACTTTCTTTCTCTCATACTCCAGTATTCTGTATCTCCCAACACCCAGACCACCGACGATTCAGCCAAACATAGCATCATCACCATTGGGAGGGGGCTTTGGACCACTAAAAAAAACTGTCCTGTATAAATTAATTGTAATTGCCTGTCCGTTTTACACCATATCATCTTTCAAATTTATTTATTTTTTGCTCTTCTTCTGGATTGTGGGTAAACTTGTACTCTAAGAGACCCAATATATATATATATATATATATATATATATATATATATATATATATATGTTTACTCTAAAACTTAGAGAAGAATCGAAGAAAGAATACGATCAACAGTGCCTTTCAAAGGTTATGACATATTGATTTAACAAGTGCTTAGTTGCTTGATCGATCAACACTTATTTCAGTCAGCGATCACATCATTGAAACTTAACAAACAGCCTAACATAATCGCTGATTATTTTTGGTTTATAAAAAAAAACTGTACTGCTAACAGTAATGAAGTTATGTGATTGACATTTAAATTGTATTGCGTACAGTGTTTCATATGCTGTTCTTGTTGAAACATCGGCTAGTACGATGAGTTTGAACATCATGAGTTGAGCTATTGTGACCTTGTTCCCGACTAAGCAAGGGCTCCTGGTGTAGGTTAGTACAGTATTCTTGTCAAACCATTCGCTAGAGTAGTGAGTTCGATTCCCATGTACTGCTAATGTTGTTACCACAACGTTTCAACCAATCCATTCTTCAGATCAACAGTGAAAAGTACTGAACGAAAATAATGAATAAGCTCCTGGGAAGACTCTAACTTGCACCCCTCTTGTCCGTGGAAGCTTGGAAGCTACTCTACTATTGAATTACAAGAGCCATTCAGCTGACAGAAAATCAAATCTAACAATATAGAGTCGTTCTTTATTTCATCCTGATCACTTGGCACCAAATTTGATGTTATTGTTTTTATTTACAATATTGGTATTGGTGATAGAGTTAAAAATTCAAGATAGAATTACTATAAGTGCCAACACAGATTGATTGATTACTAACTTTATATATTGACTGAATAATTGATTGGTGCACGCTTATTTACTCGACAGAAAAATAAGATATATTACTGAAAGGTTATATGTATAGATGCCTTGAACTTAAGTGCATTTATGTGCGCACGTGGTTGAATATATTGCTGTACATGTATGTACGTAAGATTGATCAGTCTGTCCTCTTAGTTTTAGTAATAACAATATAAATAATGGACTTAGACTAGTAAAACGGATAGACCAGTGTACATTAGATAGCTGGCTGCCTTATAAGTATACTATCTCACCCTAACGGTGAAAATGACGTCATGTATGAAATATATGGATACACATTATGTTATATACGTGGATAACAAAGATTTACATCACAGTGAGTTTGGGAAATAGCACTCTGTTGACCCCAAACGGATTTTATTATTTTCGTTCTTCATTTAATTACTTACCATTCGTTAAATTCTGCATCTTATCATCAAGACATGAACGAAATTCTATGTTCTACGTGAGTGGCGTCCCTTAACGTGACAGAAGACATCTGTACATTGCTAAGTATTGTGAGTGAATACTTGTTTGCATTCCAGATCTTGTTTGGATAATTGAACATCTTGGCACTCTTGTTGTAACCGATGGATCGGCAGGAACGTTGAAGTAACAACATAGTCCATAGTTCTGTGAGTCAGTGAAAAGTTTTACTGGGGCAGCCATCATAGGTCTTACTTAGTTTTAATACAAAAACTTTGGCACCGAGGCCATTGATTATTTCTTGCCTGATAGAGCCCGTTCCTCTACACACTACCTCGATCCTGCTCTTTAGAAGCAATAAGGCATTTAGACTCTTTAGTATAATTCGGTCATGGATTGAACCCACGACCCACCGAATCGGAGGCGAGCATTCTATCATCGGACCCTCATGATCAGTGAGGTAGCAACTAAAGCCTAACGAAGGGCTCCAATCGTTTAAAATTAGATACTTGTTTTCTTAATTTGAATTATGCTGATGCAAAAGTCCGCTGCACAACATTTCGTACAATGCTGGGGAGATCATAGGAGTGTATTTGAAGTTTACTCACCTTTTTAATACTTATGCAATCGTGGCACTTTCGCTTACAAGTCTCAGTAAGAATTTTGAAGCCAGGAAAATTGATTCTATTTAACTTAACAGAAAGGGAAACCGCTGTTTTTTTTTGCTTTGTTTTTTCACTTCTAGCTCAATATAGAAAAGGCCAATTTTGGAAAATTTATCTTGATTCATCTTGGGTGTATAGAAAATATTGATGAATAAATAAATCTCATTGTGTATATATAGATCCATAATAAACCGTTTCCTCCTTGGGTCCACTGATAACAAGATCAATAGGCAGTCAGGATGCTTACACGAAAGGTTCAATACGCAACTTTAGTGAGTCGATGACAATATATATATATATATATATATATATATATATATATATATATATATATATATATATAAGTGTGATATTACAACTCTTCAGCGTGGCTATAGACTGTCGAATATCCCTCTCAGTAACACGAGGTAGGGTCGAAATCTTCGTTTCAGACCCGGAGGCAGACGTTCTACCCCTACCCTACGCAGAACTGGACGGTCAGTAGGACCGAATTAAGCGATATGCATACTTAAGCACATTTCTCCATGAACTGGAAGAGCATATACATTAATAAATGTATTGTCACTCATAGATGAATACAGCCCACCTCTTTTTTTATAGAAAGTTAATTTTTCTTCTAAACCAAACAGAGCAGGATTTTATTTTTATTCTTGTTAGACATCACACAATCGACACTGTTATTATTTGGTATTCTTATGACCAAACTTCATAGCATTAAGACTCAGTTGTCAAAAATATGAATATGCCGCCGTCCAAAAAGAAGTATATCACAAAAAAAATCCTTTAGCCAGAGATTCGATGCTGTAGAGATTGTGCCGTTATGTTTATATGTTTGACAGATCTTCAAAGTGTAATTTTATGTAAGGAAGTTTGTACTTCAACGTATAACAAGGTTAGTAGACAGCTGGTGCTCGGCTTCGCAATCATAAAATAATCGTCCTGTAATGATGTGATTGAGTATTTACTCAATTTGTATAGTCTTGCGCGAGGCCACAAATATCGAGCACTCATCATCCAAATCACTGTTGAAGTAATGGTCTGAGAGACTAGCTTGCTTACTGACACCCTGTGGCGAGGCACCTATGATATTTATGTAGAGGTGTGAAGAGATAAAGACCTGGTGGTTAGAGACAACGGAGCTTGTGACAGGGGTGGAGGAAGATCATCTCGAAAAGCGACCATTATCACCAGATTCGTTTTTATTGTCATCAATTACTCTGCCCGTCATATCTAACATCTTGGCGATTCATCATCTCACTCTCCTCCACCCCCACCCCCCATCGTCGCCAAATCATAATTGTCATAGTCAGGTGCGCTGATGCAGTATTGCAAATTTAGATGTTTCTATGGCTCCTTTTGAAATTCGATTTTTTTTTGATTTTGCGAGACCGATGCTGCCAATTCAGGCGTTTCCTTTTTAAAAAATCTTTCTTATTTGGGAGTGATTTCTAAAATTGAAAACCTTACCCCCACCCAACAACTACCCAAAACGTCTAAATTGGCAACACAGCGCTTATTTAGCCTGAAGGTCAGCAGACAGCAGACTATAATCGAAGCCTTTATAGATCGAACGCAAAATCAATGCACTACGATTTTTCAATAAGCGATTTTCTCCTTGGATCATAAATTGAACAAGACTGGCTACTCCATCTTCTATTCCAACCGAAGATGATTACTGCGACTTTTGTATTGTATATATCATCAGTCTTTTATCGTCCGTCGTTGGACATAGACCTTCCCCAGGGTCCACCATAACTCTATCATGAGTGTCGCAGAGCCAATACTCCCTGAACTTGTCTAGTTCGTCTCTTCATCTTGTATTCTGCCGACATCGGTTACGCATGTGATCTCTGGTGATCCATGTCGTAATGTCCATCGGTTGTCAGCCATTCTTGCAACATGACCAGCCCATTGCCATTTGAGCTTTCTAATGGATTCTATGATGTGTCAGACTCCTGTTGTTCTCTTACGTATTGTACTGTCTTGTGAGATCTCCATGGGAGAGTAAGCATGATTCTTTCATGTGCACGTTGCATGCTTCTCAGTTTGAGGGTTAGTGTTTTGGTTAGGTTCAGCTCCATAGGTAACTACCAGGAGGATGCATTGGTTGTATATTCTTTTCTTTAGGACTAATGGGACTTTTTTGTTCTTGGAGATTGAACTTGCTCTCCTGAAGGCTTGCCATAACAAATGAAAAATTATAAATTTTTTTCTATAATCATATATATCTATTGGAATGAAATAAGCCTGTGTGTATCTGAATGATAATTTTTCGTTAATATCTAAGACTTGTCTATTTAGCTCAGTCAGTAAGGTAGTCTTCTGGTGATCAGTTAATTGTGAGTTCAAATTACGATAGGGGAATGTGAATTTTTACATATGGGGTTATCATCCTCATTTTGTTCATGTTTTTGTTATGGTATGAAAACCAAGTCAATTCTAGACTCTGTACAAGAATTCGACAAAACCAGAAAAGGAACATTCATCCTTCATTGGAAATCTAAATTTTCAACTATCCAGCTACATTGGAGCAGTTTGTATGCATGATACATTGCCAGCCAGCCAGACTAACTTGAAAAAATGAAGGGACCTATTTCTTCTGTGACAATTTTGGTTGGCGGTTTCTAAAACCCTTAAGTCTTTATTGGAAATGTGTCTTCAATTTTATTCAAGCTTCAGATTATTTATGTCTGCTCTCACTGTTTATTCGTTGCCATAGAAACGACGGTCCGAATTGAAAATTGTTTAAAATAACTGAAAAATAAAGACGAAAGTATCAATTTTCAAAAAATCTTTAAAAAAAAATATTGGGTTAAAACACTTCATCTAAGAATGATTAATGCTAGAAATGACTTTGTTTCTAACCTCGAGTTAATCTCTCAAATAGTTCATGAACATCATAAGTATAAAGAACATTAGAACTACTATGAAATACCTACGCAACTGACTTGGCCACCTAGCTGACCACCCAGAGACGCTCATTTGAATTGCTTTGTGATTAATATCCAACGTATTAGTGGAGAAGGAAAGGCCAGTTAAGAGAAAGGATAGTTCCATTTTTTTTTTTACTTAAATGAGATGGATGGCAACAGTTGGGGGTTCTTATCATGGGTGGGTGTTAGACGTGAATTGTTGACTCCGGTAATCGTTTTATATTGAACTGCCTTTCCTAAACGAGCATGCAACAGCTGTGATATATTTGGTGAGAGTTTGGGGGAGGGAGAAGAACACTGATATCTGCAAATCAATTTTTAAAGCAATGACTTACAGAATTCGACGAACAAGTCGCTATTTCCAATTCAATTCAACACTTTTTTTTCTCTGCCTCTGACTGTTTCACAATATGGATTCCTTTTTCTTCCAACAAAACCGAATGAAAAGAAATACGAGGCTATGCTATCTGGAACATTTTTTTTTCCTTCTCTCCAAACGCTTTCATTGTTTTATTGCTTCATCGCCGTGCACGGTTTCAATTGAATCTTTTTGCGGACTGCCTTATGCAACTAGACCGATCCTTGTCAAGGTAGACAATGGAGGTAACAGCTTGCACTCAATCATCCAATCTCCTTTCTGTAAGACATCATGGCGTATCGACTATGAAACATTTTTGCCAAGCTCAGTGAAATGATTCATTTAACTAAGCGCTTGCCATTCCATCAAATATCAAGAACGTACTTAAAATAGAAAGTTTTTCTCTATTTATATATATTTTTCCTCATGTTGAAATGCAGCATCTATTGAGTTAACATTCTTCTTGGTGAATTAACTGCATTTTGAAGAACTTCAGGAAAATTCTGCAGTCTCCGCCTGGATATCCTGTTGACAGCCGCATCTACCAGCTCCTCGGCACCAGAATAGCACAGATTGCCAAGACAAATGGAGCCATGCCTTTCCTAAGCGTCTCAATACGAATTCTCAGCCAAAATTTTCCACTTTCCCAATAGTTGTTCTGCAAGTCTACACTTCTCTTTATAAAACAGTCAGAATACGTTCATTCCTCTGATTCACGGAAGACGACAAAAAAAAAGAAAAAAGATTTTTTTCTTTTTATTCCTATCAAATCTAACTATTTTTTTTACCTTCATCTCGATGTTTCAATAGTTTTTAAACAACCTTCAATTCGGGCATCGTTTTTATGGCAGCGAAAAACAGCGTGATTGCAAATAAAAAGTAAACCCACGACAAGAATCGAACTCGCTCCCTCATTACCAGCAGAGGGTCCAGTTTGGGCCTGGCTGCCTTTATCAATCGACCAGAAAGACTTTTTATAGTTTGGCAGAAACGGAATAACACTATTAAACTCAACTCCATATAACTTGTCTCTCAGCGCCATGTTTTGAATTCGTTGTATGAAAACAACTAAAAATATTGATACTAAAGAGAAAAATAGTCGTGTTTGATAATAAAAAAAATAAAGAGTTATAATACTGGTGTGAATAATAATAATGATAATATTAATAGTAATAGTAATAAATCGTCTTCATCATTATTATTATTCAATACAGATTTTTCCTTTTGTTTCTAAATGCCAATTTTATGTGTTCACTAGATCGCTTTATAGATTGTTACCTCCAATCAATTTAAACCCTGGGATGAGATTTTGAAAAACAGAATGAATAAACATGAAAATAATCTGATTCATTCCAACGTAATATTTTAACTAGCTGTTTATGTATGCCAGTGTATCATGTGAGGAATCTAATAAACACATACATCAAAATACTCATAAATACTCACACGTACGAAAAAGTACACAACAAGGCGCAAAATACACGCACGAGCCTCAACGCACACGCATAAAAACCCATACAGGGACACACGTGCACACCAAAATATACGTACTAACGAATATGAATATTCACACTCATGTTTGTACGTGAAATTTTCGCACCCACCTGCCTCAACATATGCGCATACCTTGTTGAACATCCGAGCACTTAATGAACCCAAGGTCTAATGCAATTGCTGCTCTAGAAACAATGATGGATCTTTAATTAGTTTGTTCGGGCTTCAGACTGAAAACGTGTATCTGGCCTTTCATTGTACACTGTTTTATGTGTCAGTCAGGTCCTTGTAAACAAATTGGTCTACTATCCTGTCCAGGCAGTTACTTTTTCTTTTCTCTCTGTCTCTCTTGTTGAGTTTTTTTTTTATCTTATTGAAGTAAAGGATTCACTATGCAAACGTTTATGTCTCTGTCCAAAACAGGACAGAAACATATTCGTGTTTATTTAACGAATCCATTGTTGGATCAGTATCGTATTTCCAATCGGTGCCAGTTGCTACCGATTGATACCAGGTAAAAACCAAGATTTCAAATGCTGATTTTCATGGCATGTAGGCCCTCCCTACTTGGGCAATGGACAGAATACAACCTTCCAACCACATTGGTATTGAATCGCAGATATCAAAGCTCAGCAAATATCCTCATACAGATATGTTGAAATATAACCGCATTCTTTTAAAAATCTACTCGCATTCATGCAAAGATATGTATTCACTCTTTTTCTATTTCTCTTCTCCTTTTCCTTCTCTTCTCCCGTTTCTTCCTCTATTTCTCTTTCTTCTTGTGTCTCTTTCACATTTGCTCCCTGTCTCTTTCTAATATATATATATATATATATATATATATATATATATGTGTGTGTGTGTGTGTGCAAAAATAGGGAGGGTATTCTTAGATCAAGGCTAAGTCAATACAGTGAGGCAGAAGATGAGGGTTTGATTGGAAAATGAATTGATAGAAAGTCACAGTCGGTAATCTGTCTATACAATATATCTTGTCTTGTCCACCTATTTATTTCACCACTCCAATCAGATCAATTCTCTGGATGAGAAATACACCCAAGGAAGATAGGAGAATTTGCTGGCCGATGCTTAATCATGAAAAGGATAAGATGAAATTTTGCCATTATTCCGCATTTTATTCATGCAATAAGTAACGGAATAATGACAATATTTCATTTTAGAACTTTAGACAACCGTAAGTCTTTAATCGTCCATCGTTGGACGTGGACTTTCCCCAAGATTCACCACTTCTCTCTATCATAAGCGTTCTGGAGCCAATACTTTCAATACCGGGCTTAAGTTTTTGAACGTGATCTCTGGTGATTCACGTTGAAAGTAGTGATGTCCATCAGTTGTCTGCCATTCTTGTAACAAGACTAGCCCATTGCCATTTGAGTTTTCTAATGGATTCTATGATGTATCAGACTCCTGTTTTTTTCCCGAATACATTGTGCTGTCTTGTGGTCTCTCCATGTGAGATTGAGCATGATTCTTTCATGTGCACGTTGCGTGGTTTTCTTTGCACCCCCCTACAAAATAAGAAATAATTACCCCTGTTTTTGCAATCAGTACTC
This sequence comes from Thysanoteuthis rhombus, assembly GCA_963457665.1. Taxonomy (NCBI): domain Eukaryota; kingdom Metazoa; phylum Mollusca; class Cephalopoda; order Oegopsida; family Thysanoteuthidae; genus Thysanoteuthis; species Thysanoteuthis major. The sequence goes on from OY735227.1 coordinate 27,408,481, forward strand.
GTTGTCCTTACTGCAAGGCAAAAAGCTGTCAATCTAAAGATTTGAAAAAAGCATTTGAAATTGTCTTCTGGCTTTAGATTTTTTATCATCCTGATTAACCTCTTTCCAGTAATTGTCAAAAAACAGTTCATTTCCTGCTCAGCAACGTTCCCTAAAATTAACGCATTATCCGTGTTTGCTTTTAGCTCTGGGGTCTCTTGAAACAATTTATACTGTTGCTATTCAACTAAGGAGGTGCTAGTTTCCTAACGTTTAACAGCACAGAGAATAGAATGGCAAATCGTGTTCACATTTCGTATGGGGCAAGATGCCAGTAATGCATTTGGAAAAGGCAAGAATCGACCTCCCCCCTCCTAGCGATGTATAAATAGCAGGGCAATTTGAACCCTTAAGCTCATTAAACCGACCCAGTAAAACCCCACAATTACAACAAACACTGGGTTACCATGGATCGTTTGAGAAATGGGGGACAAAATCATTACGTCATGTGTTACGCGACACAGGAAGCACCTTAGCTTTGTTTTGCTTAGCTTTTTCTTGGGCGTTGTGATTTCTGCTTCTTTCTTATTTCATAACTCGAATAAGCTGTCAGACCAATTATGAGCTCAGATCAGCAATATTTTATGGCCCGACTCGTGGCTGAGATGATTGTGTATTCCCCACTGATGTCAAAAGTCAATGTTCTAGTCCAGGTAACAAGCCTAGATTTCAAATGCTGGTTCTGAAACTAAGTAGTCTTTTCATTTTTAGGGAAATAGCGTAGCCCATTTTTTTTTTTACCATAATTCTCCTTAAAATGACCTTGTTTCGATTTTTTCTCCATGATGTTATACTCAATAAATATCAAGCCCAGAAATATTTCCGGTTAGAGTACGGGTATTTTTTCACTGATCTCTACACTCGGCTGCAACTGAAGTGAGAAGGAGTCATGCTCAGCATTACATCGAAAGATTACAAGACCCCATAGTTTATTAGAGAAAAAAAATTAGAAGCCAGAGATATCATGAAATCAATTTGATAAATCGAATGGCAATGTTTCTGAGATTGTCAGACAACTGTTGGACATAATTACTCACAACGTGGATCCCCAAAGATCATATGCGAAAATATGGATATCAGAAAACAAGATGGAGCGACGGTTTACACAGGCCCAGGAGATATTGGCGCCGCAACGCCCACATTAGAAGGGTCTGGAGAAAGTGTATGTCCAACGACGGATGTTATAAGATTGATGATGATTATGATGACGTTCGGTTGCCAACAGGGGTGAACGTTGCTTAACCAGCGTAATGATCGGAAAGAGCTGTAATGGGAGAAGAAAATATGCTAATTCATATGTATGTGTATATGTATATACAAGTTTACACACGCATGTGCACATAACGTAGAGGGATGATCAGCAAGCTAAACTTACTGAACGTTTGCTAGTGATGTATAGACTTCTTGTAACCTTGTGACTAAGCTAAGCTTAGCAACTTTTTCATTGTTTGCCGTAGCACAATGGTTAGCAATCTCATCACACAATCCAATTATCTCTTGTAGTGAGTCTGGTTATTCTCTGACTGCCTAATTACTGTGACCTTGTGCTGCACAAAGTTAACCTTGTTGAATAATTCTCATATATAATTTTGCATGTGTTCATGTGACGGATATACTGATAACTATAAAATGCGCAAGTGTTCATCTTATAGAAATGTACGGCAATTAACCTTATCTCCGATTTTCTTTGTAGGAAAAAGGAAACGTCTTAGATTTGTTCTCTCATAATAAAACTCATAAAATGACTTGCATAACAGCAGACGCCATTACCCGGCCATCGGCTGTAGTCTTCTTATCAAATAAACGATAATAAGCTTCTTTCAGTGTAGGATGGATAACGGCAAGAGACATAGTGAAATATATGCTGCATATAGAACGTTTTGACCATAGAGCAATGTTTTTTTAACCCTATAATCTCCATACCCCCTTTAGTAGCTAGACCTTATCACCACGTCCCCTTACATCTTCAACCATATAATTAGTTTGAAATGAGCACTGTTAATATGCCAAGAAAAAATTCAATGTATAGAACAGCTTTTTTCGGATTATTAAAACTCTCCAACGATGAACGTTTCAGCCGATACATTTCCCTTTCGGTTTCTCTTCAGATGTAAAATGTAACTCCCGTAAGGAAACAGGGAGTCTCTTCTTCCAGTGGTTCGAAACAAAAGCATAACAGATGTTACATTTTACAATGAAATAACCATTTTTTTGTTTTGCTTTAAAACATCGTGGCTACTTCGATGAGAAAAGGAGTTTATATTTCTTCTCAAACTCATAGATAATGCAATTAGTATACAAGTACATCACGATATCACACAAACACTTGTTATGAGAATTCAAAAAATCTTATTTTCCCTGCTGACTAGCACAGGCTATGATCATGTATAAACGTATTTGCTAGCTGCAACTTGAAAATGTTTTATAAGGCATCCATATAAAGACATTTGAAGAATAAATCTCATAGGTATTTAAGATCTTGAATATCAAAATAGATATTAAACGAGGCAAGAGTGTTGAAATCATGCAGGGTAATGAATGATAATCACCCTCTTCGATCAATTTTTCCTAGAGTTTTTGGTGCATTTCTGTAGTAAAATCATAATGCATTTCTGTAGTAAAATCATAATGCATTTCTATTGCCAAATCATAATCACTGCATTTCTATTGCAAAATCATAATCAGTGCACTTCTGGAGTAAAATCATATCAAGTGCATTTCTGGAATAAATTATATGAGGTGCAATTCTGGAGTAAAATTATATCAAGTGCATTTCTGAAGTAAAACCATATCTACATTGTACAAAATAGTTGTGATATTCAGTTGATAACGCTTGCTTCGTTTCCCTTCCCTTATTTTTCAATGCACGAAAGACTGAGTGCTGAAATGTGCTAAAACTAATTTCACTCGAACAGTTCAGTATTTAATCATTCCATTTTCCGCGCCGAAAGAAGTTAATTAGTGCAGAAAATGACTTTGGGGAAGTACTGCTAAAGTTAGACGGCGGCGGCAATAAAAGCCGAAACCTTCCAGATCAAGTCAACACCTTTCGTTTGGGTAGTTGCTTCAGAACATTATTATTGTGTAATAAATTTGATCCTAACTTGTTGTTCTACAATTATAACCTGACGCCAGACTAAGCTAGGTCGAATAAATACTCAAACGCAATTGGTGCTAAAATATAACCGTGATTATTTCATGTTTCCGCTACTGCCAGAGTTTGCTGCATTATCATATATATATATATATATATATATATATATATAATTATTGTATCATCCACAGACAGCTGTTTCGATGTATTACATCTCTTCAGTGTGGCTATAGACTTTTATCCCATCCAGTACCGCGAGGCAGAATATATATATGTATATATATATATATATATATAATCATTTCAGATTTTTTTATGTACACCTTGTAAGACACACCGATGCATTAGACGTACCCCAGTTTAGAAGGTAATAATCAGAAGAAAGTTTGAGTGCATAATATCAAGTCGGTGCAAAAATAAACGCGGTTTTAGTTATTCTAAACATTGATGCTTATTTTAGAATAAAGTATCACTTAACTATGTCCGTGGAATTTACCATTTTAAAGCGTGAAATTAGCTCTATTTACTTAAGTTTAAGTTGTTCTTTTCACTATTTATTCTGGTTTATTAGAAGCTATCAAAACTAAGATGGAAAAAAGCAAAGTCGAGTAATTTTATTGTAGGAGTTCAAAAGTTGATGTAAAGCGATGGAAACTGCTCGTAATATCAACCAAGTATTTGCACACAGATCAACATTGGTTCTTGAAATTTCGAAACGGGGGCAAGAGATCCAATTGAGGACCATTACTGAGGCGGAATCATGCAAAACACCTCGAGAGACTGCAGAGGAACTAAACGTTGACCATCCGACAGTTGTTTGACCTTTGTACCTATTTGTCGCAAGTGACCCCACGGAAATTGAACGAACTTAGCTTTCTCATTAAACTCTTTTCCGACCGACTACCACTTTTCAAAGCATTTTGACCACATCCTGCAAGGAAAAGTCTTCAATAATCAAACTACAGCTCAAAACGCATTCGAAGAATTCATTGGTTCTAAGAACTCTATGCTTCGGGAATAAATGAACTTGTTTCTAGATGTCAAATATGTGTAGATCCCAAGGGTTCTTATTTCGATTAATAACTTTTATACAGAAATTATGTTTTTAGAACCCTAAGTGATTTTTGGAACCATTTATTTGGAAAAATATGTCTAATAAGCTGCAAAATACGGTGTTTGTTTGATAAATCCTATCTGTGATATCATTGGTTACATAAAAAGTTGGTTGAATGAGAATCAATTCGTTGCATAACTTTAATCATCATCAGAATCTAATTATCAGATATCCTGTTTAAGCCTTTAGGAATCTACATAAACTCTCCAGCATTGCATAATCATTATATAGGTGGTCGTTGGGTCGTGAGGAACGTTTTCAGAAACAGTTCTCTTGATAATATTTGAAGACAATGGAAATTATTCCATAGCTCTGTTTGACCATTATGCTGAGTCTATTCGTCATCAAACTGCTTTAAGAATCAGAACTTTCGAAAGGAACGATTTTGAAACACAATCTTATACGCCATAAAGCAAACTCGCTCTGTAACAGCGCCCGTCTCAATGGCACGATTTATTAACACGCAATCTAACAGCACATCTGTTTTTTTAAATCTTGCAAGTCTGTTTTCGGAGATTAGTTTGCTGCTACAAGACTTTGAGAGTTCACTGTGTTATTTTATAAACTAAAATTAGTAAACCCTCAATAATGCCACCTGAATGATAATGGAGAATTAGATTGTGAAAGGGATATAACTGTGCTCTTCGATTTCTCACTATCAATGCACTTCATATAAAATCCACCCGTTACAACAACAAATTCGTTATAACAGCATTTTTTTTAGATCCCCGAGGTTGCTGTAATAACGGAAGTCTACTGTATCATAAAGAAGTCAGTTTCCCACACAACCGTAGTTATGAAAGCTCTCCCACGCATTGGATTCCATGAAAGTTGCTTTTGTATGATACTGGTTTAAGCGTAGGAGACAAACTTCTTACGGGGGGATAAATTCATTGCTTTGCTTTGAAATTTAGTTTTCGAGGTGAATGTACACTAACGAACTTCACTAATGCAGTTCATTGAACGAATTCCGTGTATTTCTCTCTTTCTTTTATCTGCACTATCACTGAGCGAAGCTCTCAAGTATCTTTGTTCTCAACTGATATGACTATAGGGCCGCTGCCTTCGCCAGTGCCAGGACCTTCTACGCGCCAGCAAACCTAATCAAAATGACTTATTTACGCAGGCAACGAAACCAAGATCAGGGCTGGCGCTACCAATTAGGCCACACTAGGCAGCCACCTAGGGCGCAGACCTCAGAGGGGCGTATTACTGACAAATCAGATGAAAAGTTCAAGAGAAGATCAAGTAACTGAGGTCTTGTTGAGAGCGCATGGCCCTGCTCAAGAAAGTTGCCGTTTAAGAAGAAACCATGGAAATAGAAAAAAAATGATCCACTATTCTTATAAAGGTCAGCACGTTTAATATTAACAAAAAACAACCCACAGCAATGATAGCTTAATTCCACTGAAAGGTACGCCCTTGGGGACCTTACACACTTATCCCAGCATCACACTTCATAGTTCTCTTTCGTACACGGTCTGAAACCTCTTTGGTGAAAAGCCAGATGTCACAGGGAACCAAATATCGACTGCTGGCACACTTAGTTGGATTTTTAAGTACGATCGTATATGCACAGGCACACACGATATATATTGTAAATGTGAAATCTTATTGTAAATTTGTGGCACTGTTACAATATATTGTTTTATTTTCATAAATCGGAAACTTAACCCCCATCGCACTGATATTAGGGGAAAAAAGACAGCCGTTTTTGTTTTTATTTAGTTGTGAATTATTAATGAAACAAAAGCCCATCGAATTGTCTTCCTTTGATCGGCTGGCAATTCTGAATCGGTCAATTTGATTCGCTTATATTATTCTTTTTCTCGGGTCTACAGTCGGTGAGGATGCTGTGAAAGCGACAGGGGTTTCTTTGTATGCCTCAAACACATGACTCTAATCGAGTGTAAATAAAGTTATTCATCATCACCTGTTGCTTATATGACCCAGCACAATTCAGTGCTCTCTTTTCTTTCTTCCGACTCGTTCTAATTCTTCACTCTTTTGTCTTCTTAATTCCTGCCTTCCATAGTTTCTTCCTCTTCTCTTCTCTGATAGTCTCTTTCTCCTCTCCTCTGTTTACCCCCTATTTCCCCCTCTCCTCTCTTGACCTTTCTCCTCTCTCTTACCCTCCTTCTACTCTCCATCTTTTGTCCTACCACTCTCTAACTCTTTCTCCTCCTCTCTGTATCTCTTCCCCTTTCGCTTCCACACTTATATATTTTACCATTCTCTTTCCCTACCACGATTTCTTTTTTCCATCTCTCTCTCTCTCTCTCTCTCTCTCTCTCTCCTCTCCTCTTTTTTCATTTTCTCACTTTTACCTCTTTTTTCTTTTCATTCTCTCTTCCTTTTTTTCACCCCCTGTCTTTCCATCCTGACACGTAGCTTTCTTTTTATTTCCTTATTTTCTCTCGTCTTTACACGCACACACACATACACGTGAAGGTCTCGTAGACAGTTCCCACTAAAATGCGCAACCATACACAGGGAAACAATTTCCTGCACATTGAAGTTTGAATGTCACACATGACACAGGTATAAGTATTCATCATCATCATCATCACCATTAGTCTTTTAACGTCCGTCGTTGGACACAGACCTTCCTCAGGATTTGCGACACTTTCCTATCGTGGGCGTCGCGGAGCCAGTACTTTCTGAATTTGTCGAGCTCGTCTCTCCATTTAATACTCTACCGGCCTCAGTTTCTCATGTGATCTCTGGGGATCCATGTTGTGAGTCATGATGTCCATCAGTTGTTTGCCATTCTTGCAACAAGACCAACCCACTGCCATTTAAGATTTTTAATGGATTCTATGTTGTCCCTGAGTCCTGTCTTCTCCCGGATGTATTATACTGTCTTGTTGTCTCGCCCTTTGGGGTTGAGCATAATTCTTCCATGTGCACATGGCGTGATTCTCAATTTGCGGGTCAGTCTCTTGGTTGGGTTCCATGTTTCAGCTCCATAAGTGACTATGGGGAGGAGGCATTGGTTGCATATCCTTCTTTTCAGGATCAATGGGATCTTCTTGATTTTGAAGGTTGAGCTTGCTCTGCTGAAGACTTTCCATCCAAGGGTGATCCTTTGCTTGATTTCTTCTTCTTTTGAGGGTCTCACGGATATTTGTTGTCCTAGGTAGATGTAGTGGTCTACTTTCTCCTTTTCTGGGTCCTCGATTTTGATCTTAGTGTTCTTATTTCCGACGTGGTTAGGTACAAGTAATTAACCTAAATTCATTAACTCTAGACAAAGAATACAAAAACAAAAAATCAAAATTAAAAATATTTTCGACACCCTCCACTCAAAGGGTTATTCATAGAATGTTCTATATCCGTTAAGTATGCCTTGGAATTACTTACCCTGCGCATTCCTGGGTAGATTCTCCCTAACATTAGGGTCGGAGTTCAGTGTAGAAAGCATTTCAAGAAATCATGGCACAAGCACCCAGCACTTCCGCGAAATATTATGTACAATGTTATTCTCATACAAAAATATGAATGCCTGCATATCAACAAATGTAAAATCGTTGGTACGAACTAGAACCTATATATATATATATATATATATATATATATATATATATATGTATGTATTTGTTCATGCGATAACAAGATGTTCAATGAATTTTTTTCTTGCTGAATGAGGGTTCGTACGTTAAAAGCATGAAATTAAACTTATTGAAAAGATAACGAAAATCTAGGATATGAGTCTCCACGCATGATATGCCTGAACCATTTTTTTAAAAAGTTGATATTTTCGTTATCTTCACCGCTACAATACTTAGTTTTTTAAAAATTTTTAGCCTGGATATTCTTGGAATTCAAACGCAGAGTATTCAAGCTTCAAAATGAAATAAAAAATGAACATTGGAGCTCTGAAAATAACAAAAATAGCGCGCGCTCACACACACACACACACAAACATATATATATATATATATATATATATATATATATATATATATGCATACATGGTTCGCTGCGTATATGTTTAAAGAGCTAAAGACAGGAAATAGCTTATTCGTGAAGAAGAGAAAAAAATTTATAGGAAATGAAGTTCTCTATTTCCAGTTGTGATGATTTCGAGAAATGTGTGAAATGTCCGATGAGACACGCAAATCTCTGGGCGGATTGACAGATGAATAGGTTGTTTTCCTCCATTTTTTTCTTGTTCACATTTTATTTCGTTGACTAATTCGTTCGTATGTAATCAATGGTGCAGGGTTGTCGGAAGTTACATCTCGGAGACGCACCCAACACAATGGAATGACGTCAAATTTAGAACCCAAGCGAGAGGTTCAATACCAGTCATGTGTATATTGGTGTGAGGATTATACAATGGTAATAGTGCATCTAGCCTGTGTTTTTTGTTTGTTTTTTTTGTTGTTTTTTTACCTGTCCATGAACAAGACGTCTGACACCAGTTGCTAACTGGTGACCGTTTCAGCCCCCGAGCAAGCCGAACATCGAGGTAGGAACTGACTGGGGGAGGTGTGGCTGGAAGAGGTTGGATATGTTAGATTCGGTTATATGTGTCTGTCACTTATGCCGGCGTAAACAATTTGTGCATAGTTTTTGCATTTAATCTATTTATAGAATTCTGTTTTCCTTCCCTGCTCTGCAACCCAAGCCACCCCAGCCACCCCAGCCACCCCAGCCACCCTGCTGACTGGCAGCTGAACTTGGCACATTCTTCGTCTACTTTCAATGGATCCCTACACCCACCTCATCTGACCTACATTCCCTTCTGCCTCAGAGGTTTTGTTTTTGCATTTCTCTGGCGATGCGGCTTGAGATTTTATTTTTCATCTCTCTTCTCTTGAGGAAAGGGTTGCGAAGAACCATGGTATCGGGCACGCACGCCATTCGAAATATACCCTGTAACTACAAAAGCACCCAAAGAGTACATACCCCTGTCAACGCCGGTCAGTAAAATCTGAATGAAAAACAACAAAATATTTTGTAGAAAAAAACAACAAACTTATCATGAATAAATGCTCAATTACTCTTCTTGGAAATATTAATTCAACCGTCTTATTAACTTCGTTTTCGATCAATTTTCTTGAAAAATAATGTAGATATCCCTCAATCGAAAACCCGGATCAAACCCAAAATTTGAATCTTTTGTAGCTCATGTCTCAACCTTCAACAGAGTTTCATTGGAATTCATTTAGAACGTTTGGAAATACCACATGGACGTGCTGACATTTAATGGAGACGTACACACCTCACAACTTAGTTGGTAGAGATGGAAGAAAAAAAATTGTTAATCTCTCTCTATGTATACATATATTTGTTAAATTGGGCCAACTGTGGCTCAAAGCCTGATTCAAGAAGCGTTCAGATTGAATCGAAATCATAAGCCATTTCTAATAGGCTAACCATTGAATCAATAACAAAAAATAATAGGTTCTCTTCTGGGTTGATATATATCACTCTGTCTATATTCTACTTTTGTATCTCTTTATCTCTCACTCTATCCGTCTGTCTGTCTGTCTGTCTGTCTATCTCCCTCCCTCTCTCTCTCTCTCTCTCTCTCTCTCTATATATATATATATATATATATATATATATATATATATATATATCTGTAGATGACTTTATTATTATTATTATTATTATTATTATTATTATTATTATCATCATCATCATTATTATTGCTCCCTTATTCAGGGTTGAGCATTCTTTAAGTAAGGTTACTCATTCATTATAAGCTATATGCAATGCTCTTCCAACTCTGGGATAGAACACTCTAGTGGATGGGGAATTGTGCGTAAGTAAATATATCACTCAAGTTCAGCCTTAACCCTGGGTGTAAAGCAAATGTTTCGATCCTACCTTGTGGTACTGGATGGGATATAACATCTGGTTGGCTCAGTTGTGAGAAGAGCGTATACGAAAATGAAATAATTCAAATGATTTTATAAAGCCAGGTATGCTTCGATAAGTAAGGAAATACGTTTCAATAATGTCTATAGTGTTCAAAGTTTTATTTTGATTTAATGTATTTGTGTCTCCATCAATTTGTACAGCAGTGCCTTAATGGTTCTACATAAAAAAAATTCCCACAAATCGAAACATAACTAATCAAGGTACTCCTGTAAATATATTGATGTACGCTATTTCACATATACGCTTTCGAGAAGAACATTGGAAACAGATTCTGAATGAGTTGGTGTTTCTGTGTAAGATGTTTAGATGGTTAATGCCAACGTTCTCTTTAGAAAGCTATCGTAATGACCTGGATGAAGATCCTTTTTAAGTAGCCATAGGTCCTTTGTACCATAACTCGGTACAGAGTTATGTCCCCCTGTACCTATTCGTTGGAGCACCCATTGTCACAGCTGGGTCTCGGGCGAGATAGTCTAACGCAGCCAATCTCTCATCGGGTTTTTCAATACTATTTCATTTGAATCCTCTCTGAGTGTTTATCAGAGAGGCATTGAGTACCGGAGGCTAGCACTGTACACTAAACGACGGTATCTCAAACTCTAGCAATTGAAAAAAAATGATTTTGTTTTTTTTTTTTGTTTTTTTTTTAGTTCGATCATCATTGGATGCCCAACACTTGTGGCCTTATGCCAGACTAATCAAAGCTTGGTGAAGATAGTGTACGTTTATATATTTGCTCCTGGTCGTTACATCTGTCTATTTGCTTCAATTACTGTCATTCTGTCGCGCAGATGCAGACAGGTTTGATTAAATCCTATCATATTATGTCTTCAGGCAGACAGCTCACCCCCTTGACTTTGCTACGGCACCGACTGATATCAACTGCGATGGTTGTTCTCAATACTTTCCTTGTTTTTACTCATTCGGCAACCGTCTATCGGGATTTCTATTGAACATCTTTACTTACCATTGATTCCTTCATGATATATATATATAGATAATTATTCCCAATCTCCGTAAGAAATATAGAGATTTCATGCCTGGTCCCTGCCGAGGTTGACACTGGTGCCATAACTTGTTACTGATTCAATCACTAATTTTTGTTTTATGTGTGAACCAGCGAGGAGACATTAATCAAACATATATATAAAATTCTCAGTCTTCCTATAATGTATGTAAATATTTCTCATTCTCTCCCCCTCTCTCTTTCTCTCTCTCTCTATCTATATAGTTCTATAATGGATTCACTATACAAACACGTTTATGGCTCTGTCATTTTTGGCTTCTTTAAGCTAACCCTAAAAGGGAAGAAATGTAAACGTGTTTGAGTTGCGAATCCATCATTTCACCATACTTAAAGCACTACTTTGAATGTTTGGGTATTGAGCACTTTATGAAATTAACCCATCACATCAGATACTGAATTACTGCTTTGTACTTTCGTGTATATCTATATTTATCTATCAATCTCTCTCTCTCTCTCTCTCTCTCTATATATATATATATATATATATATATATATATATATATATATATATAAAGAGTGGATCAATGAGTCTGACGGAGTTGAATTTATATCTGAAATTTTCACTGTATAATCTTGATCTATATGATTAATTCTCACTACTAAATCATGTGCATGGCCAAGTAAGGAGATTATGTTGAAAAATGAACAGTTTGTGTGTAATATAAATGCTTTTTTTTAACATTAAGCTACACTCTTATTAATGCATCTACGTATGAAGACGTGATAGCTCCACTTAATCGTGGAACTCAGTCAGCAAAGGCAGAATCCCGCCTCGCAACATTATCAACAGATACTGCATAAGCGCCATAGTGTGTGAGCACGAAAATCTCGCCTCGGAAGCTAAGTAGAATATACAGTGAGTCAAAACTTGAAACCTTATAGCTTACGTATAACAGATTTACGTTAAATCCTGTCTAAGATCTCACAACCCAATCCTGTCAGCTTTATTATCTGTCGTACCTCCATGGGCGGCAAACCTCACCAAACCCGCTTGGCTACTTACCAAAGAGAAGGAAACTCCAACAAAAAACCTACGTCCTATAGAGTTAATCGACTTGAAATGTTCCTTTAATAATATCATGTAAGTTAAATCAATTTAGAGCCAGTTATCTTGCTAGCTTTATTCTAAAATAACCCCAGCGTTGTTGCTGTTGCCATGCGCCCACCTCACTCTCAATCGCCCAATTAGCTTGTTGTTTCTTTCCTGTGTAACATTAACCGCTGTAACCATTTGTTTCAACTATTGGGTGTTTTGCTGTTTACTGTATTCAGCTGAGAAGAAATATCATAGAATGCAACCTTGTGCATTTCAGCATTGACCTATTATCACCTCCCTCTTTCAACCCAATTTCTGTCAAGGCAGAAATTTCATGGCTGGTCCCTATCAAGGTTGACACTGGGGGCAACAACTTGTTACTGCTGTTACTACCTGGTATTCGATCACTGAATTTTTTTCATGTGTGAACCAGCGAAGAGACGTTGATTAAACAAATAATAATTAAATAATCGGTGAAGAAACAGAATGTAAGGATGTGGATCTAAATCTATTCAAAGAGATTTAGCGGTAACTGAATACATTGAGCCTCAGCTGGAATCAGAACTTGGTTTCCCTGATAATGTTTTCTGTGCTGGTATCAGTTACACTAAAATGCTGCCCCGACTAGATAGGCCACCAATAGATGGTTCTTATTTCGAGTTGCCCAAGTGTGTCATGCTACAAAACACTTTAATACAATATAGAATCGTCGCAAGAAGATGATACGTGACAAGACTGGTTGCTGCATGGCCAAACTCCACCTCCATTCCAGCTGGAGATGATTACTACAACTTTTTTTTTTTACTGTTTATACAACAAGAAATGATTGGATTTTTTAAATGAATGTATTTATTTGTTAGAATGAAATAACCTCGTATCTGCTCGATAAATTTTTGCTGTCAATCTAGCTCAATCAGTAAGAAAGCATTTCCCACTCTAAGCTCTAAGCTTGGCTTATCCCTTGCAATGGCGTGGGGTTGTTCTCTGAGTATTGAAGTCACTACAGTTGTAATGGTCTAGTTTCCTAACCACCATTCTTGAGTGAGGTGTTATATATATATATATATATATATATATATATATATATATAATCACGTAGATCTAATATTATACAGTGAAATTTTTAGATAAATTAAATATTCTGGTGTCTGGCAACGAACTTATTGATTATATATATATATATATATATATATATATATATATATATATATATATATGCACATGCATACGTACACACATACATATGTGTGTGTATGTGCATGTGCGTGAGTTTTTATAATGAGAGAAAGTCTTGAACTAAAAGCTGACTACTTAAAGATATAGACAAGCATGCAGTTTCACTTCACACGCACATGCTAGGGAAAACATGCTCACGCACAGATGCCCTTCCCCGGCTCGCGTGCGTTTTACCCGTCGCTTTGCAAACGAGTCGGGAACGCCAGGGAAGTTTATTGATCGTCACATGCAGAATGGAAACCACTATTTGGTTGCTATAGGCAACAGGCAGCTCAGTATTTTGCGTTCACAGTTGAGCCGATATCATCTCTCTTCGGGTCCTTCCATCTCCCCACCCCTGAACCTTCTCAAGGTCTTCTTTTCTTCTTTTCTTGTCACCATTACCTTATCTTTCTTGCTAATTATCTCTCTGCCCCCTCTCTCTCTTTCTCTTTCCCCCATCTCTCTCTTTATTGTTCTTTAGCCCACTCCCCATCCCTCTCACTTTTTTTTCTATCTTAAACGCAAAACTCGAATCTTTTTTTTTCAAAATTTTTGTTGTCATCTTTATGGCAATTCTTCAAATCATTGTATTTTCAGATTGTTTGCCTCTCACAATTAAACTGTGCTTCTCTCTCTTTCTCTCTCTCTCTCTCTTTCTCTCTCTCTTTCTCTCTCTCTTTCTCTCTCTTTCTCTTTCTTTCTCTTTCTCTCTCCCTTTTTCTCTCTCTTTCTCTCTATCTATCTCTCTTTCTCCCCCCCCACTATGCTTCAGTCTGCCCCTCCCACTCCCTGACTATATTTTGGTCTGTCTTTTCCTCCCTCTATCCAGCTAAATGCCTTCTCATCCCGCTAAACTTCCTCTCTATCTCATTCCACCCATAACCTAGCTATATATCTGTCTGTCTGTCTGTCTGCTTCCCTGCTATCCAGCTGTCTGTCTATCTCTCTTTATCTAGCTGTCCGTCTGTCCCTCGTTATCCAGCTGACTATCTTCCATTGTACTGCTTTCAGCTCTCACAATTTTTTTTTTTTTTTGCTCACATTCATATAGATTAGTAAGTGTGCACACACGTCTGCTTCAACAACAACCTTGTGCCAGCTGATGGTAGAATGGCTGCCCTTGGTGCACCGCGAAGTAATCTATTTCCCCACCATTGGCCGTCACCTTGTCTGACTCATATAACGGACAACAGAACAGACGAACGCATTATGAATTCGATTTAGCATTAGGCTAACGGTTCAATCTTCGGTCAAACCCTCTATATAAAAATATTATATGTTCTAAATAAATATCTGCGCGCACGTGCACACACACACACACACACTCACACACGTCTATGTGGTTTTGTTTATATTAACTATCATGTACACACATGCATACGTATTTGTATAAGCATGTATATACATATACACATACGTATGTGCAGGGTTGGAACATAATTGCGTAGCCTGATGCGTAGTTATTAGCTTAATTTTGACCTGGGATTTTCATTGAATAATGCTAGATCTACGAGATCGAATTGGAAAAAAGTGCCGTGGAGATGGTTAACAAGTCAGTGTCAGAGTTCATCTGCTAGTGTAATATTTTATCATCATTGGGCACCCACTGTTATGGCCCTTTGCCAGTTTTGATTAGACTCAGTGAATATCTACGTGCATACATTCATATATCTATCTATCTAACTATCTATCTATCTATATATATATACATATATATATATATATATATATATATATATATATATAATGTAAATGAATAAATATGAGTGTTATAAATAGTTTGCAAGTGAATGTGTGTGTATATATATAAATGTCCAGAAAACTCCACAGCTTCAAACACTAAACATGGAAAAACCTTTTCAATATTCTTTTTTGTATATATATATATATATATATATATATATATATATATATATATATATATATATGAATAAATATGAGTGTTATAAATAGTTTGCAAGTTAATGAGTGTGTGTATATATATAAATGTCTAGAAAACTCCACAGCTTTAAACACTAAACATAGAAAAACCTCTTCAATGTTCTGTGTGTGTGTGTATATATATATATATATATATATATATATATATAAATGAATAAATATGAGTGTTATAGATAGTTTGCAAGTGAATGTGTGTGTATATATATATATATATATATATATATATATATGTCTATAAAACTTCACAGCTTTAAACACTAAACATGGAAAAACCTCCTTCTATATTTTTTGTGTATATATATATATATATATATATATATATATATATATATATCTTCTTCTTTAGTGAATAATGTTTGTAGTTCTTTCCTTTTCCTCATCCCTTTGCTGTGACTCATTCCTGTCAGCACATGGAAAATCAGTATTAGCATATCTACATTCATGTAATTATTAATGATGAAACGTCAGAGTGTTTTTCAATCCTTGATGCAGCTCACACAGACTATGAAAAGGCTGTTAGTCACATCTTAGTCAGACCAATCCGTAGCCAGGCATATACCCTGAGGAAAAGGTTTATGTTGTAGGGATTTAAAGAGATTAGCCCCCTTATGTTTTTATTGTTAATAAGAAAAAGGTTTCCCTCCACAAACTGAACTTTTAAAGATACTATTCTATGTTTTACGCATCTGTTTTATGGTTAGAGAATTTATCTGGAAAACGTCCTGAATTTTGTTCCATTCAATGCTTTTGGTCGATAGGATGGTTTCGTGAGAAATATTTTACTAGACTCGTAGATATGACTCATATCTATCCATGGTATATGTGGTGATCTGGATATCTTTTTAGCGACGCAGATCAGAACATATATCACTGACTACAGGTTTATAAGAAGAGACAAATGCGTCACTGTGCAAGAATTAAATATGCATGTTTTGAACGATTCCATTTCAATAACGAAGCTGCGATTTAGAACTTATATTTAGATAAAATATTTAAGACATTTAACTAAAGATTGGGGTCGGTTTTACTTATTGCTTATTAGTCGAGATGTTGAAAGTTGTCCTGGATCTGAAGTTTTCTTTGTTTTGGATTCACGTAATAATCCCTCCCCCCTGCCTTTTTTCACCGGTGACTATCTTGCCCAAACATGACCCTTCTTTCTGTGAAGACAAGAAATGGAAAACAAGTTTATAAATGTTGACCGATTTTCTCTTTTGTAATGTTAAGTGGAGCCCATATTCTAGTTTCTTTTTTAGTTTTGCTATAGGCTTTTGAAAGACTACTACGGCTGACCGATTGCACAAATAATAAATATCAAGCCGAGTGAATATCAAAGATGCTTTTTAGGATTTCCCTGGCATAGAGTCGGCGAAGGTTCATGAAACTTTTACATATACCTATGTGATGACTACCTGAGTAGATCTATTGCATATATTGGCATTTCTTTCCCCAAATCTGGACTCAGACACTATCTACTGACGCCGGAGAAAAATTTGTAACCATCTTATCTACTAAACACCATCCTTAATAGTTTTGTACCGTGCAATTTTTTTTTAGAGAAATAATGCCAAAACGCTGAATATATCCAATGGAATGAGTGCCCTGGGAAAATGTTCTCACTCCCAGATCAGACTTTCTCACCCAGGACGAGTGGATTTGAAAATTTGAGCCTTATAGAGGTTAGGGATCAAGGGGTCACTTTGAACGGAGATAGCTTAGGGCGAGTCACAGCTCAAGTACCCTGTAGTCCCTTCCATGACAACTGACATCCGGGTGTATCTTTCTGTCTCAACCTCCTCCTGGAATATATCTTTCTTTGCCCCCACAGGATAAGTAGCAGCGAATACCCTTGTGAGTGCCTATTAATAATAGCAATTAGTTATAGAAAAATATTTTGAAGTATATCTCACGGGAAACAAATCTTCATCGTTTAGAAATTTGCACACGAAACAAAACTTGATAAAAAAAAAATTCATTGGCAAAGCAACGTGTAGGGTGTGAGTGTTGCTAACATTGCGTAAAATCATAGTCTGAAAATATTTTCTAAACACTTTACAAATGGCTGACAATGTGGTTCCAATTATACAGTATTACTATTAAGAATAATAATAATGGCGATGAAGACGGATTTGGTTGTTGAGAAGATCAGGAGTTTTAGGAAAAACACGTAGTAGTAATTATAGATTGAAATTATGACAAGCTGTCAAAAATGGTGGATTTGTTGTCTTTTTTTTTAGATAGAAATAAGAACCGGAAGTGCCAATGGCAGTTAATGCAGCAGTCAAACATAAGGAAGGTTGGAAAGTGTTGCTGATAAATGGTCATCAATTGGCCATTTATTTTCTTTGTATTTTAATTTTTAGCTTTAAAGTTAGCGAGTTTACAAAATAGCGGGTTTTACTAATTTTATTGGCAGTTTTAGCTATAAATAACAAACCATACTTGGTCACACTGAATTTAACGTTCTTCTACTTTATTCTTGCTAACGCTGGTTGCAATAAAAGCACGTAAAATATATTGTTATCTTGAGTTATTCTAATAAGTTAAATAATCTTGTGATAGTTTTCTTGTTATAATCACGGATTGTGTTATCAAAAGGTTACTTTTATTAAAGAAAAAAATATGATCACAATATGCAACTCCCTCTGGATTAAGATGTGGAAGTTTGTATAATTTATATAAAAGGATAAACAAAATGTTACAGAACGCATTTTCTTTATAAGGGGCTTGTAATGGCGTCTACTGTAGTGTGAAGGTTAACTCATTCTGTTGACGAGGTCGCTAGGGTGATGAGTTCCGTTTGGTAGGTGTACTTAGACGATCGCCTCGGGCGCAAAGGTCCCTGGGGAACACTCTAAAATTTGTAAAATAGTCGTTTGTATACAATCGAGGGTGCAAATTTCAAATCTCACCTTAGGGTGCATGAAACCTCAATAACTGATCGTCATATATATATGCCACAATCTAAGTAAGGGACAGGTTTGAGCCCAGTCGTACTGATGGAGATGGAGGGTGGATGCTAACGTCCATATGGGCTCTGCAAAGCAGAATGTTATTTGCTTCATCATCGGGCTGCTTCATCAGTGGACAGGAGCTCTCCATCTTTATTGTGGTTTTGGTAAGCGCTTTGGGGTCTTTTCAGATTGGAGAGTTTGCCGTTGCTCAGTTTGCGGATGTATCCATTATCATCCATTGATTCTGTAGCCTGATTCAGTTTCGTGCTGGACAATATTGGAAACAAAGTAGGGGTTAACCCCAAACCTTGTTTGACACCGTTTCTGATTGGGAAGTACTGAGTGAATTCGCTATCGCATCTGACCTGACCTAGCTGCGCTTCGTGGGGGTTAATCACAGCGATCCTGCATTATGTTTGCATATATATGCTAAAATTTTATGCTCTATCTATAAAATGTTTAATACGCACGTATACAATAAGCCTTCACTATAACAAACTGATTGTGGGTGGTCGTTAAAGCCGAAAGTTCTTTAAAGCAGATGGTTGTCCCCTGTTCAATGAATATGTCTCTTGCCGCATTAAACGAACATCGTCCGGTAAATCCAAAGGCAGTACGGTTACTCCTCGTATCATTTTCAACCTCTGCTTACATCATTCGGTACATAATAAGAAAATTCGTGGCACTACTTTAGTTTTGTGGTCCATCCTTTAGCGGCATTTATTTCGAAATCAAAGTGTAGCATCTGTTCCTCTCACGTCAACGAAATTTTGTACGTTATCGTAGTTATTAACATAAAAGTTTTGTTTTGGATCCAATGAGGATTTAACCCACTAATAACTGCCAGCAAGATTAGCTTGTTGATCATTGCAATATGACATATGTCCCGATGATTTTTTTTATATAAGTCAGGAATATATTTGGATTGAGATAGTTTTGGGTTTTTAGAAAAAAAAAATACTGAAATTGTTTAAAGGAGAGCGTGCATAGTTTGAAACGGTGAGTAGGAAGTATTTTTGAACAGAATTCCCCTCCCCTAGGGACAGAGTCGAGTGTTACGGACAGCAAACCAAGAAAATCACACTGCTCATTATATATATATATATATATATATATATATATATATATATATATATATATATATATATATATATCCAAGATTAAAACCAACAGAACGGATTTAATATTCACATGGGTGAACACTCGAGAGAAGTGGTACGAAAGAGAAGTCACATCTGTTTTTATACTTATTGATCCCTTATACGTCCTTGGGTTAACCAACGTAAGTAAGCTCTGTCTTCCAAAAATGATGTATACTATAAATTGCTACCCAAATGTGATACATAACGACAATACCCTATGTAAAAAAATAAACTGCATGTAGTATGACATAAGTCATATATTAGGATCATAGTTAAAAATTTGAGTTTGATCAACCCAGCTGGGGAGCCATGATGATCTGTTTTGTTTTTAAATACCCGAAACGATTACATTGTAAACAACTGATGATCTCCACAAGAAAAATTCACACTTGATATCGAATTCTTTTTAAAAACATTAAAAAAAACGAATAGAATTATGTGAATCACATTAACAGTTAATGGGAGATAATTGGCTGAAATGATAAAAATGTTTGGTAAAAAGCTTTTGGTTTATATATTTGATGTTTTAAGCTGTGAAACTTTCTAGTTTTTATCTGTTTGTGTATGTTTAAAGATGTATATGTACTTTGTATATGCATATAAATGCAGCCACATTTGTATGTATGGGTTCTACTGTAGATACTGAGACATACGTATACTTGGTTTAGTGAGCCACAAGAAAACGCAGCAACTGTTGTGCGCATGTCTGGACGTCACCTCATTAGTATGGCAACAATTTTTTTTTTCATTTCATGTTCATTATAGATGAGGTGTTTCATTCTTACATCATCAGATATACAACGATAAACCAACAGCAAAACGTCAAATATGAACCGCCACCTCAGATAAATCATTTAATAATCTTGATGAATACATTTATGTTATTCGCTCGTGTCTTATACTGTTTTTTTTTGTTTTTTCTTTGGTTAACCATATGGATTATCACTCATTCGATCTTTAACCCTTTGGCACTCTTACATGTATTCACCCCCCCACTCACTCACACACACACACACTCTCTCTCTCTCTCTCTCTCTCTTCCTCCCCATCACCTCTTCAACCTGCCCTTTCCCGACAATATATTTTTTCTCTGTCTAATCTGACGCAGCCGCAGGCATGGACCACTGAAATGTCGCTTCATTCTTGCAATGAGTCAGCAGTCATCACTCCACCACAAGCAACGGGCCTCGGGATGAAAAGTCAACCTGTCTGGCAACAAGCATTTTAAAAGAGTTAACAGTCAGAGATCTGTGATTGCATTCTATAGGATCATTGAATGCTTGGCCTTGTTTCCACAGTTACAGCTCACTCTGTTCTGGTCTTCTTTTTTTTTTCTAGCAACAGGATGACTCGTTCTTTAGGTCTGCACTGTTAATTGATAAATAGTTGACACGAGGAGACGAGATGGCCAGAAAAATGTTTTTTTTTTCTTTATGGACAACAGGCTCGTTCACACGTTTCCATCGAATTGTATCATCTGTAAATAAATCGTTTCTATAAAAATAAAAACCTTTCCGGATGTCGAAATGGACAGGAGCAAAGAAATAATTACCAGTATTTTCACGCTTGCAATATCTTCTCTACCCAGTCTTATAAGTGACAAATCCATCGCGTGGTGTTACATGCGTAATAGCATTTGATCAGACTATGTCACCTCTTATATATAAATTCTACACAATGGTCATATAGAACCGAATAGGTCTATGGATTCTATATTATATATACTTATTTTATATAAAGTCTATACAATGACCACATAATGTCAAATAAGTCTATTTTCACAAATACATGGCTCATAAAGCCAAGGTTCTGTTTACAGTTCTAAACTTGTTTTTTGGTATCAACTCCTACACAATAGTCACGTGGTGTCGCCGAATGTTCTTATTATGTTCCAATTACCAGTAACCGGATCAAATAACATAGACCGTATCAAATCCTATTAGTTATTTCAAATATGAATTGTTGCTTTGGATTCCAAATTATCTGAATTATTGTTACCTCCCCGCCGAGTTCCTGGGGAATTTTGACAGGCTCTCGAACTTATCCGATTCCATTCATTCATTCGAGGCCAGTGAGATAAGGACATGTGGTGGCTTGGGCGGGGGGGGGGCTTCAGCTTGCGATATTGGATGTAGTGTGCAAATGGATCACCTCTTAGGAGGATTAGCGGAATCGCCATTGGCACCTCCGTACTTGATCCCTAGTGACATACGGCACCTGGCATTACTAGACGGTCACCTATCTATGTTGCTTAACTTTGGTGGCCGTTCGAGGACTGATGTATGCAACGCGACCTGGTCATTAGTCTCAAACAAACGACCATACAACGAGCACATGAGAAAATCATGCTCAGCCTCGCCTGGAGGGACCACAAGACAGCACAATATATTAGAGAAAAGAGAGTGAGATATCATGGGATTTAGTAGGAAACTCAAATGGCAAGGGGCTAGATATGTTGCAAGAATGTCAGACAGCCACTTGACATCACGATGCAGAATGTAGATCCCCTGAAATCATACGTGGAACTTTGGCCGCCAAGATAAAAGACGGCGTGACGGACTAGACAAATTCAAAAAGTATTGGCTCCGTGATGCCTACGATAGAGAGTTCTGGCGAATCATGGGGACAGTTTACATCCAACAACCGACGTTAAAAAGCAATTGCTTATGATCCATAGACGATCTACGTCTAAAAAGGCTGAAATATTCAAATTCTTCCAGTTTTTTTAATTGTCCCCTCTTCGCCTCTTCTAAACCAGCGTCCTAGACAGACGAAAAAATTATGATGTGAGTTGAGGCTCAAGAGATCTGAATATCAATCATCTTGCAGTAGGCAATGGTAATCCACTGTTGCTACATGTCCGACTAATGAATACTTTAGCGATATGACATATGTCCATGATGAAGGAATGGACTCTTCTTCTGACTAGCAATCAATACTATTTTTATATTTTAGATGTGCATATGATTTGATATATGCAAATGGACCTCTCACAAATATACTATCACCACCTGAACAAATCCACGTGGTCTTAATCTGGAGAAACCCACCATATCTACACTCACACACACACACACACACACACATATATATATATATATATATATATATATATATACATACGTACATACATACATACATACATACATACATATGAAGTACTGCTCGAAAGTTCAGGAAATTTGATTTTGTGTGTGTGTGTGTGAGAGAGAGAAAATATTTTTCACTCAACTAATAATGAATAGCCTGATATGAGTCTGTGTGCACTGGAGGTACCACAACACCCTCTTTGGTTAAGAATCTGGGTTTTGAGTTTTTTGCATGAAGAATTGTAGAATTTCTTCCTTTTTTTTTCTTTTCTTTTTCCTCAGAGTTGAGACTTATAGGTAGATTGGGTGGCGGTTTTTATCAGGAATAAAAATTTGCCGGGTGAAGATGGGTGGGGCGCCATTGCTTGGAATTTTGTTTACATCTGACGGGGTTTTTGGAGGGGGGGGGGCTTTTTGGCAACGAGAAAAGCGGTTCCTGCTTTAGCTTCTATGTACCGACAACCCACTTGTTATGAGTGCTATGAGAGGCAGACGTGAATAAGTAAATAGTATAAGAATAATATACGTAGATCGTGAGTAAAGTGAGTTTATTTTCTGTAAGTGATTATTCACGCTAGTCAGCTGCGCTCTGACGTTCTGAAAAGCCAATACTAAGTGAGAAGGAATTTTTTTAAATACAGTAGACTCTCGTTATTGTGACAACTAGAGGGGTGCGTTGCAACGGATTTGCCGTTATATCGGGAGGATCTAAAATCATGGCATGAATAATAAATTGAAAAAAATACGGAATGCAAATTAGATAATACGACAAGCAAATTATTTGATTTTAAATTTTCTCGGACGAAACGGTATAATATCCGAAAATAGTCTTGCGAGAATATAAAAAAAAGTGTACCGTTAGAAAGAGTGCCATTACAATTAGTTTACTGTACTAGTATTGCAGAGGAATGCTTAGAGAGTGAGCGCTTGGGTACTGCTGGGTGCTCCTCTATTTTGATCTTGTGTAAGAATAATCAAAGCTTAATCAACTCTGAGTGTGTGTTGGGTTCTTGTAATCTCACCACAATATTTTTCCTTTTTAAGAGCAATGACAGTTCTATGAACCAGAAATATTTCTTCGTACAGACCAATCCGAATAGGTTAACAACGTTCATAAGAAAGGATGAATAGTGAGAATGAGCGAAGAAAGATGATTATTTTTTTCTCTTTAACGTCATACTACGTCGTAAGATTCTTTTGTGAATCGATTCTCGAAAAAAATGCGATGTAAGAAAAAGCATTCGTTACGTAAAAAGCTGAAACATTTTTTTTTCACATCTCACATTGTAAGCGTTCAGTTTATGACCTATAACTGATAGGGAACACAAATAGTTACACACTTCTTGGATACAAACCAAAATGTAGCAAAGCTCGAGGAAATCAGTTGGTATCTATTTTCTGGGAGTTGTTTTTTCTTTAGTCCCTTGACAGCTTTACGTTATTCCTTTCATTTCAATCAATTAGGAACAAATAGTTTTATTACAGAAACAAATGTTACTAAATGCTATCAAGAATTGTGTAAATAACGACGTAGATTTTTGTACAGTCTGTTATTTTCCTCGTTCTGTTTATAAAGTGCTCGCATTACGAGCCGTAAATGTAAAAAGACCGAAAATAATGACTCAGCGAATAACTTAATGAGCAGACTACAAAATATTCAAGTAAACAGTTGATACAGTAAATTCTTTTCTAGTTTACACATAGGTGTAGCTGACAGAGGGAAGGGGTATTTGAAAATGTTCACAAGCCCCCAACGGACAGAGGCTTCAAATGGAGAGAGTCCCCCCCCAATACTTTTTTTAAATAGTCATTTGTGTACTGCATTTCTACTGAAAAATCTCACTGAATGTTTGAAGGGTCTCTCTAAGGCTTTCCAATTTTCTAGCAATGCCTTTGCTCTTTCAGTAACAATACAAGGAAAAATCAATTTAATATTTCATCGACAAGTTACTATGAGAACAAAGAGTTTCTCTGTCACAGGAAGTTCTTCGAGATTTGTGATATGAGAAATGAAGGTGACAAACGCCCGAAGTGGTGTCACTTACACACTATACGTCACAACGAGTAACATTCGACTTTCACTTTTTTCTTCTCTGACATAGAGACATCTATAAACCTGTGCCTGTTGATAAAGAGGGCATTCATTTCACAAATCTAAAAAATTATCAGATATTTTTCTTGCTAATGCACTCAATTCTGTGGTGAATATTATTCACGTAGATCAAACATTATACGATGAAAAACTCAGATCAAAATCCAGCTGATAACTACGTGTCCGCCCACTGACTTATTGATCCACCTGTGTATGTTCATGCTCCTTTCTTTATTTTTTGGTCTCTCTTGCCCCAACTGTTTTGTCATTTGTCAATAGTAGTATTTTCTTTTAGAACTATCCCTTATTCTCTTGATCATTTTAATTCGATCACGCTTCTATCATTCCGTTTTTGTTTGTCTCCGGCTGTCCATATCTGTTTGTTCATCAACATCTATTAAGCTTAGCTTTATTTGACATAAGGTCATAGTTTGGCGAGGGAGTTAATGGAGGTAGGGAGACTGTTACGCTTAATGGGTATTCTGGCTTTTAGTTGGGCTCGAACTTCAGCATCTGGTACGGGTGAGAAAATGTAAAACTATCTAACCAACCACCCTGGCTCTTACAGGGTGCCTACTGTACTTGGTGTCCCCAAATGTTCACTCATTCTAAGTACTGATCTGGTTCAACACTGGTTAACGCTGGCGTTCCAGCGACAACCGGTGTCTTCGGTGTGGTTTAATTGTAAACGACTTCGTAGATATAAAGTAACGTACTCAGAGGGTCATTCTCAACATCACATGGAGATATCACAAGACTGCAAAGTATATTAGAAAAAGAAGAGGAATAAGAGATATCTTAGAAACCATTATAAATGGCAATGGGCCGGGCAGAATGCAAGAATGTCAGTAAGCGGCTGGACCTCACAACTTACACCGTGGATAGTCAGATATTGTATAGGAAATCGTGGCTGACCAAAAAAATAAATAAATGAATAAAATAAGATAGAGTGGCGAACAGGACCAGATCAGAAAGTATTAGCTCCGTGACGCCACTGATAGAGGTCTGGCGAATTTTGGGGAAGGCGTATGTCCAACAACAGATGTCAAAAGGCTGCTACTGTGGCTACTGCTGCTGGTCTTCACTTGTTGTCTATAGAGCTCCTGCGGAGAACCGGATTTTTTTTACGGGAATTTGACTGTTTGCAAGACCTGTGTGAAGAAATAGTAGGAATATCAATGAACTCAGAAAAGTCAGCTACAATCTGCGAATGAGAATGGTGTACTCTAGGTTGTTAAGTACCATCTATGAAAAGGGGATATGTTAGAAGAATTTCAGAAAGAATTCGAAAAATGCCACGAAAAGGAAGCAATGAGCAAAGCAAATATTCATCTTTATTTACCTTCAATTCCTCCTGTAATCGCATTGTGAGTTGGTATTGAAGTGGCATAGGGTAGGCAATAGAGTTTCTTTCAATTCATTTGCTTTTCCTGAGCATGGTCTGTTGATATCGTCTGTCATCAGTGTAACGTACGCTTTGCAGAGATGCGAAACCATGATAATATTTTGATAGCTGCTGTCGCTATTTTAATAGCTGCAGTCGTAGTTGAAGATATTTTCTGAGAATTCTTCTTAAAGCCTTGCTTTGAAAACATTTGAATTTTCTGCTTTTACAGTTTAATTTTTAACACTGTTCCTTAGTTGCGTAACTCAAACTGTAAAGATGTTTTTGCAAATACCGTTTTCAGAATGTATTCGTTGTTCAAGCCCATGACAACGTGTTAACTTTTATCATCATCATCAGCAGCAGCAGTGTCTTTTCAGCATTCGTCGTTGGACAAAGACCTTGCCTGAGATTTGCTGGACATCATTATCGTGGGCGTCGTGAAGCCAGTATTTTCTGAACTTGTTTAGTTCACCACGCCATATCAGCGACACCAGAATTTCGATCACTTTTTACTCATTCAACTACAGTTGGTGAACAACTAAGATCTAACTAAATAAAAATTAATTAATTTTCGGTGAGACTCGAACACGCCTCTCTTTTTCCGTGGCAAGTATGTCTTAGTCCGTCAGTTACTTTACATATTGAGCTACGAAAGCCAGCAGTAACAGAAGTTCAAATCTAACCGTATAGCTTTATTCCCCATTTCCCCCGAACACCCGGCACTACCATCCATCTATATTTGTAGAATTAATAGTAACATTGTCTTAAATTTATATGGCCTTGTCAATTGATATCATTTTTTTTACTTAATGAACAGTACAGATCGGAAATGAAGAAGCTTTCAGAAACCCTCAGATACTACTTAATATCAGTCTTACTGTTATAGGTTGAAAAAAATTTAAGTAAAATACGCTTTTATATCATTTGGCTACCTGAGGTAATGTAAATGCATTGTTAACGATGATACCGCAGAAATGCATTGAAAATGAAGATAAAAGGGAATATTTGTGGTCAGGAATTCACGCAACCGCAATTGACAGAATAGAGCTGTTATATGTACAATATTATTAGACTATATTGAATCATATTTAAGATTTTATGATAAATTAACTATGGTATCAAAATCATATACTTATTTTCTTCTCTTTCTTTTGTTTTTTTACAGATTCATCGAATCCCGGATTTTAACTTCCTGCCAGAAGAGAGATCAAGTTTCAAGTTTTCTACTGACCATCTTTTTTGGCCTGAAACATCTTGAAGCAACGGGAACAAATAGTTGATGAACCAATTACCTGATAAAAAAAATTATCTAAATATAACGATATAAAATTAAACAAAACAAGAAAATCTTTTTAAAAAAAGGCAAAACTAAGAACAAAGATCAAGGGACCAAAACTGTATACCAAAATTTCATAATATATTTTGAGACCTCAAATCCTGATTTTCCTCAAAACCTTGCGGCATCAACAACAATAACCTTGCCGGTTGTTATTAAAAAAGCCATTGCACAAAGAGAGTAAGTTGGACTTGAAATTAACAATCAGAATGCATGTGGAAGTATCAGTGGCTTTAAATTTCGTCATTTCATACCTCTACAACAAATTGCCCCGGAGACGAGTGGACATGTTTGGACATGAATTGGAGAAACGAATGAAAGTCAAGTTTAACGGGCATTGGTACCCGGATAAACCCACCAAAGGTTCGGCTTACCGGTGCATTCGGGTGAACGGTGAGAAAGTCGATTCGGACATCGAGAAGGCCGCCTTTGAGAGCGGACTGGACATTGGTGAAATCAAAACCTATTTGCCAGCCGATCTGACGCTGTGGATAGATCCGTCCGAGGTATCTTACCGTATCACCGAAAAGGGCTCCATCAAAATCCTGTACAGCGACAAAAAGGACGACGACACTGTGGATAATATCGACCGTGAGGTTCAGGCCGTGAGTAAAAGCTTCAACCCTGAGGCGCAGTGTTTCAAACCAATCGATTCACTGTCGTCATCGCTCAGCAGCCTCAGCCTCTCGCCATCCTCCCCGACCTCTCCGGCTGGATGGAGCAACACCACATCACCGTCCAGCGCTCTCTTTAACTCTTCTACCATGGCCGGCACTGCTTCTGTTTCCACCGGAAATCAAAACCATGTGACTGCAGCTTCTTCCAATACCTCTTCCTCCTCTGCCCAATCTTCAGGTATTGTCAACACGGTGGTAGCCGTTCCGGTACCCACAACAGGTACTGGAGCACCTTCAGCCCTTTTAACTCCCAGTCACTCTTCGACCGGTGGGGTCACGAATAGCAACAACGTTTCGGCTGTTACGACAACACCAGGAACGTCAGCAACGTCCCCCACTGTCTCATCTTCGGCGGTAAACGCATCGAATGGTGCTGCTCCCACGCCGGGGCCTGGGTCGACAGCCCCAGTTGTGGTTACTCAGTCGACCTCATTCCTAAACAAGCCTAGTCATACCTCACCGCAATTTACTGCTTCTACGTTCGCACAGACCAAATTTGGTTCGACAAAACTGAAGAGCCAAGTAAAACGCCCGACCCGCTTATCACCAATTGAATTCAGGAATTATTTCCGGCAGCGGGCGGCCGGTTCTTCCCTTCAGTCATCTCCTGTGACTCCAACTGGTGGGAGTTTGATTGGAGCCGGTAATGCAGTTCCTGTACCTGCTGTTGGGGTGCCATCAACAGTGGGCAACCCAGCTGTGCGGGTTGGTGTTGGTTTTGGCCACCCCTCAACTGTTGTGAACCCGGTTCCATCACCAGCTGCAGCTGGTGCCCGTCCAAGATCCCTGTCTCCAAGAGACCCCAGACTTGAATTTCTCTTCGACCATCACCATCATCAGCAACATCCTCATCACAGATACATCTCGACCATGAACGGTCAGAAACCCATCATTGGAACTAACTCGTCTCTTCTTCCTCAACAGAATCCTCAACAACAGGTCTCCCCTCAGTCCCAGCAGCAACTTTCCCAGTCTTATCTGCAAGCCCAGCAACAAATTCCTTCACCTCAACCACATGCCCAACAACAGCAGCAACAACAACAACAGGCACCCCTACCGTCCTCTTCCCACACTGGCATGACTCTTCGAGATTTCTATCAGTCCAACCCAGGCCCGGCCAGTCCTTTCAACGCTTCTGGTCCCGTGCCCACGGCAGCAGCCCCTACAAATCTGACCTTCACTGATTTCCTGCCCAACGCCATGTCTAACCCTAATAACATCCAATCAGATAGTCAGAAGTCTTTCATTGAAGCACTTAGTAACTTGGGTACAACTGCCTATAGCAATCAATTCCACCACCTGCTGGTCGCCAATTAGTGGCTGACTGCAAAAGACCATACGGAATGGAAAGGTGCTCCAAAGAAAAAATGATCATTTGCAAACTAATAACCCTTGGGCATCTGCTTTCTTTTGTAACAACCGCCATTTTATATGAAAAAAAAATCCCTTTTTCGCTCTTCATAAAGGAAGAGTTCTTTGACTCAACCTTAAGGTGAAGCCACAAATCTGAAGATCTGGCTGTCTATTGGTTCTGTTGTTGAACGCAATTAATGTTCTTAAGACATCTTTCCAATCCGTATCCAACTCCTATGTATTTATGACTATCATGAACGAATTAATTAATTACTGAAAATATTTAAATATAAATAAATATATGTATATATATATAAAGAAGACAAAAGAAAAAAAACATAAATTTCAATTATATAATTATTATTTTGTATGTTCTATCCTCTTCATATATCTATAAATATCTGGAGGTATTTATTGATTTTTTTAATATTATTATTTTAATAAGAAAGATATATATATTATATATATAACAAAACATTAAAAAAAGAAAAGAATATAAAACTCTAAGGTGTGCTGATGGACTGTTTTTATTTTTTCTTGTCCAATTTGAAATTTTGCGTTCATATTTTATCCCACAGTTATTTTTTAAAACATCACTTCTCTCCCTAAGTTGTCTTAAACCAGAAAAATTCGCTCCAAAATAGGAAACCCCTCCTCTTGATGGTCTTCATTTAATTCTTTTAAAAAGAATGAAGTCATGGAGATATTTCTTCTGGTTCCCCCATCATGGCTGCTGGTGACGATTTTTTTTTCTCTCAAAGGAATTACGAATGAAAGGAAAAACAATTGCGAACTTTTTATTTCTGCCGAAAGATCAGACAAAAAGGCGCACATTCGGTACGCATGCGAGTGTCATTAATACCACTGTTGAAATTTCGTCAACCATTTAAAAACATGTTCTGTCTCAATCTTACACACACATACACATACACACACATACATACACGCTCACACCAAGGATCGGATTAAACAAATGCGAGGCCTGTAGCATATGTTATAAATGGGCCCCAAATTAAGATAATACACATGAATATCAAAACGCATACATTTTTTGACTTGAAAAGTAATTAATTTTTTCATTTGCTATAGAACCAGATAGTTCGACGAATGTGTTTGACATTACAATAACAATGGTATTACTTTGTTTTCATCTTTGTGCAGCGGCTGTGACTTCTGTTTTAAATAACTTCGTATTTATGAGTCGTAAATGTATCACATAGATACCTCACTCCTGTTAATTGCTGTATTAAAATATTAACTCCAATTAAAGGTGATAATTAGCTAAAATCGCTAAATACAGAGCCGTTCATAAAAGTTGAAGGCAGTATAGTACTATAGTATTAGACCAAGTGTAATATTAATGGATCGGAATTGATAGCTTGAAAGCATTTAGCGCCGGGCCCTTGAAATTGTGGGACCCGAAGCATATGATACTTTTGCTACGTAGTTTATCCGACGCTATACACACCCACAAAAACAAATAACATTACTTTTTTTATTGTTTAATCTGGTATTTTTTCAATTGTTATTTTCAATACTATGGGTATTATTTGTGTAATTGTTGCTTTTTGCTTTTGTGAATTTTATTATGATCTTTTCATCGTATATATTTATATATACTATATATTATCATGAATATACGCACACACACACACATATATATGTGTGTGTGTATGTTTGTTTTTTGGCGTTAATATTTTAGATATACTGGCAACATTTCAGTTTAAAAGGCCCAATCATACGTCAGTAAAAATTTTGAAATATTTTGTCGTACTTTTGTAAAAAAAAAAGAAGAAAAAAAAACAACAAACAAGCAAAACAAGAAAACTTTTTTATTTTTTTAAATTTTCAAGTGCTTTTTTGAGAAAAAGAACTTTTATTTAAAATTTTATTTGATTTATTTTTTTAGCTTTAACTGATGCTAATTTGTAGACGTCATTTGTTGGCGTCTTTGTCTTTTTTATATACGTTTCAAACACGCACATATATGCTCACGCACACACATATATATATATATATATATACAATACCTACATTATTATGTTTCTGAGTTGAAATGACATCACGCACGAAGCAACGGAAAATCTAAGTTCTTCTCTGAACAAAATGTATGAATCAGTTGTTACATAGATTAAAATCCAAAACATTCATTACAAAAGAATTTGTTCAGCTTTGGACTCCCTAGTTTTGTATTGAGGCCTTCAAGAATCTAATTCCTCAAGTCCTCATAATCAAAATAAAGTACAGATAAACAAATGCATACGATTGATAAATATACATACGTACGTACTCTTGTAAGGCGTACATCCACAGACAATATACCTCTCAAACGGAGTGTGTGTATATGTACATCTCTCTCTCTCTTATATATATATATATATATATATATATAGATAGATATAGATATATAGATATATTTATGTCGCTATATATATATATGTATATATATATATATATATGTCTATATACATGTATATGAGTAAGTAATATACACACACATATATATATATATGAAATGATAATCTCCCCAAATACATATTCAGTTTGGTAATAGCAACTGTGATATATATGTATATATATATATATATGTATATATATATATATATATATATATATATATATATATATATATATATATATATTTCAACTCTGAAAGTCAATTAAATTCTTTTATTGTAAAGAACTAATGTTTTAATATTATGTGATAATTCTCTTTGATTGAAACAAACGAATGCACAACAAATTTATACACAGTTTATCAGCTTATAACTTTGTAACTCTTCTATTCTGAACACTTCAATATAAAGCATCACTTGAACATCTAAAGTTTTTCTTCCTAAAGTTTCCGATAACAATGATTCTTTTAATAAAGAAAGCGTTTAACTAACTTTTGGATAACGACTACAGCTGCTATTAGAAAACAGAATATGTATACCTTTTTCGTGGGGACAATGCACATAGTGATACTAGGGTTCGTTTTGATAATATACTCCAAATACCACGTATATTTGTGCGTGTGTATGTGTGTGCGTGTACAATGTCAGTACTTTTGTTATCACACTGAGATTATCAGTATTTTAAAAAATCTAATTTAATAATTAAATTATCAATTTAATAATTTTATTTACTCGTTGTTGTTGTTGTTTTGAAATTTTTGAAATTTTGTTTTATTTGCTAAAAACAAATATTCTTCAAGTCTATAATCTGAAACTACCCTCCATCCCACGACATGGTACCCGGGCGTACTGAACCTGGCACAATTAAATAATAGCTGTTTACTCATGCGAATATATACGTATGAACACCCATTGTACACTAGCAGAAATGACACTCTTACGCACACATACACACATTCAAAAATACTCTGCTACTCGTTACTATTCGTCAGGAATACAAAATACATTCATTATATGTATATATATATATATATATATATATATATATATATATATATATATATGTATATATATATATATATATATATATATATGTATATATATATATATATATATATATATATATATATATATATTAGTCGACATGCTTAGTTACATATGGGCATTGATTAACATATCCCTTGCGCATAGAGATCATGCAGAATTCTACTCAAAGGTTGTTAAAATCATAATTTTCAACAAACAATGTTCTTACAAACATATCGAGGGGATGAACTGCGAATTATGTTTTTATATAATCTAAAATGCTGTTGTATTGTAAAATATGTCATGTGACACAAAGAATAAAGTAATATCTTATAAAACGTAACTAATTTAATTGCTTAGTATGATATCATATAATGGTAACATTAGTATATAATAAAATGCAGTTTGTATTCGTTCATTTTTTAAAAATATTCATGAATTCATTTCAATTTTTGACCAGCGTATTAAAATAAGTTTTGATGTAAACGCACCGACGTAATGACACGAGTTTTAGCAGGGGCCATGGTCTTCCGTATCAGATGTATCCTAAAATAAATTTCATATAAATTCTCCACCTAAATTCATGTCTGGGCTAAACAAAAGGCTCGTTTCAATTACAATATCTATAGTACCTTTTGGTTTCTATGGTTAACTCTTCATATACAACAGTATTTTCAAGTACAATGTTTTGTCGATTGTTTTTTTTTTTAGATTTACCTGGTAATATTTCTTGCTCCAATTATTTTTAACAAAAAAAAAATTGGTGTTTGTCTAAATGTTTCTTTATAATCTGAACTTTTAGATATGAATGAAAAAACAAAACACCATATAATTGTAAAAAAATTCAAAAATTTGAAAAATCATTTGAAGGGTTGAATTTGTTTCGTAGGGGAGCCTATCAATTTTTTTGTACAACCGAAAGTCTAGCGACCGCTTACCTAAGAGGAAAAAACTGAATTTTGTCTAGCCTCACTGGTGGGGGGATTGTTCTTGCCTGTTAGTGTATAACCGGGGACGCCATGTTGGTTAGGATGACTATAATAATGACTATCACAATCTCTCTTTCACACATACACACACACACACACACACACACATATATATATATATATATATATATATATATATATATATATATATATATATATATATATATATATCTTTAACAGCTGGTACTTGGAAAATGTTCAAGACATAGACACATACTGACCAATTGAAATGATATGACAAAATTATATATATATATATATATGTATATATATATTTGGATATTTTTATCAATGCCCATGTACGTTAAGTCTGATCTTTTTACTCGGTGTTTCATTTGCCAGCTTATAAGACGCATGCTACAAGTGTTTTTATAGGGGTTATTGCTCACAGCAACTCTCCATAGCACAATGGCTGTCCACTTTCAGCTTCAGTAGACAGCCTCTAGTCATTGGACACAGTGCAATATTTGCATTTTGGTTTATTAAACATGCGTCTTATATGCCGGTATGTACGGTATTTTTTTCATTTATATCCATATATATATATATATATATATATATATATAAATACGTTTTCTTTATTTCTTAATTTTGGTTTTTTTACCTTTTCAAAAATTGAGACTCGCTAATGTTTTGGTTTGTATATATTTCATCAAAAACATACGATCAGTCAATTTATCGATTAAGTGATTTCTTCATCTGAATGATAGCAATGCTCGTTTATCGAGCTTCAACGTCGATAAATTGTCGGTTTTTTTTTTAATTTGAAAGAATTGTCCTTTGCTACAAGTGACAAATATGGGCCCCACACCAACAAATAAACACACACAAAAACACATGCTTTCATTCATCCACCTATATTCATGCTCACTGGTCGTTTGGCAGTTGGATCTCGATTATCCGAACGAAACGGACAGCCAGAATTTTGTTTGGATCATCGATTGTTCGTATAACCGATCCGATCATAAAAAGGAAGCCATATATACAATTATTCTCAAGAGTCATATTATACGCAGTATGGCTAATTGAATGTACACGGGACCTTGCAATCTTGTTCGGATCATCCGAAATTCGGATAATTGAAGTTCGGATAACCGAGGTTTGACTGTACATGCATTTTCTGTATATAAAGCTCAACTCAGGTTTGACCAACGGCATTTAGATGCAGATATGTCAGCATTAATATGCAGATATTTTTTACACTATTTTAAACAAGGACAGTGCATTTGTATACTCATAAAATATAATTTTTAACTTAATGATCCAGGAATTTCCTACCTACATACACATAAATACCTAGATGAGTCATCTGGTCGGATTAAGTTTTATCCTTGTGAAAAAAAAAATTAAATACTATTTCTGACCTTTTAAGTTACTATTGAGAAGATAATCACTTTCCCTAAACCTTTTTGCCCATTGCCGTCACTATATGATGTGCTTGTAAAATCCAGATTGGTCAATGACTATTTACTGACTTACACAAGAGTATTTCACACAGTTGACCTTTTATTTTATGTTTTACTAGTTGTGTGATTGTAGAATTAGAATTTTTTTTAGCTCTATTCGTAGAGCGGCATAAAAGGCCGATGGAAAACATCAGGGTGATAATATAACTGTTTGAAGGCTGGTTTAATATGCGTTCAATGAATTCTTGTGTTTTTGTATGTAAAAAGAACTCCCTTTTATGAAATGCTTGTTAATGAATTAGTGAATATTACGAACCGCAAAAAGTCTTTTTTTATGAGCGGAACACATTTTCTGATCGTTTTTGTCTTCATCCTCTGCAAAATCGTAAGAGGAAAAAATTAGTATTCCCATAGTTCTAAGACGATTGATGTTATTTCCGACACCTGCGTGTCGTATGTACATAAAATTGAGAACCTGGGCCATCATATAATTCATCGATAAATTGATATACCAAATCGATTTCTTTTGATCACTGACAACATTTTTAACACTACAAATTATCTTCTAAAAGATTTACACACACTATCGTGACTCTATTGATAAAGAGGTCGGTTCCGTCTTTATAAGCGAGAATGAAATAATTCACTGTGTTGGCTTTGAACCCAGGGACAGCGATAGGTATTGGTCAAATTTTCTATTCTTACTCTGTTCAGCAATATACTTGTAAAATCCGTAAGAAACACATTCTTTAACGTTACATGAATAGAGTTCGTTGTGTACGTATGTTATTTTGTGTAATCCTGAAAATCTAGAAAAAGTCGAAATATTACCACTTAGTATCTATGACACGCACACACACATAAATATATATGCTTTGGTGTAAAGAAATAGAAACAATCCACGTAGTTCTTTATTTTTTCACAAATGTTTCGTGCTTACCAGCGTTTTAAGACGATTTATTTACGCAACAGCTAAAATAATATAACAAGTAAGAATTCAACAAAAAACTGGATCGATTCAAATCACTTTACAGCTAAATGTGGCAAGATTATGTACGGAAGAATTTTTGACATAATGTTACCTCTAACAGAACCTCCAAGAAAATTTGGTTGTGATGAAATAATGAGAGCATTATAAACCAGTTGGCCTATTTGGTGGGTCATATAGTTATGCATTTTCTCCTAGCGCTTGTAATCAGTGTACGAGCCTAAATCAAAGCCAAATTTTTCGAATGCTGATTTTTCAGGGCGTACAGGCCCGCTCCAAAATTAGTACTACACGATCTTCCTACCTCGATTTCTTCCTATTTGGCCTTGTACCGTACTAAGCAGAGCTAATATCAGGGTGCCTACCGGAGCGAGACTATTAGCAAGCTCGTATTGCAGACTAAGTTGATAGTTAATAACAGTATTTACTGGCTTATAAGACACATCGTTTATAAGAATATTTAGGGGACTAACGTTTGCAGCAACACACCCAAGTCCCATAGCTGACTAATCCATGATTTTAGACGCCCTTCTAATCATAATACAAACACATTGGACGCAACGTAAAATTTGCTTACTTTTTAAAAAATCCACGTCTTATGAGCCTGCAAACACGATAGATCCTCACTGAGCGCTCCATTAATGCGGCCTTGTGCCAAGCCTAATGGATAAAACCATAATCAGTCTGTAAGCACAAGGATGGCTGCGTATAACAGAATGCGAAAGGAATGAGTTAGTATTGATTATGTTATTGTTCCAACTCTTACAAAGGACCCTGTGATTAAAAAAAAGAAGACAATCTTGTTCAGCAGATGCAGTAAACTCCCGTTGTAACGGCACCCGTTCTAACGGTACTGTAAAATGACACTCAAAGTCTTAACCGCACACGTTGTTTTTATATTCTCGCAATACTACTGTCAGAGATTAGTTTGCCGCAACAGCACTTGGAGATTCCTGTGTGATATTTTAAGAACTAAAATTAGTAAACCTTTGGAATGAGCTTTTTTTTTTCTTCACTTTTTGATTTCTCGTATTATGTATTAAAATCCACTCGTTATAACAGCAAATTAGTTATAACGGAACTCTCGAAACCCCAGAGGGTGTCCTTATAACGGGAGTCTATTGTAATTATCAATAAATAAGCAATGCAACAGGCGGAACTGACTGATTTACCAAAGATCACTCTGCCAACACACAAGCGTCAATAATGAGTTCACGAAATTGGACATTTATGAATCTAAAATAATCTAATTTTACACAAAGGAAATATCTTTTTTTATAAAATGAAAAAACAAACAAAAATAACCATAATATCGTTCATGTAATTAAATTCTTACGAAATTGTCCCTTATATAATTTAAATAAGAAAAAACGTGTGTTATTAAAAAAGAAACTTTTTTCAAACGAAAAACTGTGTTAATAAAAACTTACTCATTGTACAGAAATCAGTTGACAGTGATTACTCGTCAATCTAAAGTTGAAAACTTATACATCGTATATCTATGTATATATAGATATAGATATATAAATATATATATCTTTTCTACCTTATGTATTAAAATATTAATGAAAGCATTTGGAACGCTATATATAAATATATATTCATGCGTGTATTTTGATTCTCATGGCTTCTTAAGTTATTTGAATTCTGAGATGAAGTACATCCATTACTTATTTCTGACTGGTCTTTTCTTCTTGATATGTTGCCTTTTTATCACTATTTTCAAGGTCGAATACCTCCCGACTGTAGGATGAAGTCGGCATAAAGAATCGAAATGTCGTTCACAGAAGCGTACCAAGAGGAGACAGTCGCCCGTCACGTGCAGGTGTGAAGTGGTACAAAAAATTCCTCTGGCCTGTAATGCCTGTTGATAATTATGCCCACCCCATATATAGCACAACTGACCCTGGACGCTGTCTTTGCCTATGGGTACTGAGAACCCTTGATACACCACCGGCAGTTCAAAGTATATATATATATATATATATATATATATATATATATATATATATATATATATATATATATGTACTATTGAAAGCAAGCTCCCAGTAGATGAGATATCAAGAGTTTAAGTCTCGCTGGAAGCTATTTCTTTATTCTTACTTCAAACACTTACTTTAGCAGTCAGAGGAACATTGAACCTTGTTTTAACAGAAAGCAACAATAAGAGGAAGGAGGGACCAGTTAAAAATTAGTAATAACATGTGGCTAATTGTGTGTATACACAGATTTTTACAGTTGTACTGAAGAGACTTGTGAGTTTATATATATATATATATATATATATATATATATATATATATATGTAAATGATATGATCTTTTCTATAACGTTCCAACTATTGATCTCTCTTCTACGTATTACTTTAATAGAATTTTTTGTATTTAGAAAAATGCAAAATATTTAAACAATTAAAAAAACAAAACAACAGAAATAACCCTTTTATTATACCTTTAGTGTGTTTCATGGTCTGTTTACCCCTGGGATGGGAACTTGGATGATTTGAAAAGTTTGAATATTTAAACACCTCCGAGTTATTTGCTCCCGTATTGGAACGCAAGTCTTTTGCCACAATGGTCTTAACTGGTTAGTGACGGACCTTTTCCCGAGGCGATTAAATGTAGATTCTGAATTCCTACGTACAGGTAGTGACCATTTAGCTTCTTCATAAATATCCTCTCGTATATTAATCCAATTACGTAAGGTGTCTCTGGGACATTTTTCTGAGATATGACCGATTCACATCAGATTTGCACCACGGTGCCATCCCGTAAAGATGATATTAACAAACAGAACTTGTGGGATATCTTTCTCAATTACATTGATTCTTAAACGGGGATGGGGGTGGCTCCCGGGGTAGGAATTCCAGTCAGGGGAGGAACGTATCGGGGTTTGGTCCTTCGGAAAAGGTTTTTTGAGGAGATGCCACGCCTGCCACGGAACTACCAGTGGCCGGCGAGATCCATGCGAGAAGACTAGTGACTAGAGGAAATACCCAGTATATGGAGCTGCCTTCTCTCTTCTGGTCTGAACGGTGAAAAATTATCAAATGACAATTCGAAATAGGGGGAGAATCGAGGAAACCTGGGATCTCCAGGGAAGGAATGCCACCTGAGACTCTAAGAACCACTGGCTCTATTCGATAATACTACTATTTCACTCCTCGTGATCAGCGTACTGTTAGTTTTCAGTACAGCCAATATAAAATAACCATTACCAAAAATCACTCCGAAAACACACGGGTGACAATAACGAGTTCATGAAATTGGACTTTTATTGATCGAAAATAATCTAATTTTACAGAGAGCAAATATATTTTTTATAAAAACAGAAAAATCAAACAAAAATCGATAGCAAGATCTGCTGATCACCGATCGACATTCGTTCGAATTCCATCTAAGATGACGCTTTTAGACTAAAATTGAAAAATTTCAAAGGTTATTGTTACTTTTAGTGTCGAAAAATATCTCCGAGTATCAAGGGAG
This sequence comes from Thysanoteuthis rhombus, assembly GCA_963457665.1. Taxonomy (NCBI): domain Eukaryota; kingdom Metazoa; phylum Mollusca; class Cephalopoda; order Oegopsida; family Thysanoteuthidae; genus Thysanoteuthis; species Thysanoteuthis major. The sequence goes on from OY735227.1 coordinate 27,448,168, forward strand.
GTAATAAAAAATGTGAAGTTCCACACGTTTGCTCATTCACTAAAAAAATGCCGTTCAGATTGGTTAATTCACACGCTCACTCGATGTTAGAAATGGGGCGAAAAAGTTGTGCGCCGTTTTTTTTAACATCGAGTGAGCGAGTGTGCAGAACTTTACAATTTACAACCTCCGTTCTTACTAGAAAAATTTTGTGATCTTTCGACTCTAAAAGTAACAATGACCACTTTTTGATATACTTCTGAGAGTTAAACAACCATACGATTGGTTAGAATAAAGGTCTCTACCATTTTTACTGAGAAAATATTTTTGAATCGGCGGTGATTTTCAATCGGCCTTTGATTTGCTCAAGTGGCTTCGTGGGACCTTGCTAAAAAAAAGAAAAGAAGGAGAAATGAAAGAAGAAAGCTGTAAAAATAAACCGAATTCGATTCGTACTCCCGTGATAGGCAATCGTATGACGTCACGTAACAAGTCATTTCCGGTGCATTAGCTCTCTGCTCTCTCTTTTTTTTCTAAATAAATACCGTTTTTCATCAACATTTCAAAAATCTTTTATTCCAAATATAGTTCCCATTAACTGCTGGAGAGAATGTTAAATAAAACCATCTTTTACAGCTAGATAAAGAGGTGCTGCTAGCTGGCTTTATATTATTTCTGAGGGTGGCTATTGTCACCAGCCTACCTCCTAGAGAGCAAAAAGCACTTGAAGTGGACATTGAAATTTTATTCCTACTCGCTCGGGTATGACATATTATTATTGATACATTATTAATCTTCTAAAAGATCTTGAAGTTTGATTTTTAAGGAGCTCAATTTTTGGTTCATTTGCTTGGTGGTTGTGAGCTTAGGTGCGGTTCAGTAGTTCGTGGTTCAATCCGCCTCCGAGTCATACCAATGACTTTCAAACTGATGCTCAAGCTTCTACTGGCAAGCCGGAAGATGGTATTACTAACAATTGCCCATTTGTACCTAACTCTGCGACACCCTTGATGAGGATATAAGCGGAGAATGATGATACATACGTACAAATTTTAGTTCAGGTGGTATTCGCTGCTCCCGAACTGTTTCAGTGGATTCTAAATGATCAAGCCTCCTTTTGACGAAAAAGATCGCTTCGATTTTCGAGGCGAACGTGCCTATATGACGACAGTCAACACCATACTCTTAAGCCCACCTTTTTTCTTGCCAAAAAGAAGCCGTTTAAACTCGGCCATCCAGTTTCCCCAAACCCACTTTTAACTTGACTCGTGAGGTAGCAAAAAAATTGGATAAAAATCTTTGAAATGATTTTTCGTGGAAAAGAAGTCTCCAGAAGTGTAAGCAGGTTGGCGGATGTCAAGGAATTCACTGATTTCTTATTTGTTCGTTATATATGCATGTATGTATGTACACACATATGTATGTATGCATTTACATGTGCATACATACTATGTGTATACAATTACATATATATATATATATATATAGGTATATGCACATACACCCACATATATACAGGTATATATAAACAAGTATATTTAAACATATATGCTTATTCGTACATACATGCACATATATTTGGTGGTGGAGAGATCATTTTCCAGTTTTAAGCATATTGCATCAGAGCCTTTTTCATGTCTTCTATTTGAAAAAAGAAAGTGTTTTGGCTTTTTCCAATATCGTGGAAGACAAATTTGAAATACAAAGATTTTTCTTTTTGATCGTGACGTCGAGAACTTTCAAATTCCATAGGGAAAAATTTGATTGAAAAACGTTCACAAAGGCCTGATAATAACTTAGTCGATTTGTGACATCTGCTATCAGCAGAGTTGTTCTTTCAAAATCTACTTTTCTGAGACACAATGATTACAACCATTGTTCCCTCTAAGCCGTGCTCGTGTGTGCATGTACACGCACATACGTGTACTCGCGCGTTTGGCTACCAGCGCACAAAGGAAATTAATGTGTGCACAAAAGATTTCAAACTCTGTACATAGCTTAGTGAGTTTTTATCTAAGAATTATTGATTCTGTACGTCGAATCCAAAAGTGCGCACATTCTTCTGTAACCGGAAAGAAATTTACACGACGTCAGATTTTTACGTACACTTACAATTAAAAATTAGGGGGAACATTTGTTAACCCCCCCCACACACACACGTAAACACAAAAAAAAAATAATGATGGAAATACATTTTGAGATCTAGGTATACGGTAAGGCTGCATCTGAGATTCATACTCGGGGGTTCCACAGAGCTAGTGAACCAGTGCAGGTGGGGATTCTGGGGTAGGTACCAAAAGCCCCTGAGGTAATTAGGAAAAAAAAATATGGCCTTTTTTCTCGTATGTTTCGGGACAATAGAACCAACACTTGAATTGAGATATAGGTATACGTTGTACTGTCGTGTGCCCCTACTTTTCCATCACTTCTCACGATATTTGAAAAAAGAATCTAGGATAGTGAATCAAATTTCGGATCAGTCTGACAATTTCATATTTGTCTTCTGTGATATCGAAAAGAAAAAGGAAAAAGAACTCTACGCGATACGGTCTAAATTTAAACACTGATTCTTTTTTAAAGAAATTATTTGTTTTATCTAATTATTATATCCATCCATTCCAATAAGGATCTTTATTTGTATAAATTGTTGTCACTCAGACAAGATATATATTTTCACTTGGAAGCAAATACAATGGCACAAAAATGATAATCCATCAATATAGTACAGGAATACTTTGAATACTGCAGGTTTTGGGGTAGTACGCTTGTGGCGATTTGATGTAAATAATTATAAGCTAAACAAAGGCATATCAAATTATAATAAGACCTTGAATTGTACGGTTTTGAATAGTACAGAAAGAATCTGAAACAAAATCAACTGCTCTAATCAAGGTATACCCAACATATATCGATGAGGACAAAATGTAGCAATTGTGATAATCATATCTTATAAAGGCAAACAAAAGGGTTTTTCTTACTATTCGAAAAGTAGAGTGTTCCTAACCTTTCGTGAGCCGAAATTGCGTGAAGCGAAGAAGGAATTACCGTTAATCTATACGGGGAAATTTTGCAAGCGTTTTATTGGACCCAAAATGTGGCATTGATGGTGATATCACGTTAAACTGAATGATTGGAAGTTGAGGTGTTTGGAGATACAGAAGACTGGGGTGTAAAAGTCAGAGGACGAGGGTGTGCACTGCCTCTACAAAGACTCGCTGCAAACTATGCTAAACGTTATTTTCGCGTAAAGCAATCTATCAAAGGTGGGGAATACCTGTATACTATATTAGAAAAGTAAAAATTGATTATAGAAATAACAACGGCAATAGAAATGATCTACATCAAAAAATTAAAAAAAATGTTGCAATAATTAAAATTGCGTAAGTTTTATATCAATTATAAAAGACAAAAATACATAGACTTGAGCACATTTAAATATACCAATTATAAACAAAAATAAATCAGACCAGTATTGATGATTTACCATAAGAAACGTATATAAAAAGTAATGGCTACCTTACCAATTAAGATTGCTACTAGAATAAGGATTAAAATAATCGTAGCCTAATTCATAGCCGAAAGTGTTTTCTTTTCATGTGATGTCTATGATCTTACATTTAAGATTTTACATGATATCATATTTATGGTTTTACAATTAAGACCATAACGTCTTACGCATTGCAAGTTAAAACTATCATATCTAAGCACAAAAATATAAAATTAGCAACAACTGCGTATTTTTTTTCGCTGAAAGTTATTTTTGAATCGATAATATAATTGCACATATCATAATGTAACTTTTTATCTGGATAACGAAATTATATATTTCTCTTACTTTTCAGTATTTAAAGGAAGACACGAAGAAATTTTATCATTTATCATTAGCATTTTGTGGATATTGAGTGCGCATGCTCGAATGTGTGTTTACGGTGCGTCTTTCAAGCTGCGGATACCGATTTAACCATTCGAATATAAAAGCCGCACCAGTTTTGAAAGACAGCCAGACAGGGTCTCTGAAAAGAGGGGTGCAGCTGGTGCATTGTATCAGGGCCCAGGAGATGGAGCTGTGTATTGAAATTTCCAAGTCCATGCGATATATCCATTTATGAGATAGACAGACTATCGTTTACTGGTGGATGAATATAGTAGAAAGGGTTATAGCAGATGGAAACAGGATGGTCGAAAGAAGAGGATGTCTGTGCAGTGTAGATGGGGAGAGAGGGGAGGACAACTTTGCATCCCTCTCGGAGGCCCTGCAGTCAAATATTAACGTCCGACTGTATCCAATCCTAGATTTGTACGGCTATATCTATTGTTTCAATTATTGAGGAAAAGAATAAACGAATATATCTAAATTTATTTTTTCTTTGATCGCAATTATCGTCTCAGCACCTTAATATCTCATCTGCTTTTTTTCTTAGCCTCTCCATTTCTTCCTCCCTCCTTTTTCCCCTTTCATTCTTTGTATAATTCGAATTGTCTCCCCCTTTTTTTTCCAAACACATATTTCTTTTTATCCATTTTTTTTTCGCAGATTATTTCATTTGAATTGTTTCCAGATTTTTTTCAATCAATGATTAAAATAGTGTATTATTATTATTATTATTATTATTATTATTATTATTATTATTATTATTATTATTATTATTATTATTATTCTCATCAACTTTGACTGATGGCTTCCACTGGAGATCGAGTGATAGCATATCTCCTCGGAACTTTGCTCAGTATTCCAGCCGATTTTAGAAGTGTTGTCGTCTGAATCATTCTCTGGATTCCATCGGGCATTTTCAGAGAAAGATTCAGACTGGAGTTCATCAAAACTCTCAGCCTATTTCTTTGGAAATGTTTCCACGGCTCCGACCACTTTTGGCACAAATGTCACCTCCATTTTCCACAGTTTCTTGTGTTAACCAGCAAGGTCCAGACTACTACTACTACTACTACTACTACTACTACTACTACTACTACTACTACTACTACAGTCCAATTATCCTTTCTATTTCGTAGGTAGAAGATCAAACGAAATTTGATTTCCCTACCTGCATTCCGAAAGCAAGCGAGTTGATATATTAGTATTATCTTACCTGGCCCCTCTGAACATGCTCACGTACATACCTACATAGATAAGTTTTGCAATTAGACATGCGATTAGATCAGAAGTCCGGAATTCCAATTTGAAGTCGGCATCACATTAATCAAGAAACTGATTCTTTTTGTTTTCATGAATCTCGTAGATTGGAGTTCAAACCCAGTGGTTTCAAAACTTTAAAAAAAACACAATGTCCCTTACGATAAAGGAAGATTCTGGTGGACCTCTAATCTAAGCATTTAGTTTTTTAGACTGTTATCTATGAACTAGAATAATTAGCAACTTTTGACCTTTGAATAGTTGTGCGATGAATGATATTGTATCTCTACAACAAGATCGCAATATTAATTTCAAAGGGAACAATGTTGCTGACACATGAGCATTATCCTCCGAACCCCCAGAGGTTCATAAATCCCAGTTTTGAAACCACTGTATCAACCTATTAAGTGCGAATGACGGGATACTCCGTTATTGCAGTTCCATGGCAAAATAATTTCTGTTTTATTGTGATAGATAACGAATCAGTTCTGTCTATGACTTATGGCTCTCGTGTTGTAATGGGTAACTTTCAATTGATTATCTTGCAATAGAAAAGAGCTTTCATCTTCTAGTGGATGAATATTACCCTTTACCACATTCCGTTGTTAATGGAGTAATGGAAGAATCTTGCCATTATAGACAAGTTTCTGTGATTCTTTTACTACATTGCAGGATACCTAACGATATAAGTATCTCTGGTTATGGCGCCGCAAATTTTACCTTTTCAGTAATTGATATTTTTATTGTAAAAATAACAAACGGAGAAACTGGAATGGCAGCTGTTACTTATATTTGTAGAGTATTTGATTCTTTTCTTAGAACACGGCATGTATTTTTATTGTCATCAGGACAATAAAAATCGTTAAGAATATGAATCCATTCCCAACCAATCCATTCGCTTTGCGTGGGTTTCAAGAGAGTTTTTGGTCTTGACTGAAAATCATATGAAGAATTCTCTTTTTTTTTTGTTTTTAATAACGGCACTTCTGAACTTATATAATCGTAACTGGCACTCTGAGAAATTTTACGAATCATTTTGAATGGTGACGATACTTAATTGTACTCTGAAAAAGACATTTATTTTTAGTGTATAGCTGAATAAGAAAAAATATTTAGTGTTGTTTCTTTCAGCGGTATACAAAAATGTCGAGTATTTAGAAGGTAACTCCCAGGGGTACAGACAGATACAGCCGAAAAAATAGTCGTGAGCGAGGAAAAACACTCTATGTGAAACTGTAGTTGTAACATATCTTATACACCCGATACAATAATAAAAAAAACAAAAACGTATAGTATATCATCATCATCATCAGTCTTTTAACATCCGTCGTTGGGCATAGACCTTCTCCAGGATTCGCCACACTTCTCTATCGTGGGCGTTGCGGAGCCAGTATTCTGTAAATTTGTCTAGTTCATCTCTCCGTCTTATATTCTGTCGGCCTCGGTTTTGCATGCGATCTCAGGGGATCCATGTTCCATTCTTTGTATTCACCGACAATCCTTATTACCGGACGATACAGGGCAAACAGTAAGAAGATGTGTGGATTTCAAGCTTAGCTCCGGATGGATATGACTCTGTCCCTCCTTGCACAAAGTTCGTAAACCCCCTTTCTCTCTCTCTCTCTCCTCCCCCTCTCTGTGTCCCTCTCTCTGTCTTCCTGTCTCTTCTCTCATCTATTAGATGGTATACCCAAATAGATAAGATCTCCCTATCATTCCCTTGTTAGCCTTACTTTGGCTTCCCACTGGTCAGATGCTGCAATGAGAATTTTCATTCCATCTGACGCTCTATTTAGCCACAAAGAAAGCCGTTGAATTCGAAAAACTGCGAATGGCTTTACCGAAAAAAAAAGGCAACCCTAATATTAAGAAAATGTATCTCTTGACTGTACACAACGCCTACAGGTTAGGTGAGAAAAAAAAACAACAAAAAAACAAACCCACTATATTGGAAATTGGTGATTACTTTATCCTTTATTGCTCGAGTAGCTTTACTTTGGACCATACAATGAGAGAATCAGCTCGCTGGGTTGAAATTCAACGTACGTAATGGTGTTGTCCGCCAGTTTTGCCATGGTCTCAATAGATCTTGGCAGGAAGTCCAGCGATATGTGGGCTATTACATGTATATGCTCCTCTAGAGGATCCAGTTGTGGTTTGGTGCGGCAGACCTCCAACTTCATCCACCATCACAGGAAAAAATCCTTATTAGACTCATCTCATCTCATTCTCATCCCGTGGTTAATGTATTATAGAAGGCATGAAACAAGAATAGAATTATCCTTTCACCAAAACAGAAAAATATGACAAAAAAATAAAAACAAACAACAGGGTGAGCAAATTGAATGACTAAAAATAAATAGAAATAAGATTCTAGAATCTTAGTTCTAAAAGAAAATGATTATGAAAATTACAACATTAAAATGAAGAGGACCTGCTTGGTGGCTGAGATAGTCATATCTTTGCAACTGGTGCTAGTGGTCGGTTTCAAGTTATCGAATGCCGATTTTCAAGGTGTAGACCCCTCGTCCTCCTGGAATATTGGTGCAACGTAATCTTACTCGTCTCTTTTCTCATAATTCGACCTTGTACTATGGTAAACGAAATGTAGCAAGTATCATAAGTTAGTAGGATCAGTTAGCTCGGGTAGCGCCCGTTTTTGTTGCTATGTGCCAGACTAAGCTTGGTTTATTTTTGATAATCATAGTGGCAGGAGATAATAATAATAATAATAATAATAATAATAATAATAATAATAATAATAATAATAATAATAATAATAATAATAATTGGCTGCTTCCGTGGAAATTCCACGGGTGTTAAGGACTAAGATTATCTATTATACCTTGTCTCTGCTCTGGGGTTATTGACCAATGAAAATGTCACAGACGGACGTCGTGACAAACGTATTACTATTATAGATGATGATGCTGATGATGGTGATAATTTCTGTCTTTTATTTGATCAATGACATTCATTACCCTCTCGCTTATTCATTTCCTGTCTTTATTGTTGTGAAAACTTTTTTTCTGGGGGTGGGGGTGGAAGGCAAGAAAGAAATTATTTTTTTAGAAAAGCAAATTTTTACTTATTCATCCCAAATTTTTTAACCAATAACTTTGATCCCCTCAATCCAATTCTTTTTTACAAAATATAATTGGAAAAAAACCCTCGGTAAATAATGGATCTCCATTGGGTAAATTGTGAATACTATATATATATATATATACACATACATATATATATATATATATACATACATATATATATATATATATATATATATATATATATATATATATATATATATATATATACATACATATATATATATATATACATACATATATATATATATGTATATATATATATATATATATATATATATATATATATATATATATATATATATATATATATATATATATATATATATATATAATTGTACGTTTATATTTAGAAAACAAAACAAAGTTGAAAAAAAATTATTTTGGAAATTAAAAACAAATAAACAAACTGATTCTTGAATTGTTTATGCTCCTGCTTGGTATCACCGAAAGGTTTAATTGAAAAAAAAAAAAAAAGAAAAATTGAAAAAAAAAATGGCGCGAGAAAAAAAATATTGTGAGAGAAGGAATTGTGGTGAAATTTTCAAACTGTTGACAATACAGTTGCAACGGGACTGATAGATGATATTTTGAAAGATAAAACAAGAAAAAGATGGAGAAAAAAAATTGAAAAAGCGTAAAAATTGGAAAACATTAAACGTGAATCCAACCTGTGCAATATGCCGTTTGTGTGTGAACCATTGTGCTGTATATCAGATAGATAAATATACCTACATCTCGTATTATATGTTTATATTGTTAATTATTTTTAAGTTTGTAATAAAACAAATTTTTAATATTTTAATCCAGCCTTGTTGTTTTATTATTGTTTTTAGATGGATGTTTTTATACGTTGATTCTTCAACATAGGTTATGTAGAAACAGACAATTTTTTAAAAACGTTAACTCTCAGAGCTTTGAGCTGCGCGCTATAATGATATGGTTAAGTGGCACATTCATAACTATATAACAGTCATGTAGTACTAAATAATTTTTTTTATTTTCACCCTCTTTTATATCATAGGTTTTGTTTCGGTCATGAATATGAATGAGGTTTTATGGCACATCGACTTCTATAGAATGGTTGTATATAATCTAACAAGATATTTTAGGTAAATTTCTATGACTTTATTTTTATATTCAAAGTTTTGATTGTGATTATTTATGTAGTTTACAGTACTTTGATTCCGATATGGTATTCAGCTGAATACTTTTTTATGTTCCATCGACTTCAATATAAAAGTCACGCAAAGTCCAAAATTAAGTAGTTTGTTGTAACCTGCAATCTTATATCTAATGTTTCATTCATGACCATGAACGTGGTTTTAAAGCTCATTTTAAAGCAAATGCATTGGTTATGTTGTGCCAAATCATATCATTGTGAGTTAATTTTCATCGTCTATGAGAAAATAATTAGTTTTGAATTGGGAAAATTTTAAGTGATTTGGAAAGCTCACAGCACAGACACTTGGTACGAACCCTCTTGAGGGATTCCGTGGAAGAAATGTTGAAAAAAACAAACACCAGCCCAGATTTGGTATCACAATTTTAAATTTTTACGATTAAGATTTTTTAATATCTAACACAGATATTGAGAGATTTCCTGTTGCTGGCCAAGAAATAGCTGTAAGATTATTTATCAACAGTTGTAGAAAAAAAGGAAAGAGAAAGAAAAATCAACGATTCTACAAGGAGAAATACCGGATGTATTTGTGTATTAGTTGAGTTTTGGAGACCAAATGTTCTGGCAAAAAATTAAATCTCGACCTATACATCAGTAATGATTTTGTAAGGTTGAAATTAAGATATAATGAGAAGGACAAGGACCAACACCTGGCCTCAAAAATAAAAGATATTCAATGGTTATCACTAGCGAATAATGAACATATAATTTATATATCAATTACTAATGAATAATTATTTAGACATACAACGCCTTAAATAAATAAGCTCATGAACGAAGAATTTGGCTTCTCATATGATATGGTTCCAGCAGTGACCTACATCAAAACCTTTCCTCTTCTCTGAACTCTATTTCAGTGGCCGGTAACTGTAAATATTTGTGAACTAAAGGAACCATTCTCGATACTACCCTACCCTTCTGACATTATTTTGTACCCTCTTTGTGTCACTTGGTTGGTTGTTTTTTCTCTTTCTTTTCCGTTTTTCTAATAGCTATAAACTAAATGAGCCATTTCCATTTCAGAATTAAAAACTCGTTTAAACTTAAAATCATCCCCACAACTGACTTGATAACTGGCCCAATCCGTTATGTAACACAGACCAGGCTCGACGTTGCTTAACTTCAAATTTGAGAGCATCCAGACCAGAGATTTTTGATTTTTGCACATAACTTTTCAAAGTTCAATCTTGTTTCAGTAAATTTGACTTTTGTATTTTTTAAAGATATCTTTGGTCCTAATTCGGTCAATTGTAATGGTGTAAAAGTATGTTAAATGAAATATTTGAATTGCATAAGATTATTTTTGCACTCACTGTATATTGGGCTCTGCATTATCTGACTATTTATCTGTCAAATCATTACGTGATTTATAAAGAGTTTGGTAATCGTTATCTTATTGTCTGATATCAAACTATACATGACACGCCAGTGATGATAACAGTTATGAACATTATAACGACCAACGGAGATGACGAAATCGCGCTGATATAGTGTAGACGTATCTATGAACCTTAACGGAACATGGTTCGATTAACCTTCATCGTGAAATGCGATATAGCAACCTTTCCAATTCAGTAAATCCACTGACTCTGCTAATCCAAAACAAAAGGACACAGGTCACATGGTTGATTTGAAGAGCATAATCATTCTACATCAGTGATTCCACAAATGAACCTTACCGCTCACCTGACGTTGCTGGTAGACTTGAGGGGGGGGCCCTCAAAAGTCAAAAGGTTGGTGTGTGGGGAACGTTGGAATTGAAGGGCGTGGTAGGGGGCGTTGGGAGTGCTGGAAGGCGTATTACGTGAAAGACAAGGGATAGTGAAGGCAGGCAGAGGGCAAAAGATTCAAATTTGATTTTCAATATATCAATTTTGACTGACTTTACGGCACCGATGAAATATATATTCTAAAAGGGGATGGTAATCCTAAAAAGATTGAATGAGAAGCATAGTTCCCTTCAAGTTGTGCGCACCTGCACAAGCATATTTTGCAACCAGCGCACAAAGGAAATTAATGCACACAAAGAATATTTCAAATTCTGTTGATAGCTTGCCGAGTTTTCTATTGGAGAAAAATTGATTCACGCTGTCGAATTCAAAAGTGCGCAGATATCTTTTTCACTGGAAAAATACATGAAATAAGTATTTGTAAATTATATGTTTATATATATATATATATATATATATATATATATATATATATATATATATATGTATATATATATATATATATATATATATATATATATATATATATATATATGCTCTTCCAACTTAAGAATAGAGCACTCAGGTGGATAATGAATTATGTGTGAGTGAATATATCGCTTATATTCAACCTTACTGACCGTCCAGTTCTGCGTAGGGCAGAGCTAAGATGCCAGCCTCTGGGCAAAGGTTTCGATCCTACTGGATCCTAATGAATAGTCTATAGCCACACTGAAGGGTTGTAATACAACGGAACACCTGTCTATGGATGACACAATTATTATTATTATTATTATTATTATTATTATTATTATTATTATTTGTATATATATATATATATATATATATATATATATATATATATATATATGTAAAAACGTTTTTGTACACTCTGACAACAAAAAACTTAGAGGGAACATTGGTGGGAAGATTTTGTAATGCCAAATGGGGTGAGACAAATCTTTGTTCGATATCTGCGACTTCCCCCAGAATCGAATGCCGATAATATACACTGGATCAGAACTTACAACTATCTCAGCCATCAGCTTGATAGGGAGACTGAGATAGATTTCTGAGATAGAATGAGATAGATAGGACATGGATGATCTTCTAAAACGAGGAACTGCCTGCTTTGAACATCTGCATGTTAAAGTCTCACCCACTTACAGAACTCGAGAGCCGTTCATTGGCACGGAAAACAAACAAGAGACTACCTCAGTCGCCTGATAGACAAATACAGTGCATGTAAATTATATACGATACATTTAAAAAAGTTCGTTTTAACATAATTTCACAGCCTGAAAAATGACTGAATTGGAACCAAAGATTAAAAAAACACAAATATGAAAAAAGAAAATTAAACAGGACTGAACTTTGAAAAGTTATGTACAAAAATCAGAAATCTTTAGTGAAAATTCTGTCAATTTTGAAACTGCATAAGGGTGTTAAAATGAACTTTCTGAAATGTATCGGATACTTTTTTCACTGTAAACCAATATAGTATAATCGGCCATGTCATAAAAAGAAACAATGAAGAGGACAAGGGAGACAGAGAGGGGGGGGAACAGAGAGAAAGGGAGAAAAATGGTGCAATTTTATATGGCGACATTTGGCCATGTCCAATCGATTGAGTCTCGGTGGTTTCATATTTTATTCGTTTCTGGCCATCGGTCAGAGGAGGTGTTTGGGTCATTTGAACAACTTGTTCGCTCTTCTGGATAGACGGTCACACAGCTGCTTAGCAATGGCCGAACCAAGCAAATATTTGATTTCTAAATAACCACATACAGCGAGTGCAAAAAAGCCATACGATACATTTTTGAAGTTCTTTCGAACATCTTTTCACTGCTTCAAAATTGATAGTATTTGAACCAAAGGTTAAAGAAGGATTAAGAAATATATAGAGACCAAATTTATGAACAACTATCAGAAATATTCCATCCAAATTCAGTCAATATTGTTTAAATGTTGAAATGGACTTTCTGTTATGAATGAGCTGTTTTCCTACTTGAGTTTCAAAGAACAGCCGATATCTTTTAGATTCGTCAATAACTAATTTACATACCCATATGTACGTATACACTCATGATAAGCAGGGTTACTCAAGAATATTTGGGATGACCATGGATACAAAAGTACTAGCCCTAACACCAACTTTCCAGCGTCTCGTTTGAAGTGGATCCTTGCTTTGCTTGCACACTGACTTGCAAAAAGTATTTCTCACGGATTGTGGTGGCAAAAGTTCTTGCTGAATTCAGTTCAGGCGTGCAGTTCAAATACCCCAAAGTTTGGGGAAACACCTCGGGTACATAAAGGAGGACAAGGGTTGTAGTCTACCAGACTCCCAGAAGAATATATATATATATATATATATATATATATATATATATATATATAAATATACATAATTAAGAAATAGATATGGATGATCCGACGAAATGATTATGAATTGCGTTATATTATATTGAAATTCTTATTTCAATCGATTTCCCGCCATTACACGGTTAATGTATCACTTGGCGTGGACAGTGTAAGTAGAATAAACAATCGAAGAAAATTGGGCTGCTTCAAAAATCGAACCTGCTACAATGGAGTGACTGCTTCAACGTAGTGTTGCTCTTACAGTTGAGCTAAACACTCTAAATTCTCATCTCATTTAGTCTTGGTTCATAGCTGTTCAATTCGTTTCTTTCAATGCATCATTTATGAACTGAAAAAATATATATGTATATGTATAATCATTCTGTTGGATCATACGTATCCAGTTGGAATTTTTATTCATATAGTAATTTCTCGACAAGTTTCGGAGTTCATCCCCATTATCAGCGGTAATCAGTCACTATGAAGTAAGTGACTTCAATCGTAGTAAGGTATAAGCACAGATACACAGTGCACAGCATGTTTTATATGTGTGACTACTCTGTGAGGCTAGATAGTACTGACTAGTATGTCTCGAAACCAGGAGTCAGGAAAGTTTCAGATGTCGGTTGCTTTTGTTTTCTATTTTGATCTGGTTATTTCAACCTAAAAGCATGGGTAAATGTGGGCCATTCTGGGATATAAGATGGTAGGATTAGTGGAAGGTTAGGAATACTAAACCTTTATGAAAGGTGAAAAATCAAAGCAAAATGCAAAAGATATTAAGGAGATTGGAGGGTCAAGATTTTAGACCCCCCCCCAAAACCCTTAAAAACCTCAAGGGACATGGTAATATCTTTGAAAGTTTGATTACTCGGAAATGTACGGTTTATCATGATCCTTACCTTGGTATAGATCTAAACAGGAATATAGATTTTTATTTAAGAAGTGGGTCAGTTGACATTTCAGTTTTCTATTCCTTATAGATTTTTTTTTTATTGTTATTTATGTTTATGTAGGTGGGTGCTGTGTTTACATGATGTTATTAGTTCTTTATGTTTTCGAAAATTTTAGTGTCAGATTTCCGTGTTATTTGGATTGTTCAATTTAATGTTTAGTCTATTACGTGGAATTGTTTTATGGCGTCTCATCAACATATCATCGTGGGCTTCGATACTTCTGGTGACATTATCAGATTTTTTCATATCTATCTTTTTAATAATGATGATCTTTGCATCAATGCTAAAGTTGTAGCCAGGTGGACAGAAGTGGTGTTTTACTCGGAGTAAATTGTTATAATTTGATGATTTCATTCTGCATTTATAGTTATTGGGTCTGATACTGCATGGCCACTCAGATTTACCTATTTATCGTATTTTGTGAACATTCGTGGAGATAGATAACATCGTTACTTTTGCTGCTGGGACTATGGTAGACATCAAAATTCTCTTTGGTGGTAGACCAGATGAAGGTATTGGTATGTCTGGGGTGGTTACAGCCTAGGCTATTTCTGCTGTTGCATGGTTGGCTGCGTTTGATTGTTCTAGGCGTGTTTTTTTCTGTGGGATGCTTTATTATCGATTATGGTGTTGTTGCTTATCGTATCTCCGATGTTCTTAAGGGTGCAGTAGGAAAGTACGCTCGGCTCGCGGAAGATTTTTTTAAAATTCTGGTTTCAGCGCTTGGATGTCATATGTATAACCAGTAGTTGCAGCGGTCATTACAAGTCCAGTGCTGGACAAAGGCTTTTCTCATCCCCTTCCACGAGCCGGATTGTCTTAATTAATTCTACATCTTACCGAAAAACTTTTTCATCTTGTTTCTCCATCTTGTGTCTGGTCTTTTCCTACCACGTTTACTGTGCCACGATCACCGACCAGTTAGCCTTTTGCTCCTTTCAATGACCTTTCTTCTTGCCATGTGCCCTGCCCAAATCTATTTTGGTCGCTCAATTACTTACATAGCCTTCACCCTGGTCCTCTTACAGATCAATGTTGATGTTTTTCTATCGCTAAAAGTTATTCCTATTGTTGCTCTTTCCATTGCCCCTTGTGTTATTCTGGGATTGTTTGCGTGTGGTTTTGTAAATTTCTATATTCCACACCAGAACGTCAGTTTGTATCAAGCACTGATTTTATACTTTACGTTTTATGCATGTAGGTGATTTAGTCTCTATTTATACCAAATGCTTTCCAGTCAATCTTTATGTGCTGTCTTATTTCATTTTTGTGATCTTTCTCTGGCTTCATCGCTTGATCTAGGCAAATGTATTGACTCCTTCTAAGGCTCCTCCGTCTATTCTTATGTACTTTTTTTGGATTTTGTCATTGAACACTGCCTTTGTTTCTGTTCATCCTCATCACAATATATATATATATATATATATATATATGTACTCTCAATGCTCTTCAAAATCAGGAATGGAGCACTCTGGTGGATGGGGAATTGTGCGTAAGTAAATGAATCGCTTGAATTCGGTCCTATTGACCGTCCAGTTTTGCATAGGGCAGGGGTAAAATGCCAGCCTCTGAAGCGAAGGTTTCGATTCTACCTCGTGGTACTGGTTGGGATATTGGATAGTCTATAGCCACACTGAAGAGTTGTAATGCAACGAAACTGATGACGATATATATATATATATATATATATATATATATATATATATATATATATATATATATATATATAACATCCTTTTCTGGCCACCATTTTTCTCCATTCGGCTCTGGGCAAAACTAGAAATAATAGATAAACAATGGCAAGCAAAGCAGACGAGCGAGTGAAGCTCTAATCAGCAGCAGCCATCCGAGCTGTACCAATTGTATGCATTGAGACTTTGTTTAGTCTATTCTTTGAAAGGCCAAGGTTGTAATCGTTTTAACTTTATGAGAGACTGCAACCCTTGCGTTATATGCATAGGCATTAGAGTGGTCGCTATTTTGCCTACTTTAAACTCAAAATCAATTGGTCATGCAATTCTCTATAAAGCAGAATCTGATAGGTCCTTGATTTCAGAACTGATTTGAAAGTCCATAATTCCGTAAATCAGCACTGGGTTTTCGTCTCTTGGGGAAACCATCAAGGAGCTCATCCTCAAAGCTTCCTCAAGCCTACCGAGCGCTAAGACTTAGTCTTTTGTATGACTCGCCCATAGATTGAACCCGTGATCTACCGAACCGGAGGCACGTACTCCACCCCTGTGCTCCGATCACGTACTGATTGTAAACTTCTATCCCTCCCTATTTCCTCCAAGCGAAGAAGCAGGTGTCAAAATATTTTAGCTGGCCTCTTCCAGTTATCCTAAGGCTCCTGCCACTCCAGACGAACCTTTCTAGAAAATATCGACCTGCTAGAGAAGGCGGCCTGGCATATTTGTTCTCGTTCTATTTTGGTCTTTGCTATCGACTTGTCCTTTTCACCGACGGAAATAAGGATACATTGAAGGACGCAGAGATATTAACGTTGACGTACGTTTACATAGCTGACATACAAGAATTAAGAAAAGACGCAAACAGGTGCGCGCTGACCCACAGATGTTTACATAGGGTGGGGCGAAAAATACCCTTAACATTTTATGTACTTGTCAGTAATGTTTTGTCTATTAATTTGAGACTTGCATGTCCTGGCAGTACTTGTAAGTCTAATTTTTATTTTTCAATGAAAATTAATGTTTACCTAAACGATGTTTTTTTTTTTATCGTTCAGTGTTTATTGTCTTTAAACGCCCTTCAAATGTAAATGAAAAATATAATGAAAGAAAAAGAAAACCGACTTTTTTTTTGTTTTTTGAATATCCCCCCTCCTAAATAGGTTTTCAGCGGGAGTTTTATATGGTAAATTGACCCCTTGCTAAAAAAAAAAAAATAAAACAAAACAGACTTTTATAATGATTGCAGCGAAACAAAAGGTGGGAACACTAACTAATTCATTGGTTCTCCCATTTTCCAATTAGTCACCCCAACATGGCAAGTTGCCAAAATACATTGCTGATGTGACGGTTTCGAATGAGTGATCAGTCTATCTATCTGTTTGCAGACATGTTTATTATATGCATACATCAATTTAAAGATATATCTATATATAATGTTGGTTCGATGATATTGCCTAATTGGCGAAGTTAACTTGATTTAAGTGGTTTGATTTCATATTGATTTACAAAAACTTTTGAACGTAAAAAAAGGTTGTTTCATTTCCTTGTTTCGATTAAATAAACTTTCGATCAAATTAAAATTATGTACTTAGTATCCATTTTGTGTCAAAAAGTGAAAACTTCCTGTTTAGCAATTTTTTTTGTGAAAAATGTTTCCTCTCATAATCGTTTTATTATAAAAAAAAAAAAAAAAAAATCGTTCTATATCCATGTTCTGATTAAATAAACTTTTGATCAAATAAAAACTTAAGAATATATTTATCTTTTGTAGAAAAAAGAGTTGAAACTTCGACAATTAGGTGATTTCACAGATTCGGCGTAACATCTATAAATGAACTTTTGTAGATACACGTATGTGTACGTGTGCAATATATGATACCATCGTCTAAAAGCCTTACAGAATTCTTGCTACGCAAATATAGAGTATATGCACACATGCATATAGTCAATCTTTTCTTCTTTTTTTTTTACTGGCCCCTGTCAATATTTCCTGCGGAGGTAACAGCCATTCACTCAGCTACTCTCTTCAATGACAGGTTAGTCAGTAACGAGACGTTTTGATTGGACATCTGATGGGACAGAGCATGGAGAGAGGTGAATTTTCGGCTCTTTCGAAGGCAATGGTGTTAAGTGAACATACACATACACAGACACACACGAATACACTCAAACGATTGCACACACATACTCACAGACACAAACATGCACACACTAATGTGTGAGTATACACATACACACAAACACACACACACACGCACACATATATATATATATATATGCCTGGCAAAAAAACATAGCCAAAACTTAAGCAACACAATGAAAAATATGTTGTTTTTTTTCTATTTCTTCTTATCCATCATAGCAGATGGAATAACTATTATTTACACTGATATGCAAATGTTTACTTCCAACCTGTGCTGTTCACAGACTGCCGTAGAATGGTGGTCTTACTGGAGTAGTGATAAGAAAAATCAAACAAAAAATTAAGATCGAGTTAAATAGTTGTCAAAAATCATTAATGATGTTTGACTAACCCGCCTCCCCCCGAAATGAAAGAATAATTACTTTCACAATCATCTAAGAAACTAACCCAATTTAGTCAGTGTCCGCGCTCTTCACACCTGCTACTCGTTGCCGTCTCTAGGAACTGAATTACGTTGAATTTTCGTCAATGAGAAAAGAGAAAGGGTAGAGGGAACATTCCTTTCACTCTGAACCAAATGATATTGAATTATTGTCATAAGGAAAAGAGAGGAGGTAAAGGGGCAAACGAATCCCCTACAGTAAAATTAAAAAGGTAAATTAATGTCTTTTTGCCAAATAAGTGATATTCAACCAATAGCACCCAAACGTGTTTGCGACTTTATTTTATTGTAAGAAATATGTGTGCCATTCGTAAGGATAATGAATGGCGAAAATCCTAGTATCAAAAATATTTACTGATGTTATGGACCGAAAATTGGCTAGTGAATGACCCCCGTTGACCTCTGTTGACCTCCAAAGACTTCGGAGGTTAGCCGGTGAGAGAAGTCAATTTTTATTGATTCTTCATGCCAAATATCAGGCTAATCGACCGAGTAGTTTTAATGGTGATGAGGCACTAACAAACAAACAAGGGGCCCAATTACACACACACACACACACACACTCATATATATATTTATATATATATATATATATAAGGTAGACTATTGGGGAAGTGATAATCAAGGGGAGGAAAAAAGGACGAGAAAGAATAAAGTAAGGTATAAAAGAAAGAAATAAAGAAAGGGTGAAAGAAAAAAGAAAGAAAAAGAAACAAATAAGTTTAGAAAAAAATTGTTAGAAAATAGAGAAATAGTCCAGGCAAATTAAGTTTGAAATTGGAAAAAACATCAAATGATATTTTGTCTCCTCAATTCATTTCTATTAAGTCTCCAGAACAACACGCTGAATGTTCCAAGGAACCCCAGTTATAAATCCAAGTTGACGACATCCCTAGTTTGTTCATGGCCAGGAAACCCAATGTTTGTACAGATGGCTTGATATATCACTGTCAGAGAATTTTGTCTGGTTTCCAATAGCGTATCTTGTTAGTTTGCATCTGTTGTGTGAAAAATGTTGTAGCCAAAAACGTAAGGGAAAGTATCCCTGCATATATTGTTATAGTCCAGTTCAACTTGCCAAATTCGGGGCCTCATGATCTATTGGAAAGGGGAAGATTTTGAGGGATACAATATCGGTAACTATCTTAAATCAAATCTTAAAAAACAACCAAATTAGGAAAAAATGTTGTCAATTTTCCTATGAGGGCGACCATTTTAAAATTCACGATGGACAACTGTGAATGTACAAGCGAATACAGAATAGTAAGAGAAACAAAGATGCAAAAAAATCTCTCAATCAAAAATATTCCTGGATCTGTCCCTACATTTGATCACACCATCCTTCGTACGTGTACCACTGTTGAGTAAGCTAGTAGCACAGACCTTTACTATTGTGGTGTATTCGATTAAAAAAAAGGGTTAAATTTACACAAATCGTCAAATTATTCCCCAACTTAGTAGATTGCTTTGTTATTCCATGACAATCCTCGAGATAATTGATGTCACTAGTCGATGACCATTTTCTTTTTTAGTAATGCGAGTCTGGTATGCTGGGTTATATGGTACCAGAAACAGGAATTAATCTCCTACCTGACCTATGAAGAGAGAGGTAGAGCCACGTCTTTCCCAGCGTCATTACTTTGAACTGGAAATTCGATCCACCTACTTCATTTTCCATTATGTCAAGTCAAATCTGCATCTCCAGACGATTACTTCTGTAAGGAATTCGATACTCAATGAATGCTCTGGATTTGGGTCTTGTGCCAGACTAAGCCGAGTACTGTAAATATCTATTGTCTTTTAACAAAAACCAGTAAATTTGATCTCAATTTGATGTCCATAAATGCGACCATATGCCAGACTAAGCTTGATAAATACTTTCCCGCCTTTCAGCGTGGAGCTATATTTAGCTGGCTAATACCGTAAACTATTACTACCCTGGTGAATTCGATTCTGACTGGGTGGCCAAAAAAAGTTTGCATGTTTCGGATTAAGCCGAGCTAAGTGAACTTTTTCTCTTTTTTTTTTAATTTCGACTTTCTCGCTCTTTTTTAGTTTCCTCATCTCGCTCTCCTCTCATTTCTTTCTTTGTTTCTCCAGTTTGTGTGTTGCTTTCTATCTTTCTTTATTCCGTTTATATCTATTTCTCACTACATTTCACTCTTTTTTCTTTCTTTCTTTAATTCTTCATTTCTTCCTTTCCATCTAATTATCTATCTATCTATCTATCTATCTATCTTTCTTCCTTCGTTTTGTTTCTTTATTTCTATTCCTCTCTCCCTTTATATATATATATATATATATATATATATATATATATATATCGTTGTTTCTTAGTTTATTTCTTCCTTTCTATCTATACATCTATATATCTATTTTCAAATTCTTTCTATTCCAACGCCTTTCATTCTTCCTTTATTTCACTATCCTCCTTCCAATACTTTCTCTCTTCATTTCCTTATTTCTAAGTTGACAGGAGCGACTTATTGTGTAAGAAATAAATAAGTGACTTTGGGACAGTAAACGGCTGACTAAAACAAATAAGAAATTGTCAACCAAGGCTGTCACCAAAACAGGTTTCTCCAGTTTTTATGGTGGTTCTTCGGCTGGCGTTCAAGCAGCACCATTAGTACTAGATATCATCTAGAGACACATATTTGTTTTCAAGAATACCCCTAATTGGTATATAGTGGGGGTCAAATTTACTGTGTGAGTTTATGCAAAATCGATCCCTAAGTTTATGCACGAAAATTGAAATTTCGGATTTCGTAGTGATCACTGTTCCTCCCAAAAAGCAAAAGAGGTAACTAATTCATTGATCAACCTTTTCCCCAATCTCCAAATTGATCACCCCTAACAAGGCATGTTGCCAAAAAATATGACAGTTTCTATTGAGTGACTAACCAGACCTGTTTTATTTATTGTTTCCAAACCGAAATGCTTAATTGACTTATTTTATGACAAATTCCTATGCAGGTGACTCCCACCTATTCACTGCTCTGCTCGCATTTTCATTTTCTTTTGTAGTTATATTTGTTTATCTAACCAGTTGGTTAATTCCTTTGCTTCAAATTCGCTTTTTGCTTTCTGTTTATTGTTTCAATATTTTTATTTCTTTGCTGATTTTGCGGTTGTCATTGCGGTGCATAACACCCGGGTCATGTGACATAGACACATTTAGAAATTGGTCAACCAATTTGGGAAATTTGTTTCAATGTTGTGATCATTTTTTTCCCACGCTTAGTGAGCGTCTTGTCTGCTTACATCAGGATATTTATAAGTAATAGATGGAGAGGGTGGAGAAGTCTGGGAAAAGAGAAAATATATTTTTTTCTAAATTAGGAAAAAACATTCAGAAAGCGCATATCGCTACCGACGCCATTGCCAGGGGAAGTAATTGTACATGTATCCACACCAAAATTTCTTCTCAGAAAGGGCTGTGGGCACGAATACACAGGTGAAACACAGGTGAATACACAGGTGAAACATGTCGCCCCTTGAAGGTTCGAGTGGAAGAACACCGAAAAGCGGTGAGCAAAGGTGAAACCAACAAATCGGGTATAGCTGATCATGTATGGAAAGAAAAGGGAGATCACCTACCCCTCTGGAACAAGGTTAAGATAACTGATCAGGAAGAACACTGGAAAATTCGAAAATTGAAAGAGTCGGCCCATATGCTAGGCAAGCAAAACTGCCTCAGTAATCCTAGCATTGAAATGGATACCATGTGGGAACCTCTAATAATAAAAGACAGAAAACAATATCATCAAAAACATCAAAACTGTCACCTGAGGCTTAAGGCTCCTAAAAATTAGCACCTGTTGTCCACATGGACACATAGCGCAGTGGTTACAGCATCAGATAAATTACTGTAAAGGTTCGATCCTAGTGTGAGACAGTATAACAATACTACTAATGCTAAGAGGGGAGTACGGTCAACATACCCCCGTCGGATAAATAAAGGGTTCGGTTCGTTACTTCCCCACATCTACCAGAGGATACCTGACGAAGGCCGTGGAGTGCAACGGCCGAAACGTTGTATGAAAAACAACCAAGATGAGGATGGTCCGAATATCAATAGAAATAATGATAATACCTCATCTAAAAAATTCAGAGATATATTTATACTTTCTATTTCGAGAATTGATTTAAAAAGAGGGATATTATAATGTAGTCTAACGTAAAAAGATACAATTATTCCGCTTCCTCCTTCCATTCACTCTTCCTTTCTCATGAACGATTTTTACCTTTTTCAGGTCTGAAAGAAGAGATTTTAGGTTCGTTCTAATTTGAAGAATAAGAAAGTGCTTTCCTTTTTAGAACACATTTATTCCACTGGGTTTGAATTTTTCCATACTTTCTTCAGGAAGAAAAAAAAAAGTTGATTCCACTTGACATACACGTTATGCTTTGCCTCAACCCAGATTGTCTTTCATTTTTTCCTCTCCTTCTTTCTTCCTCTTTCTTTTCATTCAATTAATTTCTTTTTCTTCTCTCCCTCTCTCATTATTCCCTCTTATCAAGATAACAGCTTTGTTTTTTTTTGTTAGGAACGCTGCCTATCTCTCTTTAACCACTCTCTCTCTCTTCGAGTCATTTTTTTACAAACGCTGTTAACCGATTTTAATTTGGTGTCGGAAAGAAATTTTTGCCATTCAGCGAACTGCCGACTTGCGTCGCAGTTAAAAAGAGAAAATTATTTGGGGAAAAAAGAAAGTAAAAAATAATCCCAAGAACCGAGAGCAACTCAAAAGGAAAGAGAGAAAGATAAATAAAATAGAGAAAGAAGAATAATAAAGAAAGAGAAGGAAAATATTTAATAAAGACTGATGCCTATTTTTTCAGCTTGTTGTAGTAATACGGACGGTGTACCAACAAGAGAATGTGAAAATATACGGAAATATGAATAATAAAAAAAAAAGATAGGTCACCTAAAAGATTTAGTCTGCCATTTTTTTTTTTTTCATTGTATATTGAATTTCATTTCTGTGTTTATTATTTTCCTCTGCTGCTTATTTGACTATCACGAGTTTTGTTCACGAAAAGGAAGCGGGGATGAGGGAGAGCACCAACCAGAGAGTAAACTGAATAAGAGACACAGACAGACAGACAGACATACACGAGAAGGAAAGCGTATTTCAAAATTTTTTGCTGAGTGATGGACTTTGCAATTAGGCCTGTGCCCCATTGGATCACCGTTGGCCACTGCAAAATTGTGTCATGAGAAAACGAATCAACACAAGATCCTAAAATTGGCTCCCAACATTAAAAGAAGTTTTCTCACTATATATATACACACACACACGCACACACACATACACACACACACATACACACACACATACATACATATATATATATATGATTATTATATGGATTGGTTATATCAGACATAATGGTGAAAATTTCTGAGACAATGGGGAAAACACAGAAGGGCTGTTTATTCGCTGTCCCACTACAGGAAAATGTGACACAAGGTCGAGGCTTAACGTGGAAAGAATAGGAACCATCCGTCCAAAAATGGCTCCAGCCGACGCAACTTTGGTTGTCAAGCGACCGTAGAAGCAAAAACAACCTCTGTCACGAAAGCGTCCACTTTGGGACCAGCTCCTCTAAGTGCAATGGAGCAGTGCTGCCCCGGGGCAACGGATCCCCCGCAGAAGGGTTGAATAGGTATTTATCCACGGACGTTTTGCAGGGAGTGACCCCCACATCATCAACGAGATGGAGAAATGAAAAGAAAAGAGAACTGGAATTTTCCATATTGTGATAGGATGGGGGCAGTGTGTGTTTGGGGTTGTCTGTAGATGGTTAGACGGACCTTGTGTGTGGATGAGGGTCCATATATTCGTCATTGTGCTATCTACGTTAGATGAGGGATAGGCACTTGTGTAAGGTTATGGTTAAGGTTGGCTCCTTTTGTTTTTTTCTGCGAGAGTGGATTTTCTGTCCTGTGAATGTATGGGGGGAGTAGTTGTAATCATACATATATATATGTCCATATGTGTGGCATATACATGTCTAATCATACGATTATTTTGTAAAACATAGTGCAGATAAAAATCTTATAGCAGTTTGTCCATGCAACATGCATCCATGTTAAGCACCCAGGCATAGAAGCTAAAAAATGTTCATATTTGCCAAAAATTTGGCATCAGATCCTACGTATATTGTGGCTTAAATCTAATTTACATTACACGCACACATCATCATCATTATCAGTCTTTCAACATCCGTCGTTGGGCATAGACCTTCCCCAGGGCTCGCCACACTTCTCTATCATGAGTGTTGCGAAGCCAGTAGTTTCAGAATTTGTCTAGCTCGTCTCTCCATCTAATATTCTGCCGGCTTCGGTTGCGCATGTGATCTCGGGGGATCCATGTCGTAAGTCGCGATGTCCATCAGTTGTCTGCCACTCGTGCAACATGGCCAGCACATCGCCATTTGAACTTTTTAATGGATTCTCTGATGTCCCTGACTCTTGTCTTTTCCCAGATGTATTGTGCTGTCTTGTGGTCTCTCCATGTGAGGCCTAGAATGATTTTCTCATGTGCACGTTGCATAGATCTCAATTTGCAGATCTGTCTCTTGGTTAGTTTCCCAGTTTCAGCTCCATAAGTGACCACCGGGAGGATGCATCGGTTATAAACCCTTCTTTTCAGGATTAATGGGATCACACGCATACGGACACACAAACATACACATGCATGCATCTATGCTCACATACACATACGCACAGACATAAACATAAACAGCTGCATACACTTACGAATATATCTATATAGAGAGGTTACTTGATGACTGCAACAGTTTAAGATATGTCCCGCCGATGCCAGTGGTTTGTGCACGGGCCTATGGTGTCTCTTTGGTTAAGAGGGGCAGAGGGATTGATTTGCCTTAAATTTCACATTGATATAAACACAAGTACTAATTTCTAATAAAAAAAAGACGACTTTTTATTGGAAAATAGCACAGATTGGACAATACACATCACACGATATGTAACCTGAAAGGATGAATATTTTCTGATTTTTCATGAAAATGAACGTCAATTATTCCTTGCTAATTTGTCATTCGTGTTCACTTGTTCGTTTTGCTTTTACTGATCGATTTTTATCAAAGACCAAAACCGGAGTTCCTATTTACCCGAGCAGCCAATAAAAACAGGATGTGACACTGGGTCTGTTTAATGTGGGTATACCACACACGCAAACGTGTGGGTAGAACTTTAAAAAAATCTCTTTATTACTCGCAACTATCATTGCAAGTACATAAGAGTTGGTCTTTTGGTCAATTCTGATCCCCTTAGAGATAACTTCATAGGTCAGTACCAAGCCTCATGGTGTACAGCCATGGGGTTGGTCTGGTCTTAAATGGTCTGAACTCTGGTCCAGAAATCAAAGTTCTGTAAGAAAGAGTTCACTTTATATTTTTCCATCATAACAGGAAAAGGAACAAGAGCAATGTCGATGAGTAAAATTCACGTTCCTCCACCGTGGTTTGAACACATGACTATCTGATCATCACGAGGCTGTCCTACTGACTGAACTAAACTGACCATTGTCACATCTTCGCGAATATTAATCATACACGAATACAATGACTTGATTTCAATCTGATAAGTAAATACATTTACGTGAAAATACATTTTCCAAAGCACAATACATCAGGGAGAAAACAGGAGTCCGAGACAACACAGAATCCATTGGAAAACTCAAATGGCAAAGGGGTGGTCATGTTGCAAGAATGACAGACAACCGATTGATATCACAACTCACAATTGGACTCCCCAGAGATCACATGCGATACCGGGGCATAATACAGCATTTAATCCAGCATAATACAAGATGGACAGATGAACTAAACAAATTCAGAAAGTATTGGCCCTGCGACGCCCACGATAGATAGGTGTGACGAATCCCAGGGAAGGTCTATGTCCAACGACGGACCTCAAAAGACTGATGATGATATATATAATACAGGAGTTATGATCATTAGTCGAAATAAACGTAAGAGTGGAGTTTGCATCTGCATCAGTCAGGCTTGTTTTCTTCACTGTTTAGCCCCAAACCCTTGCTTTGCTGACTCACACGGCCATGGGTTTGTGACCACGCCCAAGTAAAAGCCGGAATTTCAAATGTGGAATCTCAAAGCAGGTAGGTTATCATCAGATGGAAAATGGGTTTCAACACAATCTTCTCAGTTGTAATCTTGTGTAAGACCAATATGAATGTATGTGCATGTATGCATGTTCAAGTAATCTATTGATGCTTCATACTGTATTTCAACCTTTGTACCTATCTTTCTATTTACCTATCTATCAATCTGTCTATCTATCTATCTATCTATTCACCCATCTGCCCGTTCATTTCTATCTACCTACCTTTCTCAACCTCTGTATATTTTGCAATCTATGTCAGATAATCGAAATAGACAATTAACAACGGAACACTGGCTTCGTAGATGTATGTCTCCGAAGTAATATTTCGCACATGAATAGATATGCATTAATGCGGTAAGACTAAAATATGAATCATGGTGCCGTGGAGAGATTGTCAGTTTTCCAGTCTCTCAAACCAAAACTAATTAAAGGATTTCTCATAGCACACTCCCAGAATGTGGCCTTGAGTCAAAGTTCACTTTACCCAATAAATAACAGCTAAAACTCAACAAACACACACACACATGCACATACACACACGCATACACATACACACACTTATACACACACACATAGTGCTGCTGTTTAGCTTAATGATAGGATCAATACTACATTTAAGCGGCAACCCTATCATTCACAGGTTCGATTCCTGCAGCAGCCCTATTCTCTTCAATTATTTATTCTATTCACGCTGTCTTGGACAAATGATACATCACCGTGTAATAACGGAGTTTCAGTATAATATAACGCAATTTATAATCGTTCTGTCGGATCATATATCCATTTTTTAATAACACACACATACACGCACAAACTCACGCATATATATATATATATATATATATATATATATATATATATATATATATATATGTATATATATATATCTATATGTATATATATATATATATATATATATATGTTTAGTGCTAA
The DNA here is from genome assembly GCA_963457665.1 of Thysanoteuthis rhombus. Classification (NCBI taxonomy): domain Eukaryota; kingdom Metazoa; phylum Mollusca; class Cephalopoda; order Oegopsida; family Thysanoteuthidae; genus Thysanoteuthis; species Thysanoteuthis major. The sequence continues at coordinate 27,475,964 of OY735227.1, forward strand.
AAATGAATCGAAAGAACACAAGAGTAAGGATCGGATGTTAAAACTGTTCCCCATGGAAATTTTAAAAATTAAACCATTTCAGATACCTTTTGAGGCCATATGAGATGATTATCAACTACCTGGAAAATTTCCCGTTGCAGGGAATTGTTTAAATTGAACATCTTAATAGTATACAGATTGTTTCCTCTCTCCCCCAATGCACAGACACCGTTCTCTCAGCACTACACCACCTTATATCTATATCTATATATATATACATATAGCTTTATTTACTTTGATAGATATCGAACACTGTGTTCAAACATCATCAACAACGGATAAAATCTATTTTCTTTTTCTTCTTTAGTATTTTTTACAAATTAAAAAATACATTATGAACATTTTTTGAGATACCCTGTAGATATATAAAGCGTTAATGAAGTAAAAAGTCATCAGGTTCGTCAAACACGCAGATCAATAATGATTTTGCAAGGCCATTTCCTGTAATTAAAGTTTTGTTTCATAATTAATCAACCAGATTAATCGATACTGGATTAACGAGTGAATGTATTTCGGGTTTCATCTCGACAGGACTCGTATTTGAAGTCCGACCACAACTTCAGCCTGGCTCATTTATGATCAATTTATTCAAGGTCAACATGACACGTCTTTGTTGCTTTTCAGTCTGGCGAATTCTATCAAATTTAGCTTTGATTAACACCAATAAACATTTTATATATATATATATATATATATATATATATATATATATATATATATATATATATATATATATATATATATATATATATATATGAATGAATGAATGGCTTCAAGGAATGAAAATTTCGGGAGGGTTTTCCACAGAGTCAGCGTAGCCTGTGAACGGAATACCCCTCCAGCCTGCGCGATAGACTTTTATGGTGAAGTCCGACGTGCGGTGTATGGAGAGATTTTGTTGAGGTGCGTAAGATGGTATTCTTGGATGAGTGTATAATTAATTGAATCGGAATTGATTTGGATCCTTTATATTGAGGGTTGGGATATAATTAAGAATACAAATAAAATTATAAATATAATAAAATGAAATAAAATTCAAAATTAGTTAAAATTAATGTTAAATGAAATTGATACATAAGTAAGTAAAAAAAATGTGACTGACTGGATTCGATCACAATGGCTGCATAAAACTGATCAATAACTACAAAATTGTATTTATACGTCAATGCTCTGTTCTAAAATATTGAGCATTGTTGCCATAGATAAAGCAACCCTTAAAAATAGTAAATATTGTGCAGAGCCAAAATTGGTGGATATGGAGCGAAGAGTTTGCTGTAACAATTTTTCAAGTAGGAAGCATTGTTATCCCGGATTTTACCTTAGTGCGAACACCGGCCACTTTCACCGTTGGGATATGCAGCTATTTGGGCTTTTATGCAAGATAATTAGAAAAATTGCAAAGCCGAGCTTAGCACGGTACACTGTCACAAAGATGGAGTATTCACTGATAATTGAATTCGCTTCAGTAGTTATCGTGTATTTTGGTAACCGTTGCCCCACGGCGAAATGTCTTCATCGATATATATATATATATATCGAAGTAAACGTATCAAATCAACTAAGCCCACAAATGGCTTGCTCAGCCAAGTGGGCAACAGATTCTTCTCTCTTTGCCTGTCTGAGTGTTGGTCTGTATGTGTGTGTCTCCGGGCTACAACCTTGAAGGTGTGCCCAAGTACACCACTAGGCACCGTCAAAAAGCGTTTGTGTTTTAGCACTTTTTTCTTGGTGTCTATGGGCTTACATCTTCTACTTTTTAGATAAGTTTGAATAAAAAAAATCTATTTATTTAAATGTATATCTTTAGATAATTATTTCCGGTAAAAACACGATCTATGGTTTCTCCTTTATGCAAGCAACGGATATAATGTATACCATATCTTTTTTTTTTGGATGTTTTCTAAGCCCTGCATCTCGAATATCTTATTGTATCCAATCGATTAAACTTTTTTTAGCTGCGACCCTTTTTGATGAGACAAATCTTTCGCGACCCCTTATTCATTTTTATAAAAGCAATAAGTTCTAAGACTAAATATTATTAGGTTTTAATCATAATATAACAATAGCTACACATAGAATCAAATAAAGATTAAATCATTGTCAAAAATTGCAATGCACTAATTATCTAAAATACATTTTATTAAAATTTACTATCTAAGATATGAATTACAAAAATGCAACAAGAATTTGAAAAATTTCTTAAAAAATTAGTGAATTGTATCGAGACATTTTACATGCACCAAAAGGAAAACATTTTGTATAGAGATTTAACTTAAGTTACATGATTAACCTTTTAAAAATAGGTTTCGGAATATTTCTGCGATCCCCAATAATCTCTACACGACTCCCACAGGGGGCCCTAAACCCTATTTTGAGAAGCTTGGTAATAGATAATCCGTTTTAATCACATGAACATCCTTGTGTATAACAACAGTACCACACAGCATGGCTTTGTGAGAATATTCACGCAAACGAATCGAATCGATATGTAGACATGAATTCCTCGTGCATTCGAATGTTAGTAGCTGTTAACTTCAGAAGGAACATTTCATTCTTCTGTCTCTCTCTCCACTTCTATTTCTCCCTCTCCTCTCTCTCTCTCTCTTTCTCTCTCAGTCCCTCTGATTTTTTTTGCGCTAACTCACTCAACGAAGAAGAGGAAAAGCGAATCTAATTGCATTAAGAATCGAACCGAATCGAGATACTCAGTGCGATAAACTGGTTCGGAATTGAGTTAAGGAGCGAAAGAGAAAGAAAAAAAATGTAACTATGGAAGGTTTTGTACGATAACAAAATGGTACAACCATCGTAATAACTATTGGCGAAGCGATAATGTGAACGTGATCCCGTAATAACAAAAATAAAAATAAAAATAAAAATGAAAATAAAAATAAGCGCGAATTACCGAGTCATAGACGTCATCAATATTTGTGACGTAGAAGACACGTAATCGAGGGACGTTAGCAGACGTGACGTCAACGTGACGTAAGCAGATTTGCTGGTCCCAGGAGGTTAAGACAACCGTGTACGCGTGCTTGAATTGCTGTGTGCGTGTGTGTATGTGCATCCGTCGGCGTGTGAGATCATATCTGTGTTTGTGTGAGTGTGTGTGTGTGTTAGAGAGAGAGAGAGACAGACAGAGAGAGACAGAGAGAGACAGAAAGCACTTCGTTTATAAGGTCTGTGTATATATAAATTTAATTCAATAATTATTAGTGAGTAAATATTATTATTAAGAAAAATGACGATACATAAAAGTATCTAATTCTAGTGTGCATTAACTCTATTTTTGACTCTGCGTACACTTTTTCATTCACTCGCACACGCACACACGCACACACATATACTTGTGTGATGCAGTAGCTTCCATCAATTTGGTAAAATTGTTTTCCAATTCACAGCCTCACAGTCACGAAAGCATTTTCCCTGGCGTTCTATGACCGCAGGTTATCTTTCAAATAGATTGTGTGATGCATTAAAAACATTTTTTTCTGGGATTTCTTCCACATCTTCAACTTGTTTGAACCGTTGATCGGAGAAGGATCAGTTTCGTGGTGACAGGTCTGGAAAATACTCTGCATGTGGAAGAACTTGCAGTTATTGTTTGGAATAGGTTCACCGAAATATCATGTCGATATTTTGTAAGAGGGATAACTTATCAGCGGCCGCGATTGGCTGCTGCTGTTAAACTATTACGCAAAATATTGGAAGCAGAAAACTCTGTACAATTGAAACCGTATTATTATTATATGTTACTATTATATTATTGTATATTCATTAAATTTAACTACAAAGGAAATAATTTAAGGTTAGTATTAGGGTCAGTGTTGGGGGTAATATTAGGGTTACTTATAGGGTTACCATTACGGACAGTGTTTAGGGTTACCGTTAGTGTGCATGGTTAGTGTTATGGTTGGGGTGGCAATAACATAAAAAGATCAAATATTTCTTACATTTTTGTAAGTTTTGAATTAATAAATATTTGAAATCAATAATAACAATCATTTAATTGTTTTCCTGTGTCATCTTCAACACTGTTTCTCCACTCAAGCCTGTTTAAACATGATATAAATATATTTTTATTTGTGCCAAATTGTCTGCGTAATTTACGCTTTTATCACGTTCGGCGTCTATCCTGGTTATCTGCCTTGCGAAATATCGATACAATTTTCGTTGAACCAATTCAAAACAATAAGAAAAACTTCTTATCTATCTTATCCATCTACTTATCTATCTACTATCTTATTCTACTCCATGATTTTTGTTGTGTCGCATTTGTAACCGAAGTAGGGACAATGTTTCCAGGTTCAAACAATTAGTGATAAGAAATTCTCTTTGAACCCCTCGAAACGCATACAATAACTATTCCCCCCACCCCGTAGATTATATTGGATTTGAAAAATCATTGCTGATATCTATCAAGCTAGGGTCTTCATCGTTTTTTATCCTTGTGATGAGTCCATTTTTTACTGGCAATAATTATTTGAGTCCGTGGAGCAGCCTGCCATTATTGACGTTGAGCATTGATGTAAAAAAAATATTCCTTCTATCGTACAAAATTACGGCTTCGAGGTATTTTGATTATTTCTCTGTGTTGCCAATTTGAATATTTTACATCTAAATTTAGATAATCATTAAAAGTGTAAGTCAAAGGAGATAATTATCAGAACTATGGAAAAAAATCTATCAATCTTAAATTGGAAAATATTTTCATTAGTTTTCTCGAGAAAGAACCTCTGACTCAAAAGACTTCAAACTTGACACTGCACAACCTTGTGGGCTCGTTAATATATCTGGCGAATGACTTCTTACAAAGGCCAGTTGTTGAGTAATTGTGTTGCACACGCGTACAGAGATATTACTTCAATTGGTGTTTTTCTATATTATCCCAAAAGATTATAACTTAGATTTTAATTGATCATCCTTACCATCGTGGTGTCTACAAAATATACAAAAGACAATCTCTCCACGGAAATAAACGGGAATATCTGCAGGTCAAAAGGCCCGGATGTTACAAAAAATCATCATCATCATCATCATTTGTCTTTTAACGTCCGTCGTTGGACACAGACCTTTCCCAGGATTTGCCACACTTCTCTGTCATGGGTGTCGCGAAGCCAGTACTTTCTCTCCATCTGATATTCTGCCGGCCTCGGTTGCGCATGTGGTCTCGGGGGATCCATGTCGTGAGTCACGATATCCATCGGTGTTTTTCATTCTTGCAATATGTCCAGCCCACTGCCATTTGAGCTTTTTAATGGATTCTATGATGTCCCTGACTCTTGTCTTTTCCCGGATGTACTGTGCTGTATTGTGGTCTTTCTATGTGAGGCCCAGCATAATTCTTTCATGTGCACGTTGCATGGTTCTCAATTTGCAGATCTGTCACTTGGTTAGGTTCCGTGTTTCAGCTCCATAAATGACTATTGGGAGGATGGTTTGCAAATTGAAAATTATACTAGAAATAAGTGGGTTGAAAAAAAAAAACGAGTTCTCAGTCGCAGCTTAAACACTTGAAATGTAGACATCAGAGCAAAACCGCTCTGGGCTTTGCCCCACAAGCGACATCGGCAGCGCTCCAACGAAGACGGTATAGACTGCCAATCTAAACTTGGATATGGTGCCAAAGGCAATTCACACCAACAAGATTAACTTTCTTTGTATCACAAATGTATTTTAATTCCTTCATCGAGATAAGAACACAGCCGCTATGAATACTGTGGACATTTCTCCTTTTTTTAGCATCTTGAATTCTATACATAATTATGTGACACTAGGTATGGCAGAACTGGAGAAAGTAGACCACTACATCTACCTAGGACTCCGAATCTCCATGAAATCTTCAAAAGAAGAAGAAATCAAATTAAAAATCACTCTAGGATAGCAATCTTTCGGTAGAGCGAGCTAAACCTTTAAAAACGAGATCCCATTAGTCCTAAAAAGAAGGGTTTACAACCAATGCATCTTCCTGATAGTTTCCAGTGGAGCATGGGACCTAACCAAGAGATTGACCCTCAAACTTAAAACCATGCAACGCACTCGTGAAGAAATCATGCTCAACATCACATGGAGAGATCTCAAGACAGCACACTATATTAGGAGAAAAAGGAGTCTGAGGAATCATGAAATCTATAAGAAAGCTGAAATGGCAATAGGCCGGTCAGGCAACCGATGGAAATCACGACTCACAACGTGAATCCCCAAAGGTCATTTGAGAGACTGAGGCCGACAAAACACAAAATGGAGAGATGAACTAGACAAAATTCAGGAAATACTGGCTCTGCAACACCCATGATAGAGAGATCAGGCGAATTCTGGAGAGGTCTATGTCCTACGACGTACGTTTAAAGGCTGATGATGATTTCAAATGAATATTTGCGCGCACACCAATTTACAAATATACCCCAAAAGACATGATTATTTTCTCATTGACTAATTGCTACTAATGTTAGTTAACCTAGGAATATAATTAACCGAAGTTGGAGTTGACTTTGTTTTCCCCCGTAATTAAAAAAAGAACAAGAACAATCCTCATCAAATTCAAGGACATGAACTCGTCAATGTTTGTCAATCACGTCACGTTTCAACCAAACCTATAACATAAAATCAGCATTTACCTATCGTTATTTGAAAACACAACCAAGTAATTGCTTGGCAGCTCTCTTACCAATTGAGCTAAACTGACAAGTCTTATATAACTGCGAATTTGATTATTACTCATACAATACAAACGTTGCAGTAATCATCTTCAGTCGGAATGGAAGTAGGAGTGGAGATAGCTGCCGCAGCATCCAGGCTCGTCTCCGTTCAGATTCTTCTAAATTTAACTAGTAGTTACTAACCTTCTTCATTTTATTCGTAGCCAAGAATTGCAACTTCTGCCACGCCTGCCTTCTTACTGGTTTAGGCGGGTGAGTGAGTATGATGATATAAAAGTCTTCTTTCATTTCCTACAGCCACAGACAAAGAGATATCGACCCAACTAAGAAGATACTATATTTTGATGTTTAAACTAATATGTCCCTTAGATAATTTGATAACGATATTGGTCGTTTAGACGTAGTGACGTGCGTCCGAATAACCAGTATCATTATACTGTCAGTTCATGTGGAACCATTTCCTTAGCTCCTGTATTCTCTTTAGGCTTGTAAGTGACGTTCTAAAGTTGATTGATTGCACAAGCAATAAAGGCCCAAGTGAATTTCGAAGACACTTCTAAGACTTCCTTAATATTGTGTAGAATATGGCGATCTTTAAACTTTTGCAGCAATGTAATTTGTGCATATGTGTGCGGATAAATATCTCGATATCTCTCTCTCACTTGATAGATAGATAGATAGATAGATTAGCTGCTTTGAATTATTTTTTTAATTTGTGCCTGAATGATAGAAGCAGACGATAATCTATTGCGCCATTTTTTTCAGCTGAATTCGCGGCAGCACTGAAATTTAACCGGTAATACTTTTACATATCAACTGACTAATGGAGCTGGAATCTAACTTTATACTCTCTCAGGGTCGGGGTAAAATAATAGAAGCAACAAGAAACGAAGCAAAGATACCATTTACTACCAATAAAAATTGCTTAAATCATCTAATAACTCTATCCGTACTGTTAACACTAACTATAATTACGTAATTTGATCAATTTCCACAGTCCTTTGTATAAAGGCTTTTTAAAATCACATTCCCTTTGTTTCTCGTTAAGTGACGCATTGGTAAGCAACTCAAACAAGAATATAATTTATTACCTGTAACAATTGCTCTAATAAAAGAATAACCCTAACACTGTCCCTAACTCAAACCCCGATTCTTTTGGTTAATCGCTACAAAACTCTATATAAATGCTTTTTTGAAAATGCAAGTGAGTGCTGGAAAGATTCTTAGTCCAAGCAACTTCTCAAAATCCGGATATTTCGAGAAACAGGCTTGCTGTAACTTGAAAACCACTGACTTAATGCTTAGACGTGAACAGGCACTCTCTGGCGGAGTTACTCAGTCGGCAGTAAGACGCCACTGAGTGAGTGGTAAAGGCCGAGAACGTCCCTGCATCCCATCGTAGATTTCTTCCGCTGTCGTTTATTCTCGTATTCTACAGGGACCACTGTCTCGGCCACCAAGTGAGTCTATGGGAAGGTAGTTAGCTTGACTCCAGCATAGACTAATGGTCGTTTTTTGTTTTGTTTTTTTTTTGCATGCTATACGCAAGCTGAAAATATGCGACGTCACCGTCCTTTCTGTCTATATCTTCACAATTTATTCCCCTTTGGGATTGAAAAAAAAAAAAAAGAAAAAACGATAACAAAAAAGTCTTTACTGCTCTTCCCCGGGCCCCGTCCGACCCTTCTTTTCTTACATCTTGTCTATTTATGACCGTAAATACCGGCCTCTGCTCGCTGTGCGTGACGTTCGTGACGTCAGAGAGCTAGAACAAAACGCACCGGCGAATCTCTCTTTCGACCCTCACGTTCTCCACGGCGCGTGTATCAAATCGATCGGGATAGCAGCAGAGATATTGGTATCACTCGATCGTCCAGAAATGATGACGACAACGACGATGAAGGTTTCTGGTTAGGTGGTGATGGTGCTGTTTCTATTACAGATTCTGCCAATCCCAGCTTATTCGGGATGACAGCTTTCCCACTTGTACGCATCTCGAATATATCCGGCCTACCTATCCAATCCTTTATATTTACTACTTTCTACTTAGCGTATTTTATAACTTTCATCCCTACCCCTGATTGAGCTTAAATTCGAAAGAAAATGCATGATCCTGTGTATACGATTATATATATATATATATATATATATATATATATATATATATATATATATATATATATATATATATATATATATATATAACAATCATGTTACTGTCTATAGTTTTCAGAAGACTCATTCACATTTAAGGAGTCTTTTGGACGAATTGATCTCCGTTTTGTTGTTTGTGTTATTAACAGATCGGAAAAGAAGATTATGGAAATCCAGGAAAAGAACAGATATCAACCGAATCCTACGTTATAAGCGTTACTACCATTGGAGAAGAAATTCTGTTTACCCTCTATCACATTCGGATAGTACACCTGCAGAAGGCCGTAGAATGGATCGACCAAAACGTCTTGCTAACGACACGAACAACAAAAGTGTTCAATCGCATCCCCCCCCCCCAAATAAAAAAACAAAACAAAACAAAAACTCTTTGAATTATGTTTCTGTATGTAATATGCACCTGGATTTTTTGGGGGGTTCAAAATTTCCTGAGAAAATTGCAGATTTATTTATCGTGAAATACGTTTCCAATGAATGGTAATCTCTTTTTTTTTTTGTGAGATATTCAATTCTCAATTGAACGTAAAACAACGACTCTTGATGTCCGATCAATAAGACCGCTAGATTGCCCTTGACAACAAGAATACATGTATGATAATAAATTATAAATTGCGTTACATTATATAGAAACTTATTAGAGATGATTTCCCGTCGTTATACGGTTAATGTATCACTCACCCTAGACAACGTAAATAGAGTAAACAATTAAAGAAAACGTGACTGCTGCAGGAGTCGAACCTGCCAGCGATACGCTCACGATTGAGCTAAATAGCCAGCGGTAATGCAAAGGTCCAAAATAACCGCTTTCACACCAAATTGTTATCTCGTTTATTCTCGGTCTACTCGTCTCTTTCAACGCCACATCATTGCTACGTTGAAGCAGCTACCCTATCGGTGACAGGTTCTTACAGCAGCTCCATTTTCTTTAATTGTTTATTCTATTTGCCTTGTCTAGGACGAGTGATACATTAACCGTGTAACGACGGGAAATGATCTCAAATAAGTTTCTATAACATTGAGCCGCCGGCGATGCAAAGGCAGAAATAAAATAAAATTCTCATCTCGTTTATTCTCAGTCTCTTCTTTCAACACGACAGTTATTTATTGAGAAATGGATATATACGATCCGACAGAATGAATTATAAATTGCATTATACTATATAGAAACTTATTTGAAATGATCTCCCGTCATTACATGGTTAATGTATCACTCGCCGTAGACAACGTAAATATAATAATCAGTTGGAGAAAATGACGTGAGATCATTTTAAATAAGTTTGTATATGATATAACGCAACCGATAATTCATTCTGTCGGATCATACATACATGTATATATCCATTTCTTGATACATATCTGTCGCGTGGAAAGAGAAGTTTTAACTGAGAACAAATAAGATGAAAATCTGGATTGAATTACCTTGCATTATCGGCGGCTGTTTGGCTCAATGGTAAGAGCAAAAAATATGCATATGCGTGTGTGTGTGTGTGAGTATTAGTATTGTGGATATGAAGTGATCCGACAGAATGTTGATACAAGTGGCAATTAGAAGGTGGAGAGTAAAACACAGGGGAAAAGCAGGTGTTGCATCTCAATTTTTAAAAATATTATTCTGTTGATTTGTTTCGGTGCATTTAGACGGGTGCCAGCCATCTTTTTCAGTGACAATATTCACAGCGATTCACAGAAAATTTTGCTCTTTACATGGTTGAGGTCGAGGAAAGAAATGAGGATATTTCTGTTTTGTTTGGTTGTTTAGTAGGACTGGGAGGGGAGGTACTGTATTGTTATCATTTATGCAGTTGTATGTTTCTTGGTACGTCTTTACATGGACTTCAGGAAAACAAATGTCATATCCAACAAATATGATTAGGACATAAAACACAATAATAAGTATCGAAAATGCAGAAAGTAAAAGAAATCAAACAAAAAAGCATCATCCTAGGATGACGGATACTATGCTAGTATATATATATATATATATATATATATATATATATATATATATATATATATATATATATATAAAATAATTGAGTCATTCACTGATACACATATATATATTGATATATATATATATATATACACACACATATATATATATATATATATATAATAAAATAATTGAGTCATCCACTGATATATATATATATATATATATATATATATATATATATAAAGGTCGATTGATTCATGGAGTCGACTATTAGATGGATACCATGAAATTCACACTACAATCTAAACATGGTAAATATAAACAGAAGTATTAATGGTTTCTAAATGGATTTTTAAAAAAAGACGAATAACTTTAATAATGCCGATGTTCCTACGCATCAAAACGCGTTTCACTGACAAAACATATGAATAAGTTTTTGTAGCTTTTACAAATTTCAAAAATTTCCTCACCTGATCCTTATAATTCTTTTTTCTCTTGTCTATTATTTTAAAGCGTAAACTAATATTTTAAGCTACTGGTATTTTTCCCGATAAAGATTATCAGACATTTGACTGTCATACAATTTGACCGATCATCGTAGCTGGGAGAATTCAACAGCTGAATGTCCAATCAAATTCTGTATGAAGGCAGGAAAATAGATCATAACAATGTTATTAAAATATTCAATCTGAAACTGATAGTAATCATAAATTCTGCCTCGGATCAGAGTGTATGTGCTCTCAGCCAAGAATCAAACAGTCACTCTATCTATCTTCCCCAGAAACGAACTGCTAAAATTCCCCGTTGCAACCTTCCAACGAACTGAATTTCTTTCGGACGAGAAGACCGGAATAAATAGTAATCAGAACGTGCAGTATCGACAGAATGCGTGAAAGATGAGTTAAAACTTCCTAGCCAAGCCTTAACAATTCTAACCTGTTCACCATTTAAGGTTTTTTCTTAACGTCGTATTCGAATATCGCACCATTAACCAATTCCCGTCGCAGTTAAAATCCAGACTGCATATAATTACCGAGAGATTTGTCAGTTGAAGCTGTTTAAGAAAACGGAAGAAAGGTCATCGAAGGGAAAATAGAGGAACAGCGAGAGAAATCAATTATAATCGTTTCAGCTCGATCGTTTTATCGAACCGAATGGCAATGAGAAAATATTATTGATCGATCATTTTAATGACTGTCACCAGACAAGTAAAACAGTAATAGAGAAAATTCAATACTCAACTTATTGATATGCAATGACAACCAGCTGAAAAACAAAAACAAAACCGCTTCACCTAATCGAGGGACAGGGTGAGGGTGTAGATTTTATACAACATGCCCAGCCTTCTACCGATCACCGTGGCTCATTGGTAGAGTGCTCGTCGCTGGTTCGACAAGGCTGGGGGTTCAATCCGTGTCCGGAATATACCAAAGATTTTTTAAAATGGTACTCAATGTCTCTCTGCTCAGAACTCAGCATTAAGAGGAGAGGGATAGGGTCTGTTAGGCTATCTTACCCAAGAAACACCCTTGAAAACATGGGTGCCCCCACGACGCAGTACAGGGGAACGAAACCGTGTACTGAGTGACTTGAACTATGGAATAGCATTTTGCACTGCGAACGAAGTTATACTTGTTCCCAGATAAGAATTCCTGCGGGTGTAAAGGGGAAAAAATGCATAATTTTCAAGGGACCACCTATTTTCAATTAATCGATGCGATATTCATTTTTCGATTAGTTTTCTTTCTTTACATTATTTTCGTTGCTTTTCACTGCTACGCTCAAGTCATTTTTACATTTTTCAACGATTAAATAAGCATCATGAAACAACCGAAAGAGAATAAGCCCCCGACGTGATTTGAACCATGAGGGCCTTTCTGATCGGAGTACCACCATACTAAATATGCTACCTTTTCTAACCAGTAAACACCATTATAGGTGTACGGGCTAAGGACCAGGGAGGGCAATTTCCCACCCAAATTTGGGTAAAACAGTGGGGAAAATCCGGGCAAATTAATATTTTTGCTAGTTGTGCACCGTCGATTGCCCCCCACCAAGCCCCTTTATACTGGGAATTATTACTCGTGTTTTTAATCTGTAAATTATTTTTTACAAATCGAACCCTCCGTCCCCCTTAACCAAAGTCTTACCACACGCTCGTGGAGACAATTCAAATTCAGTCATATTGTTACATTTGACCAGTTTTTATTTTTATTTTGAGTCTATGCTTGCGTAACGGTGGCATTCAGTTTCTCGAATATGACTTAGCTGACGACTAATTCGCCGCACATCCATTGGTCGACTTATCCCTTGCTTCCTCGTCACATTGCCATCTAGCGTATTCCCCGGAAAACAAAGGAAGTCAAATTGAAGGTTTTCTTTAATATTTCACAGCATTCACAAAAACACTGGTTGACTTTTTAATTTCTAAAATTAGAGCGACGAGGTTGCTTCCACAATTCATAAAAAGTGTCTACTGTATGATTTGTTATATATGTTTTACTTATGAACGATAAAAATTTGTATCAATCTCAAATGAAGAATCGAAATCTACATTACATGCCTGGTACAGATACTACGATAAAAATACATTTATTTCTATAAATCATATATATCTTTTCATCTACTACTTGGTGTGAACAAAGAGCATTGAGTAAAAATCGGATAATGAGGAACGTAGCTATATGATTAAACTCATTAAAAATTTATACTGGGAGGCCTTCATCCAAAACATTCAGTGGTTTATGTAATCTGTGATATCATGAGTAGCATTTTTCAAACAAATTCAATCACCTTAAAGATCACGTACAGTACATACTGGGCGCTTGAAAAATGTCAAGACTGTTTTCATTTCTCTGTTTCAAAGAATGTTTACTCTACTTTTAGGTGATTGGAAGACCTCCATCCATGCAGCAGTATTCCTTCAATAAACAATCTTCCAGCAATGTCAATTACAGTGTTAATATTTTTCAAGCAGAATAGAAAAATAGTCTTAATTAAAATTTTAACAACATCTCCCGGGAAGAATTGCATGTATGATTTCAAGAATACCCGAAGAAAGGTCCTAAAGAATTTAGAGAATGTATTGACATGAATGGAGAACAGGTGGCGACTGTTTGAAAATATGATGTGGGTTCTAATGTATTGATGGGGATTTTGAACAGTTGGCGACTGTTTGAAGATATGATATCGGTTCTGATTCATTATTGAAGCACCCTGTATATAGTGATACAGCAAAGAGAGTTCGATCCTCATTTGGGGCCACAAAATTCTTTTTTTCACTGCCTTACGTCCTTTATCTGTTTCCTTCATCAAAGTGTGCTATTACTATGGCTGTACTTATAATGTACTTATAAGGTCTATCCGTTAAAGAAACGAGAATTTCGGAGAACTTTCTCGATAACCAGTTTCGCAGCCTCAATGTTATTTGACAACCAAGAAGAGGAGACTTTACATCAAATTCTCGAACAGACACCCTCGCATAGGGTTATTCGGTCAGCAGTGAGACGGTAACGAATGGAGACGAAAGACCAGTCTTCTGGCCACCGTGCTACGGTAGACACCCTTATAGTTATTTTCTATGCTTAAAAAATTATTTAGTTTTTAGTTCACTATGGTTAGCTTGATAATTTAGCTTACTTTAAAGATTTCTATTCTCACTATATTGGCCCAAGGTCACGGCTATCGGAGTGTAATGAATTGAAATTATCCAAAGAGACCATTAAAAGGATAATTAATAGAAAGTATCAATTCTCCCCCAAACATAACCGCATCAGACTAATCAACACGAACACTCACTTGTGCATAAAAAAGATGGATCACACCCAATTAAAAATACATCATACATCAAAGTTACTACCCCCGTCGTTTCTAGACACTCATAAAACCATTATGGTTAATTAAAATGGATAACGTCTACGAAGAGCCGGGAATAACACCAACAGCTGCTCAGTACCTATACATAGATGTATATACTCACGTATATCTGAAGAAAGCTCACACTAACGAAAGATGTCGATTGAATAAAGATATTTCATTTCTAACATTATTCTCGGCGTTCCAAATTGTCTTTCCAATAAAGTGCTGTCGGGTGAATTGGAATCTATATCCATACACTGATCTTATATATATATATATATATATATATATATATATATATATATATATATATATATATATATATATATATATATATATATGGATAACAGATTTGAATTAACAGCAGGCGAACTCCATAATAAAGAATAAAATTACAAATACAAATAAAACTAGATTACATGCAACAAGAACCTCCTAAAATCATAAAATTAACTGGTATGAGACAGCGCGTTTAAATAATGATTTAATAAGTACTGTGTATTCGTGTTGAATTGAAGAAAATATTTGTGATTTTATGCCAGATCTGTTCTCCGAGTCCCAGGTAACATTCTCCCCTTGCGATTTCAGGTTTCCTCGATTCTTCCCTCCCCTATTTCGAATTTATTGGGCAGCACTCAGATTCGCAGACGATATCGCCCTGTCTCCAGTGAACCCTAAGGACCTTCATCATCATCATCATCATCAGTCTTTTAACGTCCGTCGTTGGACATAGACCTTCCCCAGGATTTGCCACACTTCTCTATCATGGGTGTCGCGGATCCAGTACTTCCTGAACTTGTCTAGCTCGTCTCTCCATCTAATATTCTGCCGGCCTCGGTTGCGCATGTGATCTCGGGGGATCCATGTCGTGAGTCGTGATGTCCATCGGTTAGGACCTTCAACTAATGCGAGACAACCTGAACGAAGAAAAGCAAGAAAGTTGGCCTTCCCATGAACCCCAGTGAAACAAAGGCCATGTACAACAAACGTGTCGGAGTTAGATGCACAACGCTCAAAATCGTAAACGCAGAGCTCGACAAAATAGACCGCTATATCTATCTTATACAACGAATCCCCATGGAATCCTCAAAACAAGAAGTTGTCAAGCGGAAAATCACTCTAAGATGGCAACTCTTTGGTAAAGCAAGGCTTGTGGGATTTTAAAAAAAAACATCGTTTTTTTTTCTAGACATAATAAGTAAATGTTGAAATTTATCACCCTCTAGCTCCACTGGTGCGGCCTGTACGTGAGATACAAGCATAGCCAGCTAGCCAACCAGCCAACGAAACCAACAATTGAAGAGACCTATGTTGACAGTTTTGGTTGATAGTTTCTAATAATTGATGCTTGGTCAAATAGGCTCGGCGAATCATCGATTTCGAATTTTGGTCGAGGTGACTATTGAAGGACTCTTTCTGCGTCGTGTCTCTTCACCAGTCATTTCGATTCTGGTATCTTCTTTCTTACTCCTCAATCGTAAACAATGCACAGTGGCTGTATTCAGTAGAGGCACCCACGATGTAATATGGTTCATTAGAGTGCCATCCGCATCATAAGGCGGCTGGGTTGTGGCTCCTACCTATATTATCGTCAAACCTCCGCCCTAGAAAACAGCGAATAGAAACAGAATTTCTCTTTCACCTGCAAACCCGAATATTTCGGACTGTGCGTTATTTTACTACACCGTAAGCTCATTGGAGCACAAAAGTGATGCAACTCCCGTCCCAGCCCTTCTAAGAAATATATTCGACGTACACCGGCAAAGCAACTCTAGAAATTAAATGAACTAGACAAAAACATATCAATATTCGATGAACGAAAACTTTTTTTCATTGATTTTCCCTTTTTTTTGTCCCCAGGAGCTCAGGTACAGTGCATCAGAAGGCACAGAGGCTATGTTTTTGAAGAGTCAAGTCTCTGGTGTAATTGAGTGGATGCTTTGCTTTTAAATATTAAAAATTGGTATACTATGTACTATATTGTAGCCATTTGCGTTCGATAAAAAAACAAACATCAAAGAGTGTTTTTATACAATGGACGATGTTCCCCGTCTTTCACTCATTGATCGCTCCTATTACGGCTCGGTTATAACGCAGTTGGATTTCTTGGACCCTCAACAACTTCGTTATAACGGAAGGCACCTGTTCTATATAAAAGTCACTCCTTGAAATTTACGCATTGGTCTCAGTTAAGAAAAAAAAAGATGTATATTGTAGACAGATTTGGAAGATCACTCAATTTCATCAATTTTGGCATCTTTTCGTGTGCAAACTACTTCATTGACAGTAGGTCAGAAGATGGACAAGCAATATCAACTGCTATCTGTGACTCCCGGTACTTGTAATAGATTTCATAAATCTTTAGCTCTTTGTAAGCGGCAGAGCAAGCTCAACTTGCAAGAACCAGATGATCCCAATAATCCTAAAAAGAAGAGTATACAACCAATGCATTCTCCCGATAGTCACTTATGGAGCTGAAACATGGAACCTAACCAAGAGACAGGCCTACAAACTGAGAAGTATGCAACGTGTGTATGAGAGAATCATGCTCAACCTTACATGGAG
The DNA here is from genome assembly GCA_963457665.1 of Thysanoteuthis rhombus. Taxonomy (NCBI): domain Eukaryota; kingdom Metazoa; phylum Mollusca; class Cephalopoda; order Oegopsida; family Thysanoteuthidae; genus Thysanoteuthis; species Thysanoteuthis major. The sequence goes on from OY735227.1 coordinate 27,493,193, forward strand.
AAATCACAAGACAGCATAGTATATAAGGAAGAAAACAGGAGTTCGTGACATCATAGAAACTATTAAAAAACTCAAAAGATAATGGGTAGGCCATGCTGCAAGAATGAAAGACAACCGATGGATATCACGACTCACAACATGGATCCCCTGAGATCACATACAAAACTGAGGCCGACAGAACACAAGATGGAGAGATGAACTTGATGATAGGGAATCATGGCGGATCCTGGGGAGTGTCTACGTCCAACGACGGGCGTTAAAAGACTGATGATGATGATGAAGATCAAAATATAAATAATAAGATCTGGTTGATACGAATGCCATTCGAAAGACTCACCCATAAGAACGAATCGGGCGAAGAGCAGGGACTGACTGTTTACGAAGTATTAGCTCACTATTGGGTGATGCTGGTTAAAAGGAATTTACCAAAAGGAAAAACTGTAGTTTCACACCAGAACAATAAGGAAACATTTTATATTCAACAAACAAGATAAGAAAGACTTCGCGAATACTAACTAGGAGTGTACAAGCTTGCGCTACTTGTATAGGTTGAGAAGGTTTATTTCTGGCTGGGCAAGCGAAGTGATTGATGTTCGTGTCGGCATTAAAAAGAAGTTTAAGACGAGGAAAAACTAGGTGAAGGAAGAGAGAGAAAAATTACCGACTAAGAAAGTCGGGGCAAATTGGCGCTGGCACGCGTAGATTCACAAAAGAACAATAAATCAAGCGGAGAATCAGCCTAGGATGGCAAGCCTTCGGCAAAGCAAGCTCAAACTTCAATGACGAGTCGATCCCAATAATCCAAAAAAGAATGATATACTATACAACCAATGCATCCTCCCGATAGTTACTTATAGAGCTGAAACATGGAACCTAACCAAGAGACAGATCTGCAAACTGAGAAGCATGAAACGTGAACATGAGAGAATCATGCTCAACCTCACATGGAGAGATCATAAAACAGGACAATATGTCAGAAAGAAAACGGGGGGTCAGAGACATCATAGAATCCATTAGAAAACTCAAATGACAATGGGCTGGTCATGTTACGAGAATGAAAGACAACCGATGGGCATCACGACTTATAACATGGATCCCCAGACACCACATGCGAAACAGAGGCCGACAAAATGTAAGATGGAGAAATGAACGAGACAAATTCAGAAAATACTGGCTCCGCGACGTCCATGATAGAGAATTATGTTGGATCCTGGGGAAGGTTTATGGCCCACGACAGACGTTAAAAGACTGATGATGATGAGATGAATAAAGTGACGTATTGCATTTTTGGCCCGATTTAAGTTTTCGTATCTAAAGATAGTACTATCGTATTTAATTTTAACTAAGAATAAAAGAGTCGCTACAAGTATTCTGACCAGCTTCAGTAGATCTGTCACCTGGATTGTCTCAGACCTTTCCAATATTCCCAGTCCGTCTAACGTCTTTACTAGGCTCTTCGAGACCGCTTCTAAGGCTGCGACCACAATTGGTATTATTGTCACTATCTGGTTCAATAATTATTTCTAGTTCACCGGCAAGGTCAAGATACTTATTTAGCTTTTCACTTTCTTTCAGCTTAAACCAGCTTATCATGTTTTCAAATCTATTATGTATACAATACAGGAGCTTCAGTTATCATCTTCACTCAGAACAAAAGTTGGAGTGGAGTTTGACCCTGCAGCAGACAGTCTTGTCATACATACACAAACAGGAGTTGGAAAAAAATATATTCCACTTGTTGGACTACATTGATATTACATATGATTTCGAATGACTAAAAAATCTCTTTGAATGTGTTGTAGATAAGCAGACATTATATTATTCGATTAATTTCATGTTGGTTTATAGGGTTCCATTGAGAAGGGAACTACTTAGCCTTCCCAAATCACTACGGAACGTCGTAAAAAGCGTTGCAATGATCATAAGAATTGGATAATGGACCAGTAAAAGAAATGCTAGGACGAATCTTTACATTATTCCCATGTTCTGGAAACAAGCTAAAGAAGCTTATGATCCTGACTGTCTCACTCTAACAGTTAGGCAAAGAGGTGGATTCGTGATGAATTGTATTGTAATTCTCTTGGTCAAGCAGTAAGGTAGCATGACAGGGTGAATTCCGGGGACATTCTGTCAATTCGGCTGACCAGTTGCACCCCGTGGTGCAAGTAGACTTTTCCGATGGCGGCACCGTCTTTCAGGACGATAATGCACCTATTCACACCGCTAGAGTTGTTAAAAACTGGTTTGAAATGCATAAAAGTGAACTTCAACATTTGTATAGACCTCCACAATCACCAGATTCTAATATAATCAGGCAGTTGTAGTGTCAATTGGAGCAGCAACTAAGGAATTGATTCCCCCAACAGCCTTTTGCTTAGGGAATGGCTCAAAATCCCGCTAGATATTGCCAGAAATCAGTATGTATCTTCGTCCTGTTGAAAAATTCATTATTGCTAAAGAAGAGACAACTCTATATCTAAATATTTTCAAAAGAATTGATAATTAAAATGTCGTTTCCATTATTTTGTTCAATGCCTGTATTACGCTGAATACATTGGTTCTCATTCGATCACCAAAGTTCAGCAATGTCGAGGTTTATCAGTACTTCTATGGGTGACAGGTATTGTAAACAAGTCCCACGTATAGGTGTATGACCTCACATTAAGTACTAACCTTGGGTCACATTCTACCCTCGTTGAAGGGTAGTTGGATGACTACAGTCTGAGTATATTAAGCATCATCATCATTATTGACAGTCATAGTAATAGTTATAGTATTATTTCTGACTGTAATGGTGCTTACTTAGTGAGACTGGATGTCATATATGCGATTACTGCGTTGGCGGGGCAAAAGATCGATTTTATGATCTGCGATGAGATGGAGAGAGAGATTCTACGGACAAGGAGATTAGATTTGATCAGTATCAACGAAGTGGACCATAAATAGAAGATCTAATGAGGACCAGACCGAAAGAAGTGGTTCGGGTTGACCAATTCTTTTGGTCTGGCCAGAGAGTCGAATCGATTCGACCAAGATAGGAAATAGGGTAGGATTAAAGACGAAAACGTTTTTATAAATCGAGACTTTCATCTATCAAAATAGAATCAGATTAAGATGTAAGAAGGAGGTATTCCAGTGAACTCTCCTGCTAACAGCTATCGTTCTAAGGGCAGTATTTAATGACACAATGTTTTCGATACTATTGCAAAACTATTCTCGACAATTATACATTTTCCTGAGCAACTAGATAGTAAATAATTTACTTCTCGTATTTAAAAAAAAATTTGCACGCCGTTTTTTCAATCTGCTCGTTATAATGGCATTTTTTGATAATGGCGCAGCCTGAGGGTGTCTACAGTATTTCTTTACAGTTTGGAGAAATATGGATGGGTATTTCATTGGATGGTCATGTATACCTAATTGCCAAAAGTTACCAAGTCATCTTTGTTGATAGTCACTGCATCAGCTTTTCTGGCCTGAGTAGGACGGTCTGCCCATGCGTTGGAAACCAATAATGATTAATTATCACGTTTTTCTATTTGGTTTGTACTTTCATTAATATTACCGTTATTCATACTGTTATTATTACTAACTGGACCCGTGGAAACTCTGCAACTGTTGACACCTAAGATATCACCATTATTCTCTCATGTATATTTCTGCAATTAAAGTAATACGATTTGGTTAAATAATTTATTGCCTATGCAATGCAGTGTGACAAGTAAAGGCAAATGAAACCAATAATTTTCTTATTATTATCGATTACTTTTGCTATCTGTCTGTATTCTTGCGGTTTGTAACTACGATAACTTAATTTTTATGCTTCAGACTTGTGAAAGAGGAGTAATGTGTAATAGATGATGATAGAAACTTCGTATATCCTTGCCTGGGTAATCATCATATCGGCGTTACACATTTTCTGGATTGGCACCTACCACTCTCTGTTTGCTGGTTACGAATCTTGAGCCATGTCTACCGCTCAGTCAGCCGCACCAATAAGTACTAAACAAGAGATAAAGACGAAAACCTATAACTAAAACTAACTGAAACCAAATAGTGAACATGATAATAGCCCAACGAACCATTTGTAAAAAAGTTGATTTTATCGATATTTTGGGGGCTACAATCCTCATTTTCCTTATTTCGAAACTTGAACGGTCTGCATTATGATTCATAGTGTGCTCAAGTTTCAATATAAAATAAAAACCTTGCATTGTCGCTCTGAAAATAACGGAAATATGAACCTATATTTTGAAAAAAAAATGGTTCGTTGGGCACTTATCATGCACGGCTACTAACTTCGCTATTCTTACTTTTTTTGTTGTCTTTCCTTGATTTGGGTTTCCGAATCTTTAGACATTTCAACTATTGTATTTTACGTTTTTTTTTTAACTATAAGGTATCCCTAACACATTCGCTTTTCCAAGTACCGCTTTACGCCACTTGATCACCCAGGAAAAAATAGCCCTCAGCGTTTGCTTTGTATAGAGCCGTCATCGTGGCAGAGCACGCCTTCTTTTTTTTCCTGATCTCCAGTCTCCTGTACTTCCAAGAATCCCAAACCCCGACGACTAACATACCATTAATACCGGCAGGAGGGATGTTTTTTCCCCATCTGAAATAATGGTAACTATATCTTTGCTTTACGCCATTTTGACTCCTGAATGTTTTTTTTGTAGGGATGCTCTATTTTCGGATAGAGGAGTACTAACCCTTCTATGATCTTGGTTCACGAATCTGTAACTACTCTTATTTCTAACTTCATTAATTATTTTGATGTTTTAAACTTGATTTTCGTTTCGGATTATCTGGCTATCATAATTATTCTAACTATTAAACTATTCTGTTTTAACTTTTAAAAAATTTTATAGCAATGACGTGAATTGTGAGGTTTTGATTAGCTCAGGAGTTGATGCAGTATGATTAGAATAATGCTGCATAAACTAATGTAAGTGTAAGCTGAAAAAACACATCAAATTATAATAAGACTTCGAGCAGTGGCTTTTTGATCAGTACGAAAAAAATTGGAATCTATCAAACTCCCTAATGTTAGAAAACCGCTGGACATCGCGATTCATAAGAAGCGAGATCAGAAGCGAAAAAATAAGATACTGTGACGAACCAGAAAAGTTCAGAAAGTACTGGCTCCGCGACGCTCTTCATAGGGAGTTGTTGTAAAATCTTAAGGAAGGTCCATGTCCAATTACAAACGCCAAACGGCTGTTTCTGCAGCTGATACTGATGAATCAAGGTATCATTATATTTCAACTTGGTTTTGGTGGTTTATGAATCACCTCTTCCATTAACCTCTCCTTTTTATTCCTTAAAATGGCACACCAGTGCCATTTTAATGTCTTTTCAAGGACCGACTGAAATTTCTTTTCACGTGGGAGTTCATGTGCGCATGTGCATAACTTAAATACTTGACATTCTGGAAATCCGACCAGTTTGATGACAGCAACACAGAGGGGGATTAAAACGGATCTGGAAGTATTAATGCCTGCACAGTTTGAAATCCTCTTGGGATATTTCCGCAAGGCTCAAAAACCGCTCGATGAAGAGAAAATATATCTTTTTAAGGACTTAAATATCACGGGTTTTGCAAAGCAATGAATATGAGGTACAAAAATCTCGCCTAAGGCCTAATGTTAACATGAAACTTATGGTTCAAAAAGTAACTTCCTTACGTTTGACAATTGTACATTTTAAGCTATACTGTCTAAACAAGTGTTCAACCCCGGTTATCTTCGGTTTTACATTATTTACACAAATAATTTAAATTTGATAATTTGTTTTTATATCTTTCTTCTTATTAATCACACAAAGATTAACACACTAAACTGGTAAGATACTAGGTCAGACGATTTTATCAACACAAGATGCTTTCTGTCGAAAGTGCATGGTAGATGCTACTTTTTGATTTATTCTCCTATGAATATATACGTATATATGTGTGCAAATAGGTAAATCAGATTGTCAGTGACCTAATGATGAAAAAAAATACATTCATTTAATTCAACAAGTATTTATTTTCCAACATGGTCTCCTTCATTGTCGTTGCATTTGATTAAGCTGTGAATATTAACTGCGTAGATTGAAGGTGATAAAGCTTCAAATATCGGATAAAATTTCTGCCAATAACAACGTCACAAGCTGCTGACCAACTGATACACACACACACACACACACACGCACGCACACACACACACACACAAACACACACACACATATATATATATATATATATATATATATGTATATATATATAATTGAGAAATGGATATATGACCCAACAGAATGATTATAGATCGCAGTACAAAATATAGAAAGTCTTATTTGACATGATCACCCTTTAATACGCGGTGAATGTACCATTTGCCCTAGACAACATAAATAGAGTGAACAATTAAAAATATCTCCTACAGCAGCCCCATTTTCTATAATAGTTTACTCTATTTACGCTGTCAAGGCCAAATGGCACACTCATTGTGTGATAGCGAGTGATTATTTCAAATAAGATTTTCAATATAATATAACGTAACTTATAATCATATGTATATATATGTTTCCCCTTGATTTATTAAATAAAACTATCAATGGCAAAAATTACCATTGATCCATAATAAATCATGCTAATATCAGATAAAATTGAGTTGAGCCAGTTATGACCACCATAAATAACTGAAAATACTGATAATACTCGACTTACAATAGGGTTAATGATTACATAAGTCCAAAATCATAACCCAATCATCTTATGAAACCCCTTGTTATATGAATTGCATTACTAATTGATGTTGATTTAGTTTTATTGGAGAAAGAAACTATGATTGTCATTTCGAAATATCGTTGTAAATTGCCGAGAGACCAGCGTAAATCAAAGTTTTTATTGCGTCTCTAAATGGACGATTGCAAATAAATTAAACCAAGCAGTTTATCAAAACCTATGGTGAACAAAATCGAAAATTTAATTGATACCCCCCAACACACACACACACACACACACACACACACACACACACATATATATATATATATATATATATATATATATATATATAGGAAGTGAATTCGCTACACAAACAAGTTTATGTTTCTGCCTTCTTTGGGCCTCTTCAGGCAAATGATGAGATGTTTCTAGATTAGTTTGGGGACTTCGGTGAGAGTCTTGTAGGTGTCACAATGGGTGGGAGGGTTTTGTTTTATTTTGTTTTATTGTTTTTAGTAGTGTATGTTTTTGCTGGTGGTTGTAAATTACCGGTCAAAGGATGTGAGCTACATGTAGGAGTTATCTATAAGAGGATGCTGAATTGAGTTCTGAGGGATGTTTTGATCTTGACCTTGATATTTGGCATTAAGTTTATTGCCTATGTTGGTATTCTTTATGACAATAGTGGATTGTATTATTTTTAATGTACTTGGACTTGTCAGGGAGTTGATAATGTTGATTAGAAGTTCTTTTGGGATGATGGGTACGTGAATAAACTGTCTATATTACCTTTAATTTACTTATGTATGGATTGCTATATTATGTTTGTTGATGAGAATTTTGAACTATGTCTGCATTTTAGTATTATTTCATTTTTCGTATTGGATGAATCTACTTTTTTTCGTCACATATCAGACATTGCTTTTCATTACATTATATTACGCTACATTACAAACCAGATTTGTAATATATGAATACATATATATATAATTATAAATTGCCTAATATTACTTGGAAACTCTCATTTGAATGATCTCCCGTCAGTAAACGATTAAGATATCACTTAGCCTAGACATTTTCTTTTATTTTTTATTCTATTTACGTTGTCTGGGTTAAGTAATACATTAACCATTCAAAGACGGAGGATCATTTCAAATAAAAGTTTCTATATGATATAACACAATTCATAATCATTCTTTCAGATCATATCTAGCCAGTTTCTGATATATGTATATATATATATATATATATATATATATATATATATATATATATATATGATTTATATTCATTTATACATCATTTATATTTATTTATATGCGTTTGTGCAAACAAGTCGACCCCAATAATCCTAAAGAGGAGGGTGTGTAACCAATGCATCCTCCCAATAGTCACTTATGAAGCTGAAACATGGAACTTTACTAAGATACAGACTAGCAAACTGAGAACCATGTAACGCACTCATGAAAGAATCATGCTTAACCTCACATGGAGGGACCACGAGACAGCACAGTATATAAGGAAGAAAACAAGATTCAGAGATATCATAGAATCTATTAGAAAACTTAAATGGCAATGGGCAGGCCTTGCTGCAAGAATGACAGACAATCGATTGACATCACGACTCACCACATGTATCCCTGAAGATCACATGCGAAACCGAGGCCGACAGAATACAAGATGGAGAGATGAACTGGACAAATTAAGAAAATACTAGCTCTGCGACGCCCACGATAGAGAAGTATGGCGAATCCTGTGGAAGGTCTATGTCCAACGACGGACGTTAAAAGACTGATGATAATGATGATGATGATGATGCATGTGTATGTGTGTGTGTATGTATGTATGTTTGTATGTGTGTTTGCGCAAATGCTTAAGTGATTAATATTTCAACTAAACACATATTCACTCAATTCCACGTTGAATGGTTGAATCATGATGTCCATGACGTTCTCAACAAAATCAAATTCATTTAAAATTTTTAACTCATTGAATATCGGCTGTCTAAGACTATGCTTCTCTGAATCACATTGATTGCGACTGTGTAGACGTGCACGCAGGTGCGCTCTATTACTATTGCATGCATACTCACATTGTTACGCACTATTTCTAATAGTATTTATGCAACGTGTCTGCATTTGCCGATTGCGTTGGACCAGTTATGAACACCACCCCTTCTTCCTTTTTGAGCTAAATGCTGGACATCTGCCATGATTGTGCTAACTTGCTGGAGGTCCTTCTCGATTACGACCGGCCAGCGGCTATGGAGGTTGGCCACGTGGTCTTTTCTACCCATTTGCATGAGGGCTTAGGTCAATGATGGCTCCAATCCGATGTCTCTGTGGTAATGGTTGGAGGAAGCCATAATAGCTAGCACCATGTTGAGCAGTTTTGCCTGGAGGCTGGACCCACACACGCACACACGCACACACACAAACACATGTCATGATAAACAATCTACATACGTATATACTTGTACATGAGACAGATTTAACAATCACGTGATAGTACCCAAAAGTTCGGGGAACTTATGATGCAACATGGTTTTATGGGGGGAAAATTGTTTGAAAAAAAGAATGAAGTTATTCCAAGAGATGTATAGAGTGTCCAGAGAAATATGGAAAATTTTAAATAACTTCATGAATTAACATATCAGCCAGCACCTCCAATGGTCACTTTTCTGGGATGTTTTCTTATTAAAGTGATCCATAGCATAATATAAAGTAACGTCAGATATGTGACGGATTTATTTCATAGAGTGTTCGATACATTCAACTTTATACTATGTTAGTCAAGTTGTTTAAGAGCAGAGCTGGAAATATTCTATCATCTATCTATCTATCTATTTATATCTCTATCTCTATCTATCTATCTATCTATATATATCTCTATCTATCTATATCTATATCTATATCTATATATATATATATATATATATATATATATATATATATATATATATATATATATATATATAGATATATAAACAATTTTCTAAAATGCTTAAAATCAGGTTAATAATGTGAGTTAGTGATAAGATAACTTGGATAATACCTTTTAATCTAACAAACAAATAAAACCATTTTCAATTTTTCAAATATGTATTTTTGGATGAAGTATTGCAACATTATTATTATTAATTTTGAATAGTTTTTACCTTTATCCTACTTTTCTGTTGCTTTTTTAAAATCATAACTCCGGTTGTAAGGAGATTGGTTCAACTCGTAAAATCAGCACCCCCTGCTGTTTAACTATGAAGCCTACATGACAGAATGGTTAAAGCAACCGCATGGCAACTAGTCTTTCTTTGTTGAGAATGTGCAAGTTCGATTCTAACCGTAAGTAAGCGTTTTTTTCCGATCACGCTGTTCGATCGTTGCAGTTTTGAAGAAGCAACTGAAAATTAAAAAGAAGGCAAAAATCAGTCAAAATTAATAATAGATAAAACTTCGTAGACACAAAAGGCGTAAAATACAAAATCAAGTTACGATTAGAAGCAAAAAACTGTTACTCGTAATGTTATCTGAATATAGACACCGTAAATTGAGCAATATCATTTATTGCATTTCAAGTAACAATTTATTCAGACCGTCACTTTTAAGAGGTACCCAGCATTGCCCTCGTTTCCAAATATCCCAAACTAATTCAACAGCAAGAGTTCACTTTAATTTGTATCAATTGCTCACTAATACAGAAAATCTTTACTTGATCCTTGAATGTTAATTTCGTCAAAATTGTTGCTTCCAAAAAAAATTACATAACATAAACGTAATATTCGTTATAAAAGTTATATTTTTACCATCTTTAAGAAATTTTTTTGGAAGAAATCCGTTTTTTTTTCACTTTAATACTGTACCAATTTACGTAATTTCTTCATGAGAATTCTTTCTTGAACAAGGACTCATTTTGAATGTAAATTACATCATACGTCCCTAATTCTGCCTTTCCCAAGGGCATCTGTGCAAAGAGAACGCCGATTCTCTTAGTCGGCGTTTGAACTGGGATCGCCGATTACATTTTCTGTGCCGTGAACTGCTTGGCCACCTGCACCTCCATTGATATTTTTTAGAAATAGACAAATGCTTACATAGACGTCTCCAATATGGAAACTACTGGATTCTGCCGTGTTGAGTGAAAAGATATCCCTTTTTGCAGCATTGGTTGAAAATAGTTGTTTTGATTCAATATTGACCTGTGGTGACCTATAATTATCCCGAAGGTCAGCACCACGTATAGCATGTTCATACTTACCCATATAGATTAACCCCACCTGAGTCCAGCCGTTATGCCCGCCATAGAACGCATCGTGTTTTTCTTCTTCTTTGACACACAAGAAACGGAACACGAGCCATAATTCCAGTTGAAAGACGCCGAAGAATTCGAAGTATCCAATAGAGAAATGAATAACACCGCCGAAATGTGATATCATCGCAGAGTCCCCATAACAACGTTGGACCTCATATATTTTAAGTAATAATTAGATATAATATAAATACGATGTGATGACGCTATTGATTGCAAAATACTTCATCGGAAATTCAAAAAAAAAAAAAGAAAGTATATGAGAAATTTATAATTTAATCATTTTTCCGAATTTCAGGATAATCTTATTTCTCATTGTAACCCACAGAGCAAATATCATCAAATTAGGTGTTACAAACATTGTCAGCATCTACAGACACAAAATAGAAAACGTCTATCTCGGTCTAAAAATCTATACACTCTTTCGTTGATATCAATGTTGTTTAGTTGTTATGTGATGAAGCTGTTTTTTGCACACCCAATATGTATATATATCTATATATATGTGTGTGTGTGTGTGTGTGCTAGAGAGAGAGATTTGGGATGTGCGTGTGTATGCACGCATGCTAATTTTCAGCATCGTGTACATGACATCGGTATCCAACTTTTCTACCGTTCGATCTACTTAAGTGTGGGGGAGCTTTATTAAATCCGCTGAGCGAATGGTCACTGCATAATGCACGCAAACGCCTGGACAGACCACAATATCACCCAGTGGAAGTGAATGAATATTGAATGCAAGATGGAGTAAGCCGGTTGACCACACCTCGACAACAGGTGAGAGTTTTCACACTCTGTCCCTGTTCTATCTCACTCTATCACCCCTCTCTCTCTCTCTCTTTCACACACACACTTTCTCCCTCATAAACTCACACAGATACATAGAAGAGGCATATGTACACACCAATCTTAGCATATGAATGAATGAAAAACGGATGTCATAATTTACAATGGACACAGCAGCCACTGTTTCAATTGTCTGAACAGTTGCAGCGAAGGTAACGAAAAGTCATGTATTCAAAGTTTCTTAAAAGAAACTATAACAATCTCTGCTTATGATAGACGATGCACTATTTGTCAAAGTCGCGGTTTAGTGGTTAACAAACCAATTTCGTAAATTATTACGACTGAAATAAGAAAGATTCACATTGGGTATCCCACGCTTATGGCCTTGTGTCGTATTCAGCAAATATCAAATATCAATATAAAGACGCCTTGCAATGGAGTAGTGATCTGGAAGATTACTTCAAAAACCATTCTTACGTATTGAATTCGATCCTCTATGTGTGTTCTACACTTATAACTCTGTACTGCACTTACATTTGTTTAGAAGATATAATTATATTGGATAACTGATAAGGTAGTCACTGATGCTAGTATGCTGCCTTTAGACATAAAGATTTTATTTTCGATCAGGGCCATCAGACGAACCTAAGCGGTCGCCAAGGGCACAAAAGTCCTTGAAACATACTCTGAAGTCATGAGAATAGTCGTTTAAATAAAACCGGGGATGCAAATTTCAAATCTCGCCAAGGGTGCATGAAATCCTTTTACTGGCCCTGTTCTCAATCTCATACCGTCGGGTGAACCATCCTAATCTTTCTCTTCCTGGCCGCCCTCTTCTTGCTACAACCATCACAATTAGTTATTCTGATATCAACTTTATCTGCTGTATCATATTGGGTTGAGTTGAATTTCTTGGTCCAGACCTTCCGATGAACCATCTTCATATTCCCTTTCCCACCCCGTTTCCTCCTACTATCACGTATAGAACGCTTTTAAAATGTTGATGTAAGGATGGTGGACACATCATTGAACTTATGGTTCTTTCTTATTTTTGTGTGTGTTTACTTGTAAATATGTTGGTTCAGGTTGAAGAAGGGTTAATTTTTGGGTAGATACTTTTACCAAAGAGGATGAATGGTCCAATCGGCCATATTATACCTTATTTCGATACATTAGAGAGACGTTTTCGACATCAGCCAGAATCGATATCATTATTTGTTTCCCTTTGATCCACGAAAGCGCTTGCCTGCGCAGACATACATCGTTTGTTTATGAAATTTCTTCTGTTTTGTCGGGTTTTCTCAACCTTGGACATGTTGGACGTGATTGACGAATACAATGTTCAATTCATGTATATTATCTGTTCATGAGTTTAAATCTGTTCGCTGTTGCAAAATGTGTGAGATCTTCACCTCTTTTGTTTCTTGTCTTGTATCCAAACTTTCCGACGCGACTTTCCTTTCCTTGTGTTACCTTAGCGTTGAAGTCTCCCATAATAATGCTGAAATGTTTTTGAGCATGGAGTTCAAGTCGCCGTTGAATTTGTCTTGGTTGACTGCAAAGTGAGAGCGTAGACTTGAATGATGTTTAGTGTTTACTTCTTCGAGAGTTAAACGATGGCATTGGCTTTGCTATCTGGATTAGCTTTGAATCCCACAACGTTATCTTTGATTCGTTTATGAATAAGAAAGCTAACTCCACTTTGTTTTCTTCTTCTTCTTCTTCTTCTTCTTCTTCTTCTTCTTCTCTCTCTCTCTCTCTCTCTCTCTCTCTCTCTCTCTCTCTCTCTCTCTCTCTCGCAGCTGTATAGAAGATGTTGTCTTTTAAGTTCAATTTATTCTTCTCCGGGTCTTTCGTTTTAATACCCATAATAACCCGATTGAGATTCAATTTTGAATGAAAATGCAGTATCCCAGGTATACAATTACGTTTACAAGTATGTACAACAATCATGTGTCCGTAGATAAGACGCACCTGGATTTTTTTAGTTTCCAGAAAAATGTGTATCATACATAGGGGAATACGGTATGTTGTGCATTTCCTGTGCATTTCCTGTGAGTATCTTGATCGGCAGTGGGAAGCCATTTCGAGAGCCAGGGTACTGTTTGACCTTTGCATTCAGAATGACCCAGCAAGTTATTCCTCACGTCTTGTGCATGGTTTTTAGAAGAACATTTCATTTCCTAGGTCTGTCACACTCTTACAATCAAGACTTGGCTCCCCAAGACTTCTAGTGTTCCCCCAAAGAGATTTCAGACTGAGGAGGAGATTAAGGAGAACGTGAGGATGCATGTAGGGGGCAGTCCCGAAAGTAGTCTTGGCAGACTTTTTTTGACAAGTGATAGCGGTGCTAGGATAAGTATATGAAACAACCAGTGGGTATTTTTAAGAGGATTAAGATGCCATTGCCCAAGAAATACTATTTCCTTTCGTTAATATCAAACAGCAAGATACTTTCCGGTAGACTTTGTATATATATATATATATATATATATATATATATATATATACATATATTATATGTGTGTGTATGTGTGTGTGTATGTGTGTGTATATATATATAGCCTAGAAAGCATTACAACTGTAAACACTGAACATGAAGAAATTCAATTTTTTGTGTCACTTCAGTCACTCATTTCTCAACACCTGTCAATGTAATGCAAGTGATTTTCTTCAGAGATGTTTTCCCTGCTCTGCATATACTTTGTTATGGTACAATGTGCAGATTTCTCTTGTTGGGATCATCATTTGTTTACTATGTAACCGTCTCGGGGATTTTAAATACGAAACAGTTATATTGACATGGCATTATATATATATATATATATATATATATATATATATATATATATATATGTATATATATATATTGCCTGTCACAAGTCCATCGATGGACTGTGGCCTTTTCCATCTCTTTCCATGACGAGGGATACGCTGATCTCTGTAATGTCTTGCCAGCAACTTTTTCTCTTCCCATCTCCCGATATTGCGCCTGGTCTTTTGCTGGGAATTAACCTAACCGTAATTTTCATCGAAATTGCCTCACAGGGAAGAATTAAGTAGAATGAATAATTATATGATATCCCCAAGCATAGACAGAAGAATGAGGACTATCTATGGATTGAGTAAAGGGTTAGGTTATTAATTTCCACAAGGTTACCGAGACGCCTGTAGAAGCCCGGATGGGTTACAACGGCCGAAACATTGTGACTATGACAGAAAAACGACGAAAGAACTCTGAGTAGTCAGGTCATCGTATGGTCAGTTGGACTCGAGGGATATCTGACACACTTCTTAACGCCAAACTGGTACTGTCTGATTCTTTCCGCGCTGATTGACTGCTGACTGTCTAAATATCGAACACTCTGTCACCGATCAAACCAAATCTCCGAATCTGCTTGATCGACAGGCCCAATGTCTACTATCTTATACACCCATCTTAAAAATGCAAAATAAAAACTTAATCACACGTATAATTAACTTCACGTGACCCGATCACGTTTTGTTTTGATGAGACCACATCTAATATTAACGTACGTCTTATGAAGCCAAGCAAAACAAAATAACGTGAACCCTGTTTGCCCAATTGATAGGCACAATGAAGATCGAAAATTTGTTTTGATAATATATCTTATATTCTTATTTATATACATAGCTCCGTTTTTTATTATTGTCGAGCAATGTTTTTTGAAGAGAACACCAAATCTTCCATACATGTGTGTGTGTGGGGGGGGGTGTATGTGTGTGCGTGTACATGTTTGTGTTTCAATTCCAAATTCTCATTTTTGTTCATTCGCCGTCTATATCAGTTGTATTTGTTTCTTTCAATGCAGACAGTTATGTTTCTAAGAAATGGATATATATAATCCGACAGAATGATGATGATGATGATGATCATCATCGTCATCATCATCATAATCATCATCATCATCATAATCATCATCATCATCATCATCAGTCTTTTAGCGTCTGTCGTTGGACATAGACCTTCCCCAGGATTTGCCACACTTCTCTATCATGGGCGTCACGGAGCTAGTATTTCCTGAACTTGTCTAGCTCGTCTCTCCATCTAATGTTCTGCCAGCATCGGTTGCGCATGTGGTCTCGGGGGATCCATATCGTGAGTCGTGATGTCCATCGATTGTCTGCCATTCTTACAACATGGCCAGCCCACCAACATTTGAGATGTTTTATGGATTCTATGATGTCCCTAACTCTTGTCTTTTCTCGGATGTACTGTGCTGTCTTGTGGTCTCTCCATGTGAGGCCCAGCATTATTCTTTCATGTGCACGTTGTATGGTTCTCAATTTACGGGTCTTGGTTAAGTTCCATGTTTCAGCTCCATAAGTGACTATTGGGAGGATGCATTGGTTATACACCCTTCTCTTTAGGAATAATGCCAAAGGTTTGCCATCCTAGTGTGATTCTTCGCTTGATTTCTTCTTCTTTTGAGGGTCTCATGGAGATTCGTTGTCCTAGGTAGATGTAGTGGTCTACTTTCTCGAGTTCTGTGTCCTCGATTTCGATCTTAGTGTTTTTATCTCCAATGTGGTTGTTGCACATGATCTTTGTCTTGCTGAAGTTCATGTGTAGGCCGACTTTCTTGCTCTCTTCATTTAGTTCATCTATCATTAGTTGGAGGTCGTGTAGGTTTCTGCTAAAAGGGCTATGTCATCTGCAGATCTGAGGTTGCTCAGATACTCGCCGTCTATTTAAGAATGATTATAAATTGCGTTATATCATACTGAAACCCTATTTTGAATAATCATCCATTATCACTCGGTGAATGTATCATTTGGCCTCTGCAATGTAAATTGAATAAACAATTAAAGAAAATGGGGCTGCTGCAAGAATAATGATATTTTTAACAATGTTTTATTCATTCATTTGACAATTTTGGTAAAAAAACTTGATTATTTTCATATATTACTGCCAGAGCAAATCGCCTAATCGGGAATGATAATGCTGGAAAAATAATTCAATTTTAAGTCCTAAATGATCTCCCTTTATTACATGATGAATGTATCATTTGCCCTAGACAACCTAAATAAAGCGAACAATTAAAAAAAGTTCCTGCTGGCGGTAATCATTTCAAATAAGAGTTTCTACATAATATAACGCAATTTATAATCATATATATATATATATATATATATATATATATATATATATATATTAAATAAAACAATCAATGATGAAATTACAATTGATCCAAGATCTTGCAAATATCAGATAATACATCTATCTATCTATCTATCTATCTCTCTCTCTCTCTCTCTCTCTCTATATATATATATATATATATATATGTGTGTGTGTGTGTGAGTATGTATGTATATGCAATCATGCATACATACATATATCTATTTTAAGGGACATCTGCTCGTTAAGTTTCGAGATATATTCACTTTAAACAATGCTCAGAAGTCTTACTCAAGAATATTAGTTTATTTGTCGAAGCTATCGTGAATTCCACAATCAAAACCACAACAACAACAAAAAATAATAATGGTACATATACCTGTATTAATTTTGATCACTTATTCTCTTGCTGGCTCGATGAGTCGCCCTTCAATGTTCATATGTATTATATCGTAAAGATTGATATTGATTTTATATGAAGACGATATCAGTTCAGACTTCCAGACTCAAAGGTCTAACATCTGGTGGCATATCAATAATCAGAAATTAACTGAATTTTGACCAAAGATTTCTGATGTTTGCCATAACCTTTCAATCTTCAATCTTGTTTCAACCTTTTTTGTATTTTGTATTTAGTATTTTTCTAAATCTTTGGTTCTTATTCAGTCACTTTAGAAGTTGTACAAAGATGTTAAGAAGTACTTTTCGAACCGTATCCTATACTTTATGCCCTCACTGTATGTATATAAGCAGTGCTACCCAAAGATTCATGAAAGAAGACGGTAAAAAATTACTTACCTTCAAAGTAGTCTCTTTGCGTTTTTTTCAAAATTAGCCGGAGGACAAAAAGTCCATGTCACATTATGTTCGCACCAGCGGTTCAAATTTCCGGAACTTTTGAGTAGAATCTCCCTCATAGAAATATATTATGTGCATGATAATATTCAGCAGGATAAATATTTTTTCGTTGAGTGTACTCATTTTTGCAGGTAACATATATATATATATATATATATATATGGCAGCATATAATATTTGCTTCCATTATGTAATTTTCCACTAGGAATAACAGAATCCTGCAATGTTTTGTTCAGATGAAAAATAACTTTCTATCAAAAAAGTGGCAAGGCTCATTTATGGACAATATTGTACACACACACACACACACACACACAAGCATATACATACATATATATATATATATATATATATATATATATATATATATATACATATATATATCACAAGTCGTACATACTTATCTGAAAAATCTTTATTCCATTATGTTCAATATTTGGAGTAGAGGCAATACGTCGATTAAACGTGGAAATTCGGTCTATAACAATGGATAAACCTTCGTTTTGCTACTTTAGCTCATCAGATAGATAGTATGATGTAATGAAGTAATATAATTTGGTTTACCCTCCCAATTTCAATGAGCAGGTCATAATCGACATCGGTATGATCTCCATGG
This sequence comes from Thysanoteuthis rhombus, assembly GCA_963457665.1. Lineage (NCBI taxonomy): Eukaryota > Metazoa > Mollusca > Cephalopoda > Oegopsida > Thysanoteuthidae > Thysanoteuthis > Thysanoteuthis major. The sequence continues at coordinate 27,511,607 of OY735227.1, forward strand.
ATCTAGTTAAAATATACTTCCCTCCGAATGCAGCATTTTCAACACATTAAAATTGGGATAAAGCTGATGAGTAATGTTGAGACAATTATCCATAATCATAATGAAATAATGTTAAATCAACTAAGAAATTAAAAAAAAAAAAACAAAAACAAAAAAAAATTCTACGTTTAAAAAAAAATGCAGCTGTAGAGAAACCGGAGAATGTGTCCTACAAAACAAATGTCTTACACCAGAAATCATACTTAAAGCACAAGTATACTCACATGCTGATAAAAGTGATTCTAAATTCCACATAAGAATGCCTGAATTGAATCCCAAGAGCAGATTAGCTAACCAAAATTCCTCCCTTAATCCTGAAAATCTCAGAAACGCCGCCCCTTCTCCTTTCATCCTGGAAATAAATGGAAAATCAGGCGATAGACTGGAAAATTATTTTTAAAAAACGCAAGTTGAAACCTCAATACAAAATGTAATTTGTGCCTTGAAGAAAAATTGCACATTTTCATATTTAGGGATAGAGTTAAATCACTCAACTTATAGGTCAGAGATATGTGCCAGGTGTTGTCACAGAACCAGATACACTTTTAATATCTTTAAAGATTACAACACTAACAGTAAATAATTGACACCCGAAGGAGGCTGGGAATACACAACCGAAACGTTTTGATAAAACAAAATAGTAAATACGAGGATATTAGTCCGACCTAACCTACATGCAGTCATCATTTTTTAGGCTGGGACTTCTGCCCAAATGATAAGTTTTTACTCTTACAATTTTCACTTCCTTCATTTTTTATTTTACTCTTCGATATTTTTGTCAAGGGAAAATAGACTGTAAACGTACGATGGTCTGTCTAGTAAAAGTTCGCGGAGCTTTGGCTAACCACGAATATAAGATATGAAGAAATACAGTGACCTGTGTTTTTCATAGTTGAAAGGCCAGCTTCTTCCGCAAATTTGTAATTCTTAATCCGGTTATTCCAATTTTTTGTTCAACTTCAGTCCAAGTTAAATTTGACTTTGTTCTTCCTCCGAATCAACAAGAAGAACAAGAACAAGAATAAAACGATCCTCTCCAAATTTATGGGAGAAAACTCTTCGCTGTATGCCTCTGATGTCACGTTAAACTACTGATTGGTAGGCAGTTCTTTTATCAACGGAGCTAAACTGACAAGTCTTATATAGCCATGAATTTATTTATTGTATTTGCAATAAAATGTTGCTGACAAGTCTTATATAGCCATGAATTTATTTATTGTATTTGCAATAAAATGTTGCAGTAACCATCTTCAGTCGGAATAGAAGTCAGGCTACTGCAGCCAGGCTTGTCACTACTCTTTTTTAACCATTATCATATTTTGGCTATTAATACTTCCTTCTTGATCTTAGTTGCTTTTCATCATAACTACCCAGGTCGTCAGTCTACGTAAACAGCGCAGATCGGAGGAAAAGATAAGCTGTTGGTGAGATTCAAACTCATACCCCTATTGCTTTTCACTGGTTGCCAGTACGAGCTGCTCTATCGCTTGTGCTACCAGAGGCATACGGCCGGCATAAGATCACGTTTTGACACATAGACTAGACAATAATACTGTTACTATTAACCTATGTTTATCTGTTACAGCTGAGCTAACTAACCTTTGTTTCCGTTTATTTCAGCAGTGTCCATTTTGAGAGATGAGTAAATCTTAATAAAATGCTGATGAACCTAGCTATAGACTCATCCTTCATTTTCCCACCATTTCTCAGCGTTATATTTGTTGATGATTTTTATTCAATACTCTATAAGTATCAGTAATAGTACTATATTTTAAAATATTATTCAATTTATTTGTTGCTTTTTTTTTCTCAATTGTTTGTCAGTCAATCGAAGATGACAACATTCCGGCTTTGCATGTATTACGTTCCGTTAGTCAATTCTGGCTGGAATTGAGACGGACAGTTTTTGACGGCAGGAGTGTGCCTCCGAGGTTATCAGTTTAGACGGTTACTAGATTAGGCTAGTAGAGAAAACTGTAACAGTAGGTTTGAGTAGTTTGAAAACGAATTTTTCCCCATGGTTGAGAGAAGTCAAAGGTGAGGGGACCCATCTTATCCTTTTTCATAGCATCACAGATTTTAGGCCACTGGAATAGATATATAAGAGTTGCGAACCAGCAATCAATGGAAAATGTTTGAATACAAAGTCCTTAATTTTGATTAACTAGGATTTTTACTATAAAAGGGAAAGATTTTAGTCGATGAGAAAGATTCAGTAAGGATTTCGCTTCGGGATGAGGTAGTCACTTTCCTTTCGCTATACTTTAGGAAAACCCCGTCCGATGTTTTTATATGAGAGTAATGAGGTACCCATGGTTTTCAAAATGGGGAGCCAGGACAAATAAAACCAGATAGAAATTAATGGCATGGGAACTTTCGTAGTTATTTGCATGGCTGTACTTCTTTTTAAATCCACAATGCCGGCAACAAAAACAGAGGTTGACCTGTCATCTCTCTCTCTCCCTTTGTCTCTCTTAACATTTTCTCCCTCTTCAATTTCTGTCACTTCGGTTTTGCTGTCTTGATTCAATTTTAGGATTGCTTTGACAACAATGATGCAGTCGCTTTGACATTTGCGCAGTACGTGTAAATGCAAATTCATACAGCTGAAACGGTATAAGATAGTCAGAACTTTACCTTAGAGACTTGTTCAAAACAGGCATTTGAGCGGCGTCGAATTTGGAAATCGAGCTAGTCTTACTTGTTGAGTAAGTATCTGAGATAAAGCTTGGATTATCTCCCCTTCTGGCCATAGCTAGCTACGTAAAGTTTCAGAGACAGGCGAAAGTGAGGGTGACTGGAGAGATAGTCGGCGGGGAATGAAACAGGATATAACGTTTAAAAATGTCAGGTAAAACAAAGAATAATAATGAGAATAGCGTATCGAAGATGATCATTGGAAGATAATACTGGCTCGAGGAAAAATTGAATTACTAAGAAACAATGCTGAAAACAATAGGGACAAAAGCTTATGAGAAAGAATGGGAAAATAGTTGAAAGAGAAGATGGAAGAAGAAGATGAAAAAGACGAAGAACGAGACGAAGAGGACGACGTAGACGAAGAAGAAGAAGAAGAAGAAGAAGAAGAAGAAGAAGAAGAAGAAGAAGAAGAAGAAGAAGAAGAAGAAGAAGAAGAAGAAGAAAAGGAAACATGATTTTAGGAAGGAAGAAGAATCCGGGAGGGTAAGAAGCAGAAAAAGTTGGCACAGGAGAGACAGAATATGTAGAGAGAGGTTGGAAGAGAAGTAAGGAAAAGGGAACGTAAAGACACGAGATGGGGAATAGGGAGAAAAAAAACAGAAAAAGAAAGAAAGAACAAATCAGATGACAAAAAAAAAACTAGCGTTCCCAGCGAAATTATGAATCACCGCCACTCATGTATGGTGCTTTTTACCTCGTAGATTTAGGAATATTGGGGGTAAAATCAAATTACTTTGATTAAAATTTGACCAGTTTGATTCGAATCATAAATTTTTGATAAAAAAAAAAAAAAATTTTAATTTTAAATATGTATACAAGCTGCGGAACCAATCTGGCATAAACTTTCATTGTAAATTGAGCCTCCAACTTATTCATGGGGGAATTTTCGGGAAACAAGAGAAACAATTTTTGGCCTATTGAAAGGGGCGTGTGTGCAAAAGTTCAAGTTCCTTCAATGAACGGTCAGGGCTGGGCCAAATCTGGATTGATAGATTCCCAGAGAGATACATATAAATGTCAGTACATATAAATAGCCCAAAGCCAACAGCAATGATGTAACCAGTCTGTTGTGGGTAGCGGTGATCAATAAAAAAAGAAAGAAAAGAAAAAATTGAAACAGGTGCGAACATCTAAACGATTCAAACGTCGAGAGACCAGAGCGATAGAGATACTGACTCACGATTAGATCTGTTTCAAAAAACAGAGCCATACACAGAGTACGAGAGAGAGAAAGAGAGAGCGAGAGAGAGTGAACAGAATCCATACAAACCAAAGTACACACAAAGGGGATATTTGTATAGAGAAACCTTTGTTTTCTTTATTTAAAACAATGTCTAAACAGAGATGCAGATTCACATTCAAAAAACATGCTTCGTTGACATTATGTGTCCCGTGAGATATCAGAAAGCAAACAGTGTGGCGGAGAATAAACAATGCCACTTTATAAAAAAGAAAAAGGCCGGAAACATTGAAGAGTTGTTCTCTAAGTTCAAATTAGAGTATTACAACTCACTGTTTCTTATATACCCCCTCTCTCTCTCCTGCTTTAACTCTAACCCTATCGTGCAAGTTGTCGACTAGGCAGGGGTTGCCCTACAATTGAGGTAGTTTTTGAGACAGGCCCCGAAATGACCTGAGATAATGAGTGTGGACAAATGGTTTTCCATCGGCTCTGCTGAGACAGTCCGTAGGCCGAAGGTCATTTTGAAAGAGGCCCTGAAAACTACGAATTTAAATAGATGAGTGCTGGCCTGTTGGCAGGAGACCTCAGTCAATTGAGTGTTAGGATAGAAACAATCTGTTCTCCAGCAGGGGCAATCTCCTATTTCTTTTCCGACTGAACATAATTACTGCAACTGTTGTACTGTATATATATTAAATAAGCAATTATAAAAATATACTTTTAGTATAAATGTATTCATTTATTAGATTGGAATGAGCCCTGGCATATTTGTAATATTTTCATAGTTAAGTAAGACCTGTCAGTTTGGCTCAACCGATAAGAGAGTCTCTGTTGGGACTTATAAATATTATATATCGGTTTGGTTTAACATGAAGGGATAGACAAACGGTGGAGAGTTTACTCGTCTGAATTAAGTGAGGATTATTATTGATATTATCATAATCATTATTGTTATTGTTGTGGTTGTTTTTATGGGGAGGTGCAAACGCAACTCCTGCCTCCAGCTTGGAGTGTAGTTTGACAACCAGATGATTTTCTTTGGGGTTTACAAAAGGTTGTTTGCTGACATTCACTTGGTGTCGATTGTTGATTGTGAAGACTAAAATATTGTACGATTGAAACTATTATGGATCAAATTGAAATCGTTATACAGATAGTTGTGAACAGACCAACATGGATATGAATATCATTTTTCTAATGCAATGTTACGTTTATGTATGCGAGTATGCATGTATCACTGCTCCTCTCTTATATCCTCATCGAGGGTGTAGCAAGGTCAGGTTCTCGAGTGAGATCCACTTCCGGTTTTCCAGGCCTGTCAAGGCTTCATTCTGCTCACAATACTTGGTATTTGCCAATGGTCACAGCACTTGGTATTTGCCAATGGTTATCCATTTAGGTACTAACCAGGCACGGCGTTGCCCAACTTCAGTGATCTCACGAGAACTAGTGCATCCAAAGTAACGACTTTCGAATTGCTTACGTTTTTATGTCCGTTTCAGATTTCTTTTTCCTTCTATCCATTTTTCAAATCAAATGTAGAAATCTGAAATCATAACTTGATTCAAGTCAAGAGCGCATATTTTAAGATTACACCATAATCAAATTTTAATTTGATTTAATCAAAACCAGAATGGAATGTAAATTTCAGACCAATTTAACTACATAAAAAGAGCATTGCGAAAAAGCAGTGTCACAAAAATTGAAAAGCTGGATAATTAAATCAAATAGCGCTTTTTACTTGAATAAAGATTCTAATTCTACATCTGATCCAATCTTTCTGTTTTGTCCCTTCTCTCTCTTTCTCTTTCTTTCTTTCTTTCTCTATTTCCTCCTTTCTCTCTTTTTTTCTCCCCTACTTTTTTGGTTCCATTTTCTGCTCTTCTATCCCCGATTCTCATCTATCTTTTACTTTACGTTCTTGTTTCCTTTTCCCCATCAGAAAAAAAAATGCTGTTGCATCCATTGTCAGCTTTGACTGAGTCCTCTCTGACATACTCGCGCACACAATACACCCGAATTGACGGATCGAAAGATGTGTACGGACGGGCATATTCAAGCAGATAGATAGATAGATAGATAGATAGATAGATAGATAGATAGAGTTGTTCTTCACATAGATGAATCACCAGAACTAATTATCTTGAAAAAAATGATTAAAATTACCTGAGAAAATAGATTTTTTATCAGAAATTATTATCTATAGGTAGATATAAATGATGGAAGATTGGAATATCAAAAAAAGAAATTAAATTGTAATTTCGAAATAATAGGTATTATTCAATTAAAGCATTCAATGTTTTCTGATGGACTAAACACTTTTTACTGTTCTTAGTCGTTGGCCTTGAGCCAAAGTCTGGTTCTTTGCGTCATAGGTGGAATGTGACGATTTCTAGAAATATTTGTGAAATTAGTCAGTTACATGTCCTACGGAGGGGGTTATTCGTCTAGTTTTAAATACGATTAAGTCAATTTTCTAAAGATGAAAATATAGATATTTTGACAGAATAGATATACAGATTCATAAGTTGAACTAAAATGTCAGTTTGACATATCGTCTATTGGCTGATTAATGATTTTAAAGATTTTTTGAAAAAGAAGGTTTTCGACGGAACGTCTGTTTGCTTTGACGAAACGTTCGTTGGTTCGTAGTATTTCTGGCCAGGTTTCATCGCATATCAGCGGCAGCTACCACGTATCGGCAACGGCTATCACAGCAGTTTTAGTTACATATAATTACCTTATAATCATTATAATAAAGATATCAAGGCCGGGTAAGGTGTTTACAGATTTTGTGAACACAGTAGCCATAACCTTGCGAAGTAATTATATATCTGACTTCGGTTAAACTACTTCTGAGAGGATGTATGTGGTTGTGTGTGTATATGTGCTTCTTTGTGTGTGTGTGTGTGTGTGTGTGTGTAAAAGATAAATAGACACAATCATGAAATTGTCTATACTCATTAAAAAAAGATTCACGTGCGTGTATGCAGGACACAAGCCGAAATGTATACACTTTGACATACAAACTCGCTTAAAAACACACACACAAATATACACGTACGGACGGGCGAACTGTTGCATTTTTTCCCGCCAATATAACAACGTAAAAAAGATGGCCGCTGCTCACCGGCGCCATCTTTATAAATTGGGTTTGTTTTTTATTTTTTTGTTTTTTTGGTTGCTTGTCGCCTTCGTTTTTATTTCAGTCGTCATGTGTTATTTATCTATCCATCTATTTATTTACTTCAGTTTCATTTTATTCTATTGTTTCTTTCTATTCTATTCTGGTGGACTCGTTAGCGATATAATTGCGTATATAAAAAAAAAGTGGACATTTTGGTGCTGGAAGATGTCAGGTTGTCAATATTGAGTTTGGTGATCCGTTGGGTTGGGGATGGTGAAGAGACAAAACGGCAGGACGAGAAATGGAGAAAAAGGGTAAGTAAAATAAAAAGAAAAGAAAATGATTGGGAAGGAAAGAGAAAAACGGGCTGGGGAAAAAGTGAATGACAAGAAAAAAAAAAAAGAAATTCGAAGACGAAGAGACCAGAGAAAAAATCATTGAAGAAAAGGAAAAAAAAAAAAAAAGGAAGGGACGAAAATATTTGAAGGTGATTGCAAGCAAGAACAGAGAGGATAAGCGGGTAATTTGGCATGTACCCACGAATTTGAAGGGACCCTACTCATCCTGGTAGTGGCAAAGAGGGGATTATTTTGTAAAGAATAATGGTGAAGAGAGTCGAAGGAGGGTCGCACACAAAATGCCAATGTTTCAAAGAAGACGAACGATAGATCAACTCATATATTGGGAATAAAAAATGAACAAAAATGTGATACAGTATTTATTCTTCTTATCACATTACTAAAGTCTTATTGACACTTTGGATAAAATTGCTTACCGTTATCAGAATAGAAGTACTAGAAAGATATATGAAACGCTCAAGTACTTTTATTATTCTGTAACTTGTAAGCACATAAAGTATAATATATATATATATATATATATATATATATATATATATATATATATATATATACGTCTTTTATTGTCTGTTGTTGGACAGACGCCTTCCCCGGGAATCGCCATACTTATCTACCATGGTTGTCACGGAGCCAATACTTTCTGAATTTATCATGTTCGTCTCTCCGTTTTGTATTATCTGGGAATTGATGTTGTGAGTTGTGATGTCAATTGGTAGTGTTCCATTCTTGCAACATGACCAGGCCATTGCCATTCGAGTTTTAAAATGGATTCCATGATATCTCAGAACAATCTAAAAGAAACGAAGAGAAGACAAAAAAAGATACACGACAGCAATCACCGAAACAATTGTCGAAATAGGCCGGTGCTTCAAAGCTATTAACAAAGCTCTCAGTACAGAACAGCAACAAATTACTAGTATACTCGAGGAAAATGGAGGCGTAACGACAGGCAGAGACTGGATTGTCAAACGTTCATGTATATACATGTACATGCGAGTGGCTGCGTATGATAAGTGTCCAATGAACCATTTTTATAGATTTGATATCTGCTTAATGTTTAGAGCTACAATGCTCTTTTAAATGCTTTCTTGAAGCTTGAACACTCAGTGAAAAATAACTTTTTTAAAAATGGTGCGTTAGGAACTTATCATACGTGGCCACTCCTACATAAATCATATGTATTTAACACTGATTACAAAAATACTTGATGAACAGTTTGGAATGGAGCCTACATTTCCCATTTGGTCTGGGCATAGCTTTCCACAGACCGGATTGGTATGTGAGATTATCGTAGTAGAAGAGGAGCTAGAGAATATTAGTAGTTACCAAGTCGTAATTTTGTAATAATATGTATCTGCGTTCTTTGTAAATACAGTTTGAGTTTCGTGTTTCAAAAGTTATGTACATTACATGAATTTTTCTATTTTAAGTCGATACGAACCGGATAAAAAGTTGAATGAAATCAAGATTTAGCCGGTACGTCATCATTTCTTAATTTTGTTTGAAAAATTCATGGCCATCAGACATTTGTTAGACGAAAATTGGTAGGGGATACTGTCTACCGTGGATTACTCATCTTTTTTAAATATACATGTTTGGGTCAAATTCAAACCTGATTTCATCAAGAAAGCTACCATTCTGACCAGCTTATTTTTGTTCAGCATGAAAAACCATGTGGCAATTATTCCCTCCGACGAAGCCAAAAATCTAATCTCTCGCTTCCGATGTCATGGATTATAAGGGACAAAGAGTGAAGAAAAAAAACATATTTGACATGATGGTGTAGGTGAGTAGACCGACTGAAATTAGAGAAGTGGGATTTTGAAGTCATTAGAAATGATGAAGACTATGACGAGATGGAGACAGGAAGTATGATTCATTAATTTCTCAAAAGAAGATTAACAGGATCGCCAGTGGGCGCTTTCTACATAATTCCCAGCTGCTTACAGCACTTGGAATATCCATATGTATTGTCCAGGTTCGGCGCTGCTTAGCTTCGGTGTTCGTACGGGAACCAGTGTATCGTACACAGTTTCTCCGTGGAAATGATCATTATTGAATTGGAGAGGAAAATTTAAAGACTGAATTGGAGAGAAAAGATATAGCGATTGAAAGAAAAAAAAGAGAGTATTCTCTAAAGAAGAAAAGAATAAAACATTTGTATACAAATATACAGGCATATAATATTGCAAACATTCACATTGACACGTATTAAGGTATTATGATATTTGAGAAGTTTTTTCTTTTTACATGTTTTGCTTATTTGGTTTCATCAGAAGTAATGTTGAAAAACAAATTCAAAAAGATGGCGTTCAGCTCACGTTTCACATCTATGCCGTCATTGAAAGGCAAATATTATCTAGGTTCTGTCATTTTGGGAGTTTTGTACGCTGTGCTGGTTAAAATGCAATATCTTGTATGAATATATTGTTTTTTTCTCATTCATGTGTATTATTGGGATATACAATTTGATTATATCAAAGTTCTAAGACACTTAGGAAAAATTTTCAACATTATTTCTGATGAAACTGAATTGGCAAAATTTAAAACAAATATTCCTAAATGTCATAATACAATAATAAATTTGTCGGATTCACTATGCAAATAATACACATATTGTAGGTATAGAAAGTAAAAAAAGATAACAGTGAAAATAAAGTGAAACATCTTTTTCAATATTAGGATTTATACCGAACATAGTTTTGTAACCGCCACAGTAAAAAATGACAGATAACTGAACCTAAATGATATCTGCCTTGTCCATAATGTCATGAATACAGAACGTGAGCTGGATGCTATTTTTAAAACTTCTCTTTCTCAATTTTATTTCCGATCAAGCCAATTTGGCGAAACATGTGAAATCATCATCAATATCAGTCTTTTAACGTCTGTCGTTGGACATAGACCTTCCCTATCATGGGCGTTGTAGAGCCAGTACTTCCTGAACTTGTCTAGCTCGTCTCTTCATCTAATATTCTGCCGGTCTCGGTTGCGCATGTGGTTTCGGGGGATCCATGAGTCGTGATGTCCATCGATTGTCTGCCATTCTTACAACATGTCCAGCCCACCACCATTTGAGATTTTTAATGGATCCTATGATGTCCTTAACTCTTGTCTTTTCTCAGATGTACTGTGCTGTCTTGTGGTCTCTCCATGTGAGGCCCAGCATAATTCTTTCATGTGCACGTTGCATGGTTCTCAATTTACGGGTCTGTCTCTTTGTTAGGTTCCATGTTTCGGCTCCATAAGTGACTATTGGGAGGATGCATCGGTTATATACCCTTCTCTTTAGGATTAATGGGATCTTACCTAAATGTTATAATATATATATATATATATATATATATATATATATATATATATATATATATATATTCTTTTTCCAAATGATACCTAAAAACTTATATATTACATATGCAGGAAAAGCTGTCCATTGTAATCTCAGATAATGTTATCAAACAGCTATTGTCATCAAAATCAGGTAATCCCAAACACTTTTATTCAAAATGAATTAAAAATCATATTCATTATCATCGTCACCAATCTTTTATCGTCTGTTGCTGGCAATAGACCACACCTCTTTATTGTGGGCGATGCGAAGCTAATATTCCCTGAACCTGTCCAGTTCGTCTCGCCATCCCATATCCTGCCTGCCTCAATTTGGCATTTGATCTCTGGGAATCCATATTGTTAGTGGTGATGTCCATCGTTGTCTGCCATTTTTGCAACATGACCAGTCCATTGCTATTTGAGTTTCCCAATGGTTTTTATGATGTCTCAGACTCCTGTTTTTTCCCTAGTGTACTGTGCTGTCTTGTGATCTCTTCATGTTCTTTTTAGGACTGATGGCATTTCCTTGTTCTTGAAGGTTAAACCTGCTCTGCCAATGGCTTGCCTCCCTAGAGTGATTTTTTGCTTGATGTCTTCTTCTTTTGAAGATTAGTTGTCTTTGGTAGATGTTGTGGTCTAATTTGTCTATCTTTGCGTTTTCAATTTTGATCGCTGTGCGTTTATTTCTGACAAGTTTATTGTACATGACCTTTATTTTGCCGAAGTTCATGAGAAAGTTGACTTTCTTGCTTTCTTCATTCAGTTCATCTTGCATTAGTTGGAGGTCTTGGAGGTTCTTTGCAAAAAGGACGATGCCGTCTGCAAATTTGAGGTCTATTCTGATTCCTTTGCTTCCCCTGTCTAGGTTTCTGAAAATCATCTCCAAACAGGCTATAAAGAGTCTACACCTTGTCTATACATTGAAGGTTGATAGGAAAGTTGTTTATCACGATATATTTAAAATAATTAATGTAAATTTTTTGTCTAATATTTTATTCAAATGTTACATTCATTGCTTAAGATTATAAGCTGGCTATTGTTATTTAAAACCTAACCCCAAAGTGATCATAATAAGCAGCTTCCCCTTCATCATATAGTAACCCTTGTCATAGTGGACAATGGAATTAAAGGCTTTTTGCTGCAATTTCATGTAAGAAAAATGAGGGGATTGTTTCGTTGAGTGCTCACTCACCCAACCACTCTTTTCTCTATTAACCATGACATACCAGTGACGAGACATTTAGTCAAGGTAGAATAGATCGTAAGAAGTGGATTCATTCATTTCTCCAGGGTATTTGTTTCAAGTGAGCATGCGTAGCCTCAGTCGGAATTTAAACCGATTCTGTTTTCTGTGCAGATAAGCAGTACATTAACCCACTCTTTTATATCAAAATATCCGCAAATAACACATACAGATGGTTTTAACTATCACTGTTGGAAATGACTCAGATAGCAGACTCAGTTCAATTTGCCTATGTAGTCATTTGAGGTATTACCATTTTTTTTTTTTAGATTCATTTTCAGAGTTTTTTGTTAGTGCACTGTCACATCGCCTGTCATCTTAACTCAGGTATTATTACTGTTATAGTATGACAGTGGTGGTAGACCTATGACCTGCGTGTCAGAAATGACTCTCTACAGGTTTTTAGGTGATACATGATTAACTCAGAAAAAGATATTTTTTTTCAATTCAGATTCATTATCCTTGTTTTATAAGTATATTTTGAACTTTCAAGTCATATCTTATTAAACTCCAAGTTCTATAAATATATAACAAAAAAGTGATACTTTGATGAAAATATTATTCAATAAATTAAAATTTTAACACATCGTTCTAAAGGGTTCGCCGCCACTGTAGTATTGGAAAGAGAGTTTGTATCGATTTTCCAAATCCCATATTACATTTGCTTGCACCCGATTGATCAGATCTGAATTTTCAGAAAAACAAGCGAATTGTCTCAATTTGAGTACTGCTCTTTCATAGTTAATATTTACAAAACACTGGTTGACCTTTTTAATCTAAAATCAGTGCAATGTGGGAATGTTTATAATTTATGAAAAGAAAGCATACGCTGTAAACATTTTGAACGCACTATTTATTTACTATAAGATTTAGTATTTACAGTGTACATTGTGTATGAGATTTCTGAAGAAATTTACAATTGTGTGTTTTGATGGGAATGATAATTGGAAGATTAAGATTAAAAGTCAAGAGATCAGTGATAGATCTCAACATTTTTTTTATTATTCCTTGGGTATGCTAACACCTACTTCTTGGGTTTTTCTCTTAAACTTCCAATTGTCATTTCCATCAACATTCTGTTGGATCACTCCAAATTCACAATACAAACTCAATCGTATTTGTACTGACACGCACGCTCGTTTGCTAATCAAATTGAATATCGTACATAGAATCATTTTTCTTTCATAAATCTTATTCACGATTTATAGATATAAAAAAACGCAGCAAACTTTCTTGAAAGGGGAAACTCTCAAATGAAAAAGTGAACTGAGATACGAACACGGATATGTGCATAATTTTACTTGCTATATCTTATCTTGTATTGCAAAATAAATCTTATTGTAAATATATAGTACATTTACATATTTTACAATAGATGCTTTTTTCCCCCATAAATCAAAAACATATTCCCATCACACTAATTTTAAAGAATAAAAAAATGTCAATCGGTGTTAGGGGAAATTATGAACTATGAAAAAGGGGCTTTGCAGATAGCATTCGTCACGTTCAGAATCACGTTCGGAGATGATTGGCAATGAAAGAAAGGTGGATAGGAAAAGGAAATGCTTCCTGGGGAATATACAGCGAGTGAGAAGACAACAAGAAGCATAAGTTCAACGATGTGCCCACCGTGTGTAGTAGGTGTAGCAGAAAGAAGAGGGGTAGGGAGAAGAACAACAAGTTGTCTTTCTTAGAGTCAATCGATTCTCATACTTGTAAAATATTATGACATTGAAATATATACATTTGCAATAAAATTGTAAATTATTATTTTTTGTTGTTGCTTTTTTTTAAATACAAAAATACAGACCTTAAACATTCTATCATGATACCATTAGCATCTGGTGAAAAGATTGATTGGAAGAGATGTTATTCTAATGACGGCACACCTTTTAATGTAAACACACCTCTTCCTTCCTATTTCTGTTGTTAAACATAACTGGAAAAGACCGACAAGCCAATCGACCGACAGAACGGCCGACTGAAAAGAGGTGTGGACATATCTAAAAAGGAAAGATGGAGAAAATGAAATGGTTGAAAGGAATCCACAGTCTGAATGGGAAAAACATATATACAAGAAAACTAAAGGAGAGTTCGTTCTGAAAGGAAAATATTTTCGGGAACTGACATCCATTTAAATTCCGCTATTACTAAGAAGGAAGGGTTTACAATCAATGCATCCTCCCGATAGTCACCAATGGAGTTGAAACATGGAACCTAACCAAAAAACTGACCCTTAAAGTGAGAACCATGCAACGTGCACTAGAGAGAATTGTGCTCAACATAACATGGAGAGAGGACAAAACACACAGTATATTAGCGGGAAAATACGAGTCCGAGATATAATCGAATCCATAAGAAAACTTGAATGGAAATGGGTTGGTTATGTAGCGAGAATGGAAGACAACCACTGGACATCATGGCTCACAACATGGATCTCCAGAGATCAGATGCGAAACTATCCGGCAAAAAATAAGATGGCGTGGCGAACTAAGTGAGTTCTGAAATATTGGCTCCACAACACCCATGATGGAGAGGTTTAACTGACGCTAAATGGATGATGATGATGATGATGATGATGACGAGGTAAAGCAAGAAAATGTTCAGAATCTATAACATTGGGCTTTGTATGTATTTCTACTTTCAATTGCCTTTAAGATCGCAGGATCTATTTATCTACTCGCTTTTCTTTTTATAACTTTGATCAAGTAAAACCCTACACACACACACACACACACACACACATATGGAACAGAAATATGCGTGACGCATCAAGATCTTGATGTTGACAAACATGTTTTGGGAGCATTGTCATTTTCATTAATCTTTGGAATATAAACAAATATACGCGTGTAGGTGTATAGATCCGAAACGCTTTTCTCTTAACCGAATAAAGAGAAACTTTAAACTTATTTTCAACTCCTAATGAAAATAAAACCACAATCAATAGCTTCTAAGATTGATATGATTACGAATTCATGAGCTTCGTCATACAAGAAGGGAATAATGTAGAGAGATTTCTTGTGATGATTCCTGTAAGTCTTCTTAAGGGGAGACCAATCTATACACCACGCTAAATAACTCAAGCGATAGAGATATAGGACGCTCACTCCTTTGGCCCTTTGACCCTCACCACGAACCCTTTGACTGAACTTGCAGCATTATTTGAACGACAAGATATGAATGGAAATGAATCACACGGAGAATTGTGTGATTATATTAGTTTTGAAAAAGTAGGTCTTCAATCTTCTCTCCCCACCTCTAATGTTTGCTATTGTCATCTCAGGAAAGTGTGTGCAATAAAAATCTTCTGAATCGACTTCCGATGTTACGAGTAACTCAGTACAGGGTTTTCGGTCCTCTTTGCTGTCTCCTTAGAGCATCCATCGCTGGTGTGTCTTGGACAAGATAGCCTGACGGAGACCATCTTTCTCTGTGCTTCCTCAATCCTACTCTCCATAGTGAGGCATTAAGTACCATTTTAAAAGTCTTTGGTGTGACCCAGCCGTAGACTGAACCCACAACCTACTAAACCGGAGATGAGCACGGTGATCTGTACGAATATACGAGCTGCTAATAAATGAATCGTGTCTTTGTTTTGATTGGCTATTTTTCCCCAATTTACGAAAATTGAGTTGTCGAATGACAGAAGTCGGATTTCGTGGCCTTAACCGGGGACATATTTCTGAACATTCAAATGCAAAAAGGATGGATTCATAATTATAAAAAGATAATGAAAGAGCACAGAAATAAATGAATGAATGAATAAATTAATAAAGAAAGAAAGAAAGAAAGAAAGAGATGAATGAGTCTAGCAAAGAATAAGTTGAAGATTAAAGAAGAGGTCGAAGAGAGAAAAGAGAAAGAAAGAATGGAAAGGGATACAAGAAAGAAAAAGCATATAAATCAGAGAAAATAAGAAAAGAAAGAGAGGGGGGGAGAAATAAGAGTAAGAGAGAAAGAGAGAAAGGAAAGTAAAAGAAGAACGAAAGGACTGAATGAATCTAGCAAATTATTGACCAAAGAATAGAGAGAGAAGGACTGGCCAAAGAAAGGAAGGAAAAAGAAAGAAAAAAAAAAAGAAAAACAATGAAGACAGAAAATAACAAAGAAGCCAATCTAGCAAAAATGAATCAAAATAATAAAGAAAAGAAAGAAAGAAAGAAAGAAAGAAAGAAAGAAAGAAAAGAAAGAAAGAAACGCATAAAGCAAAGGATAAACCAAAGAAAAAAAATGGATGAAAGGAAGAAAGCAGGAACGAAAAAATGAAAAGGGAGAGAAAAGACAGAAGGAATGAAAGAATAAATCAATTAATAAAGCAACGAAGGACAATAGATTAAAGAAACGGGAAGGGAAATATATATGAGAAAAAAATTAACGAAAGAAAGACAAAATGGCTGCTTCAGGATCAATTTCCACTCTGACTAAAGCTCAAATGACTTGGCTTATCACTTTTTAAAAATATTTAAACTTTGGTACACGTGACACAAAATACATGTATCCCAAAATACAACTCTTTCGGCCTCAATGCCGGATTCGGAAAAAAAACAAAAAAATGGAGATAGAGGTGTTACTGTGAACAATTACGGCTGTACAAGTGACGCATACATTGATTAAAAAAAAGGATTTTATTTCAGCCACTTGGCCGAATAAAAAAAATTATTAGCCCCCTATTAGCTTCCCATTTTCATTCTCTCACTCTTTCTTGTTTTTTTTCTTTCTTTGTTTCTTTGGTTGATCAATTACATAGAAATAAAATATCTCTCTATTTCTCCGCAGCCCCCCTACACAATCTATGTATGAATTAGACCTTTTGAGTTTTTGGTATGAACCTGATTTGCTCTGAGCGGGAACGTCATTGTTGTTAGATGAGAAAATAAAGTCAACTCCACTGTAGGAGTTTGACAAAAGACTGAAAGAAAGACGGGAAGGGAGATTCGAAGGAAGAAGGTTGGGAAGAAAAAACGTCAAAACAACAAATAACTAATCAGAGCAAAAAAGAATGACTAACGTTCTAAAAATGACAAAATGAAAAAAAATAAATGGAGCAATTGATGCAAAATAGAAGTAGACGTTTAAGATTAAAGAAAAAAAAAGCTGAATGAATAGACAATCTGCAAACGATTTTTGTATTAAACTTAGAAAATGAAGAATCTAGCGTTGAGAAAGAATCAGACAAAAATAAATGAGGAAATACATCTTTGAAAAATGAATAAATAAACGGACAGGAAAATGATTACAAATATCCTATGCTTTTCGATAGTTAATCTTACACCAATTTTCTGCTTTTACGAAAAAAGGCGTAAAACGAAAATAGTGTTCAGCGTTCGTTTCGTAGCGAGCCGTTATAGAGGCAACGCCCACCCTCTCTTGTACATTTCAGTCTCCTGTAAACCCTACCACCTCAAACTACATCGACTCAGCTTAATATATCATTGTCGTCATTGGGGGTGTGAAAAACGCTCAAAAAAGTTTCCCGTATAAATCAATGGTAATTGCTTATTCGACTTGCGAAGGCTTCAATAGGAACACCACTTTCGGATATCGGGGGAAGCCAGTATTCAGATGAAGGTGGAATATCGCCAAGGAAAGCACAAGAATGTAGAGAAAGATAGGTAAGAATTAAAGAGAAATTGGGAAAGATAGACGAAGAGAAAATGATAAAAGACGGGAAGAGAGAAAGAGAGTAAAAGACAAATGAGACCGAGAAGCTAGAAAGGGGTAGTAGAAGAGAGGAAGAGAGGTATGGAAATGTGTGAGAGGGGAAAGAAGAAAAAGAAGGAGAAAGTGAGAGAGGGAGACAGAGTGGGTTGAGAAGGAGATAAAGAGAGATAGAAGAAAACAATAAGAGAGAGAGAGGGAGAGAGAGAGAGATATTGTTGAAACTGAAGCCAGTGTGTTCATATTATGTCCCAAACACAGCAGCACTTGACTCTGCCTACTGCTGGTTTCCACGGCAACAATCTGCTGCTGCTGAGATGAAGACTGGCGTGAAGATGGCATAGAAATGCGAAGAGAATGGAGAGGAAGGAGACCGACGCCGCGAAACAAGTGGAGGAGAGTAAGGACGAGCAGTGGAATGCAAGGAGAGCCATCAGCCAACTCACCAGTAAACAAGCAAGCCAACACAGCGGATGAAGTTTCCTTGCGGTCAGCATTACCAGGAGAATCGACATTTTCCCCAGCCTTCTCATTTTGACTTTCAATACAGACATCATCATCATCATCATTAATTCTATTTATTTATTTATGATTATTACCTTTATATTTTTGTTTCCTTATTGTGTTAGTTGTTGCACTTCACAATCATCATCATTATGAATAATAATAATCATAATAATAATAATAATAATAATAATAATAATGATAATAATGATAATAATAATAATCGACAGAAGGATGTTATTTCCTATCAAACTTTTTTAGCCAAATCCGATCTCCATCTAATTCCCTTTTCTCTTTTATAACTATTTTTGCTTTAACAACCCCAACATCCGCTATATAAACACGCACGCACGCACACACGTGCACATGCACATAATAATAATAATAATAATAATAATAATAATAATAATAATAATAATAATAATAATAATAATAATAAGCCAGGGTAGTGCTAGTCATTGTGGGCGCACTGGGAACAGTCCCCAAAGACACTAAGGGCGAGACTGGAGGAGATCGGGATGAGGGGAAGGATTGAGACTGTACAGACTACAGCTGTTAGGAACTGCACGGATACTGAGGAAAGTGCTAGAAATATAAAGACTGCAACGTTAATTGTTAATAGTGACCCAACAGAAAAAGGGAAGTGAAAGCGGAAATGTAAACCGCAGCACTGAGATGATAGGCAAAAGAGAAGAGATGTTGGCTGAAGACCTGAGGAGACTTATTGTCACTCAGCCTTCAGTGATGACTATTGGGCAACCAGTGAGAAACTGTAAACTGCAGTATTACTGTGACCTATGAGTACGAGGAGAGAAGGGCTGGAGACGTGAGGAGACTTGCTGTCACTCAAACTCCAACGGTTACCACCAGGCAACTGGTGTGAGAT
This sequence comes from Thysanoteuthis rhombus, assembly GCA_963457665.1. Taxonomy (NCBI): domain Eukaryota; kingdom Metazoa; phylum Mollusca; class Cephalopoda; order Oegopsida; family Thysanoteuthidae; genus Thysanoteuthis; species Thysanoteuthis major. The sequence goes on from OY735227.1 coordinate 27,530,639, forward strand.
TGCTAATAATAATGATAATATTGAACAAAATAACATCTCAAATGGTGATAGAGGTACGAACCACAGCGCTGCTCTGATAGCTGAGGGAGACATGGGAGGAGGGCTGAAGACCAAGAGAGACTTACTGTCATATCCTTCAGCGATAACCGCCGGGAAACTGGTGTGGAACTGTAAACCATAGTGTGGAGAGGAAGACTGGACTCCTGAGGAGATTTGCTGTCATTCAGTCTCCAGCTGTGACCACTAGGCAAATGGCAAACAGATAATGATAATAATAATTTTGAAATAAGTTGTTTAACGTTTTAATCTTATAAGGAACTATTACAGTTTCGTTTCTCTTTATTTTTTAATGTCTTGGCTGAAGGCTTTCTAGCGTTGAATAAATTCTTTGACAAATTATAGACTAGCATCAAATTAAGACAGGAACCGAAGCATTGTTAATTTGAGTCTGCGAATACATCTCAGTGGAACCCAGACTTTGTTTCATACCTATTATTCATTTTCCAAGCTGGAGACTGAGTGACAGCGAGTCTCTCCAAGTCTCCAGTCATCTTTCTCTTATTCTCTCAGTCCACAGCAATGCTGTTGATTACAGTTTTAGGCCGATTGTCTGGTGTTTATTCCTGGAGGCTGAGTGACACCAAGTTTCCTCAGGTCTCAAGTCCTCCTCTCATATCGTTCTCACCTATCACTGCAGGACTATGGTTTGTACCGTCTCCACCATGTCTTTTTCTTGGCCGTTAGGCCATCGCTAACAGCTGGCAGTCGTAGATTCCATATTTCCAATACTCTCTTCAGTATTCGGGCAGTCCCCAGCAGTGCTGTGGTGTGTACAGTCTTAACCCTTTTTCTTACCTCCAGTTGCTCCTGTCTCGCTTTCAGTGTCTTTGGTGCAGTCCCGAGTCATGATGATGATGATGATGATGATTTTTCACACCAGTATTCAGTGATGGTTTCCCCTGAAGATCTAGCGACAGCGAATCTCCATGATACTCAAGGACTCTCCTTGGTATTCTAGTTGATATCAGCGGCCTAGGAGTGTCTCGATCCTTCCCTGGATTTTCATTCTCTCTTCGCTAGGCTCTCCAGGGGCGTCCCCATGGCTTCTACTACAATCACTAGCATGCTTCAGATTTTTAAAAACTTTGTCAGTTAGGTCTAGATACCTTGCTTTTCGTTTCCCTTCAGCGAAACTCACCATCTGAAACTTTTCTCGAACACAACATTTAGATCTGATCCTCTGGCCTGGAGTGGGTGATTTGCGTAAATCTCAAAATCCCAGAGTATTCTATATGTTTTTGTTTGTGTATATACCATTGGTAATTCAACCATTGTTATCACGGGTAATTATACGTCATGTCACATATCTAGTGGTTATCGCTTGGGACTGAGTGACAGCACGTCTCATCAAATCCCTACACCTTCCACAGCCTCCTCGTAAAACTTAACAATACCGTACTCTGGACAGTATTCCTGTCTTATGCGAATTTTAAGTTCTTCCTATTTTGAATTCATATTAGTATCTTGTACCTCAGGAGCAAGTGACAGTAAGCTCGCCAATTCTTCAGCACCGGCCTTAGCATTTTCACGATGTCAAAAATGAAGCTAGTATCAAAGAAGTCTTAATTCTTCCTCGGAATTTTGATTCCTCCAGTTTTTTACGAGGATTTTCAGGATCGTTCAAAGTGCTCCAGGAATTATGGATTACGGACGAATCACGTCGGATACACTGGTTATATTAAAATCTACGAAGTTAAGCAACATCGAACCATCTAAGAACCTAGATGGGTGACCGCCTGGGAATACCAACTGCCGTAAACGAGAATGGGGAAGTGAATGACAACACTTCGGGTACTTGTCACCTCTTAGTCTATTTCACGCATCGCAAAAGGCACTAACTATAATATCTCTCAATGCTCATGCATTTGATTGTTCTCACTAGGTGACTAGTGACTTTTACTGGAGTTTTAGTGACAGTAGTCCTATCAATACTCGAGCATTTTCCATAGTATTCTAGCTATTTTCAGAAGTGATGTCGTAGCAATGAATTCAATTCTATGACTATCCAGTACTTCCAAACGTAGTATTAGACTCTTTGCAATCATTCTAAATGCTCCAACAACGATGCAGATTAAGTAGATACACTCAGTATAAATTGTTATCAGACCATCGATATTGGGAGATCCAATGATAATAGAAGCCACAAACAACGGCCAGCAAGATTAGCTTGCTGATCCTGGCTATACGACGTGCATCATGATCTGTATTCATTATATGATTTACTGGTTAATCCTAGTGAAATAATCTACGGATATATTTTAATCTCTGTATAGTTTTTTTTTTTTTTAGAAAGAAAATCATAAATTCGTTCTAGTAGAGTTATTGGTTTCAATTGGTGTGTAGGAGATATTCTTTATCGGCAAAATTCTTACTTTTAAGTTGTAAAGTCTATTGTTATAGAAAGAAAACCAAAAGAGCACACTTTTCGTTTATATAAATAGATTGAGTTATTATCTATTTGTTCCAAAAAGCAATGTTTAAAATGTCAGTAGAAACCTTTCACGTATGTCTATTCTTCTTGTGGCAAAATACGTCGTTTCGCGCTGGCGTAGAGTACAACCACATTGCAACAGTTGTAAGGAAAAGGTTATCTCGGGCGAACCACAGATAAATAGTTTTCTTTTAATATAATCTAACTATAATGATGTACGTGTTGATTGCTTAGTTGTTTGTTTGGTCCATCTGTCACGAGGAAAAAAAAGGGTATGACATTTTGACAGCCTTAAATTTCCTCACTTCCTCCTATCTCTCCAGCCATTCACCGCGGCACACACCCTCCACCAGCACAGCAACCCCCAACTCGCCCAATGCAAAAGACGAAACTAAGACAGGCGAGACTTTTTAAAAGAGATTATTCTGTTAGTTGAAAAGTAAAACTATTCATTATTAATTCTACTTGATAAATCAAACAATTGTCATTTTTCAGGACAGGGGCAAACTAGTTATTAAAAAAAATAATTCTCACTAACTGTAGCGTACAACTGTACTCCAGCTGTTGATGGAGAAAGGTATCTCAAAGATAATCATTTTCCAATTTTCATTTGACAATCAGACGCTTTCACGTCGCCGTGTGCTTATGTTACCAGAGTTAACGTCCACAACACAGTGATTACAGCTATTGGCAAATTGACAAAGTGAATTCAATCTTATTATCTGCTTCATTGCTTCCGTCTTTTTTATCGTAATTTGCTTTTACTTGTTATTCCAAATTTATATGCGTCCACGCATCTCTATAAAAAAACTTTCCAGCCGGTCGGTTGGTTGGTTGGTTGGTTGTCCTGTCCGTTTGTCTATACATCGCTCACAAATATGTGAAATATCAATTTCATCAGCCGTTGGATTGACATATAACGAGTTCTAGACATTCGGTTGAACCATCCTCATCATTCTCTTTCTCCTCCTCTTCTTCCACTTCCTCGTCATGTTACTACTATCACGAATAGTAGATATATCACCGAGCTTACGGTTCTTGTTTTCTTTCTACTAATGCATCAATAAGTCTATAGACAGACACGTAGTTATTAGCTGAGTTTTGATCTGGAATGATCAATGTATATTATTCGACCTGTGTAATTAATTTTCAATAAAAATGATGTATGCAAGTTATTCTCCCATCGCTTCTTAACCTGCCCGGGCAGTAGCGACAAAAAGCCGTTACCCCTTGAGTCAGCCCCGCGAATCAGTTCATTTCAGTATCTTGACCGATGCTGTCGTCGGAGAGTGGATCTGAGAGCAGAAAAAGCTCAGGTTTTCTTCCATGCCAGTCTGTCCTGTCAGTAGCCTATACCGAGAGTTCTGGTATGGTCATGTCTGTCCTCACGTTGACATCGTCAGGCCAGTCTTTCCATTGCCACCCTCCCTGGGCGGCGCCCTGCTTGATGGACTGACATAGCCTGTCGTGCCGCTTGGCGTGACCGAACCACGTCAGCTTCCGTTGTTTCGCGCTGGCGAAGAGAAGTTCCTAGGAGACTGTCAGAAGTGGATCAATCATAATAAATACATCTACCGTTGATTCTCATTCTCTTTCCTCTCAGCGTCAGCATCATCACCTTAAAAACAGGTTGGGTTAATCACTCAATAGAAACGGTCAAGGTACCAATATCTTTTGGTAGCAAGCGGTGCTGAGGTGATCAATTAAAAATTGGCAAAATGGGGTGATCAATGAATAAATTACTCCTCCCACCTCCTGGACACTAAAGCATCTGAATTGAAAAAGATTTAAAAAAAAACAAGCGTGAATATAGTTAGACACGAACTAAGAGACCAATTCAGCATAAACTGAACTTATAAATGTTTTATGTTTAAATGCTAAAATTTTCAGCCCTTTAGCTCCATTGGTGCTGTTCATACATACAAACATACATATCAAGCCATCTCAACCAGAAAATGGAGAGACCTATGTCGGCAGTTTTGGTTGACGTTTTCTAAGAAGAAAGAAAAATCCTTCTTCATCAAATGGTCCTGAGGATTTCATCTTGTCGATAGATTTAAAGATTGTGAACTGTGAACTGCATCGCAAATAATTGCGTTATATTCAGAATGTTTTGAATCGAACGATGTTTTAGTTTTAGTAACTTCCGTTGCAATTAGGCAGTACACAGTGTCTCCGGTCTTATCGATTCCTAATTGTTATCTGAGATACAGTTCTGTCTCAAAGCAGGACACGAAAAGAGTTGTGGAATAGAGCGTGTCTTTAATTTTAGCTGTTATTATTGAATTACGTTTACGTTTGGAAATCATCAGTGGGCCAACGTCAGTGTCACATGTTTCTGTTTCAGTGAGAAAGTAAGCAGGAAGTCACCCTCTTATGGCTCATGAAATACTTCTGCTCATTTCCGGGTATTGGCAGCGGTTTGGGAGTTCGTGATTAAGCACTCAATTCCAACGTTGTTCGCATTTTGTAATCTACTGATCCACCAAAAGTGATTGATCAGAAGTGCAAGAATATTTACCAATCGCAGGGGCTGAGCGGTGGAGTGCTCACCGCCGTTTTGGTAGATGTACGCTTCATTCAATAGTCATGTCATACGAAAGAAATTTCAAACGGTACTACATGCCTCTCATGTAAGCACTCAAGCATAAAGAGTACAATTGAGGAAACCCGGAGAAGGATGCTGTCCTTCAGGCCAACTCACCGGAAACACATTCGGGAAAACATGGGTTCCTCTACGACATAGTACACAGGGTCGAAAACCCCGTACTGAATGACAGAGCTATGTGTTATGAGTTAGACCATTTCAAATGCGTATTACGAAAGTTTATTTTCCCAATTAAACTCATATTATCATTAGAAACTGTCAACTAGAACTGTAAATGAAAATGTCAATATAGGTTTCTTCAGTTTTTAAGTTGATCCGGCTGGCTACGTATTCATATATGTATGTTTCACGCATTCAGGCCGCATCGATTCCGCTGAAAATCTCAACATTTACTCTTTATTATGTCTTGAAAAAACCCTTTGTTCGTTTTTTGTAAAATTCTTCCCAAAAGCCTATTCCAATCAGAGGCTGGAGTTGATTTTTTCCCATCATAACAACAAGAGGAAGAACAACTCTCACGAAATCTCTCTCTTCCTTCGTCTCTCTCAAAACTAAGATCTGCCTGACAGGTCTGGTTGGGAACATTCATGAGGAAGCGAGGAAAAAAAAAGAAAGGTGTGCCTGACGGATCTCTGCGTGAACTCCAATGAGGGAGTGAGCAAAAAGAAAGAGATGCCTGAAAGGCAACCCACAATAACAGCTATTTCTCGACTAGATCTGGCCGATTTTTCCTTATTTATCCAATGAAACATCTACAGATGACCGATTGAATGCGTTAATATGATGATTGTAATAAAAATAATTCGTTCATGATTCTCGGTATAGAGTAATGTTCTTTGAAAGGTCGATAGAAATTGAATGATCTCACAGGTTTTAGTCATTTTTAAAGACAGTTTCAGCTACGAATATCAAACCATACTAGGCTACAATAATTGGAATGATATTCTGTTTCAAATCTTTAGGACATTACATCTAAGTGCTGGATGTGTACTTCAATTACGGAGCGGGAAAAAAGAAATATGTGACCGTCAGACGAATTGACATGCAAAACAACAGGCTTTGCTTCACTTGGTAAGATAGAGAGGGAATATTTTTGTGTCAAAAAGTGCTATAGAGTTGAGTATTAATTCAACTTCTCGTCGGTTTAATCTATTTTAACTGTAGAATTTCCAAGTGTCTACTGATGCACACTGACAGCAAATACTTATCTAAAAGTATTAGTAGGGAATCCTGTAGTTGAGCAGAAAATGACCTCCACCATTAAAACTAACAACATTAAAACTGTTTTTCGAGGGTCAGCCTGCACGAGCGTGTGAGAAGTTATTAGATCCGCAACGCCGGGAATCCCTGAGATTATACACACACACACACATATATATATATATATGTGTGTGTGTGTGTATGTGTGTGTGTATGTGTGTGTGTGTGTAGTTCACAATCTTTAAATCTATCGACAAGATAAAATTCTCGAGACCATTTTATGGAGGAGGATTTTTCTGTCTTCTTAGAAAACGTGAACCAAAACTGCCAACATATCTGTATATATGTATATATATATATATATATATGTGTGTGTGTGTGTGTGTGTGTGTGCGTGCGCGTGCGTGTGTATGTAATAATGCATTGGGCGTCGTGATGGTCATGTGGTTTGCCCGAATGCCCACTTAACTACTCTATTTGTCAACTCTAGTGACATGCCAGGGACAAGACATTTTGTCAAGATATCTAGTGAGAGCACAAATTAAAGATTCATAACTTTAAGGCAACAGTGCTAAGTGAACATAAGCAGTCCTGGATGACTGGCGATGAGACAGACCACAAAATGTGGATTCGCACATTTTCCAAGGGTAGTAGTGCGAGAGGGACATAAACATCCTCAGTCAAAATTCAAACTCTGCCGATTCTGTTTTTGGTGCTGATACCCGACACGCTACCTCCCAATAGCACCACCTAATCAGAGTATATGATTATCACTGCCTGTCCTAGAGATTGAACTGAACAGCATTAACCTTTTAACGAAGACAAACAAGATGAAGACACTAGACGCAAAAATCAATCCGCACGTATGATAATAGGCAATGTGCAAATGTTGTCTGTCACACTAAGAGACGCAACAGTTGTGGCAAAATAGAATCTTATTCATGTTCTAATGATGTAGTAAAAATGCCGAAATTAAAGACTGAAAAAGTAATTGAAAACAAAAACAAAATACAAATCTCTATTATCAACGTTTATAAAATGCAATATATATATATATATATATATATATATATATATATTACTTTGACAGCATGGGTAAATTAGCGTATGATAATGCTGATACCGCATCTCAGACTTCCAGAGAGGAAATAAATCGCATTTAGTAATAATTAGTATCAACAGTTTGGTTTATGGAGGAGTTATATTACGCCGCGTACATCTTGAACAAGCTGAGTTTGTGTTTAGTAGACATAATTGGAAATCGGAAACCGTCACATGAACAACGTCATTTTGGCAGCATGCTTTGTTGGGGATGATCAATTAAAAAATTGGCAAAATAGGTGATCAATGGCTGAATCATTTCCTTCGCATTTTGTGGGGTTTTGATCACTAAAAAGAAGTTCAAATCAAAAAACACAAACTAAGGGACCAATTTAGCATAAAACCACATTGTAAACCAAAACCCTCTTACTGAAAACCTATCATAGAGGAGAATTTTTAAAAAATGTTTTTTCAGACATATGAATAAATGTTCAAAAATTCAGCCCTCTCGTTCCATTGGTGTTTCCTATACGCGTGATATATACAAAGCTAGACAGTGTAACTTAAAAACTGAAGAAACCTGTGTTGGCAGATTAGCCGACAGTTTTGGTGACAGTTTTTGTTGCGTTTTCTAATGCAATAAAATTTACCATATATCTGCGAAATGCTGATCTAATCTTCATATAAATGTATCTTTTTGTGCTACATAGTGGTCAAACAGAGCAAAATATGATGATGTATTCGTATGAGGTTCTAATTGAAGCTTCTGATTTTCATCACAAACATAGTTTCCTGTCACATCAACTCCTCTGTAATGGTTGCATAAGGCCAAATATCTAATGCAGCAAGCCCTGACTCTGTTATTGAATATGGTGTAATATATTCAGCAATGTTGTATGAGCAGTTGTGGGTGATATTTTCGAAGAGTGCGTTGGTGATATACGTGGTCAAATGAAGGTAAAGCAAGTAATCCATTCACGTTGTTTGAAAGCACATTATGATTTCGTGGCATTTGGTCAGTGAATTTACAACAAACTTAAAGCTTCAAGTAAGCAAACCCCACAGAGAAACTTGCAGATGGACCGACAGTCAGTTAGAGAGAAAAAGATATAACACACACATTTCATCCTGGCCTTTTCGAGCGGCCGGGATTTTTAAGGCCTGTGGGTGGGGCACTAAAATTACTTTGTTGAAATAAAGAAATCTCATCCCTTGTCTGACCTCTCACTCTCTCTCCAGCCATCATTCCAAATAAAACAGAGCTATAATCAATAGAACTACAGAAGACTGTGTTGTAATTATTAACCACCTTCACCGCCAGACGAAGATCATAGGCCCGTCCAAAAACTCATCATATTACAATGCTCTTAAGGCAAAAGCCTATCCACTAATGAAAGAAAGAAAGCGAGTGAAAGAAGAAACAGGGAATTAAGGAAGAAAAAAAAAGAGGATAGAAAAAACAGAATAATGGAAAAAAGCAAGGATAGAGTAAAGAAGAAAAAGAAATGAAAAATTGAAAGAAGAAAAAAAGTATGGATACAAATGAATTTTTTATTTGAAAAATTGGCCAGGTTTTGAAAAAAGACGAAAAAAAGACCAGGGAAGAAGAGAGAGGAAATGTGGGCTTGTATACTGTTATACATTGACTCTTTCAGAGCAGTTTCCTCATCTTCGTCATAACACATCTGCTGTTGTACTCTCCGACCTTCTTCAGTTGTCTGTTGAATTAGATAACCTACCGGGATTATCAAACAACACGGTATATCTATCAATGGGGTATATTGTTTTCAATTCCTACATTTGACCAGTGATCTTGATAGGGAACTAGTTATTTCCTATGAAAATTCGGAAGTAGAGCTTTCCTATGGAAGCCTTCTGTGAGCTGAAATGGCGTGAAACGAAATAGCAATCACCATTAATTCAAATGTGAAACATTTTTGAGCATCCCCAGACTTGAAAATAGTTAGGATGGTATGTCAGGCTGGGTCATCGGAGGTCGTAGTGGTGGGAAGTATAGAAGTCTGGGATGTAAAAGAAAGAGTAAGTAGATGCGCGCTGCCTCTATAATGGCTTGCTGCAAAACAAAACTTTAACACAATTTTCACTTCTTGCCTTTTTGAAAAAGGGATGAAAAACGAACTTTCGAATCGGACTACTTGTATTTGAATTCCATTGTATGTTTTCTTTAAAAGAAGAAACAAAAAAATCGTTTCAGTGGAAGAGTCCATATGTTTCAAATAGTTGGTAGGAGATAACTCTAGCAGCAAACTTGTTACCTTTAAGTTGAAGAGTTAATGGTTACGGATAGAAGACCATGGATTTCACAATATTCATTATATAAGTAAATTTCAGGACTTGTGACTGCCAATTCATCATCTTATTCAGATCAAAATCTCCAATGCACCGCTGGGGATTGAACCCACGATCTCTAAGGAATCTGCTGTGTTATCTTCACGGCTAGCTTCCGTAGACCATGTAGGTAGTATTTGATTTTTTTCTACTCTTAAACCTAATTTGGGTTCTTACCGGAGGCCCCTATATAACGTTAATATCTATGCTTGGCTTACTGACTGAATGATTTGAATGGCTCCTGGCTCACGTTCGGCAGAGGGACATTTCACGTTTAGCCAAATAGACATTTCATCGAATTGACAAATGACTAAATGAACAGATTGCAGAGAGAAACACTTTTTTTTGTTCCTTTTAATGTATAAAATTCTAGAATTGACTCCATGTGAGCAATCGTCCACGTCGAATATTTATGAATATTTTGTTTTATACTGCGACGTCTTTAAAGCAATTACATTACAATTAATATCTTTGTTCGGCAATACAGAATTTTCGATCATGTGATTATATTTTTCTCGTTTTTTTACGATAGTTTTATCATTTTTTTTCTCCTCAAAAAGCAGTAATATTGTTAAAAGTTTGACCATCTTGCATAAAGATATAAAAAGATCAAGATAAAAAGCTCTAACTGTTCTGCTATTTACCCGTAGAAGCCGATAAATGTCTTTCCCAAGGGCATTATTGCGAAATTCACACAAACTGTCCCTGTCTGAGTTTGAACTCAGTTTACCGATTTCAATCTCCGTTCCTTCAACCGTTAGGCCAACTGCACATCCACTATCTACACTTTCATCATCATCACCATCTTCTTTCTGCATCTAGACACTTTTAGCTTTTAGAGTATTTTTGCATATACAGATAACATTTGCATACCAAAAACATGAACACCATTTTATTTTTCATTTTCTTTGTATCAGCATGCTAGATAAATCTAACATTGTTCCGATCTTTTGCCATGAATTTCTAGAGAATTCTTTTCTTTCGTCGGCAAATGGAAATTGTTTCTGAATAGAAAATTAGGAAGTAATGTTACATGGGCTATATATCCTAAAAATCGTACTTCGCAAAAATCAGATATTGGCATTGATTTTGTCATGGTTTGTGGGTCTTCGTTTAAATATTTAAAAGACTGATCTAATTTGCTAATTACCTAGCTAGCAGCTTCTACTTCTTTCTCGTTGTGTTTAAGGTCGTTTTTAGTCTTATAGCCGTTTGAAACCATCTTTCGAAAGAATCCATGTCATCCTCTGTTCAGTTAAAGCTTAGAGCTTTTCTTTTTGTATTCTATATAGTATATGATAAAAGACTTCCCATTACTGTCGATAATTGAACAACCGTAGCGATAAAATTCATTAAAAGAATTCCAACGAAGAATAAGTATGGTCAGAATAAATTCCATTAATGACATCACTGATATTTCTTCTGGAAAACATCAAAATAGTGTAGAAGAAATATGTAGATTCTCCAGAATCTAGATGTTATCAATAAGCCTGTCACAATAAAGCCCCAAAAGGGTTGAAAAAAAAAAGCCTAACGGAGTACTAATGCCAATTTTAAGTATGTAGACAAAACGGTATGGGCAGGAGTTCTTGCAACTCACGAACAGATGCAATTTTTGAAAAAGGTGATATAACTCTCCACAATCATCCATATATGAGAAACTTTAAACGTAGAAAAGGAGCGCACATTCCTCTGGATTGAAATCAATTTTCTTGGACTCGCTGGAGTAGGCGGTCAGGACTTGCAAGAATCAGAAAAATTTGGACAGAATGGTACAAAAGCAACTGAGCGAAGGAAATGGAGTGGTGATAGCAGAGTTGTCGGGGGAGAGGCTTGAAAGATCTTGGGAGAGGAGTAAATAGTAAAGGTTAGGGGGAAGGCAAATAACGCTGAGAGAAAACACACGTCCGTGTGAATACCTAGGATCGATTTCTGACTGACCAGGAGAAATGTGAAGAAAACAGGCGTTATCTTCGAGAAATTCGTGGGTTCAATCCTTGGGATCAGGTGATGCAATATAGATGCTGATCTGAAGAACTGGCAGTTACAAGTTCTATCTAACGCTGGTCAACTGTAGAAACGAGGACAATATAACCCATTGATCAAATAAAGGATTCTGATCGAAAAGCCCGGAAGGTCATCTAATACCACTGACACCTGAAAAAGAACAGAGCTTACCGTAGCAGATACGTTAGAAAGAGAAAGCGTATAGCAGAAAAAAACTAATCCCCCCTCTCTGTCTCTCTGTCTCTCTATCTGTCTCTCTGTCTCTCTGTTTTTCGAGAGAGAGAGAGAGAGAGAGAGAGAGAGAGAGAGAGAGAGAGAGAGAGAGCGAAGGAGAGAATGGAAGGGAGTTATTGGACTTGTTGGGGAGGAGCTTGAAAGATCCGGAGACAGAAGTAGGGAGTAAAGGTTAGAGGAAGTGAATAGGGCAGAAAGGAAACATCACTTGTTTGTGTGAAGATTTCAGATCAATTTCAGACTAACTTGGAGGAACGGAATGGTGAATCATGAAAAGGAGTGATCTTCGAGAAATCAACAACATGAGCGGAGGATAGCCAGAACCTCTCAGCATAAGGCGAGCTCAACGAAAATTTGCGCCTGGGTGCATCATCATCATCATCATCATCATCATCATCATCATTCTCTTATCGTCTGTCGTTGGGCATAGGCCTTCCCCAGGATTCGCCAGAACTCTCTATCGTTGGCATCGCAGAGCCAATACTTTCTTAACTTGTCTAGTTCGTCTCGTCATCTTATATTCTCTTGTTGGCCCTGCTTTGGCATGTGATCTCTGGGGATCGACGTTGTGAGTCGTGAGGTCCATCGGTGGTCCGTCATTCTTGCAACATGACCAGCCCCTCACCATTTGAGTTTATTTTTTATGGATTCTATGATGTTTTGGATTCCTGTTTTTTCCCATTATATTGTGCTGTCTTGTGATCTCTCCGTGTGATACCGAGTATGATTCTTGAATGTGCATGTTGCATGCCAAGTCGTGATAAATTCGGGCAAAACGTGGTTAGATTTCGGACAAATCAATGTAATTTGGACAAAATCATGTGACATTTCGGACAAATTTAGTCCTCACCCCCTCAAGATCCATGGTTGGGTAATTCTGTGTGTCTGAAATGTCTCTTTGTCAAGCTCTGTCTACATGTATGCTTATGCATGTGTATGCACATGTTTGCAAGTACATGTGCCTATGTAGGTGTTTTAAAATGGTATCTTTGCATTACTTTCACTCGCAAATCGGCGAAATTCCTTAATTGGTGAAATTGTACTTTTATTTTGTGATTTCACTTCGATTACATGAAATTTTGATTGTAAAAAATAGTTTTTTTTATATCTTTGTTTTGATTGAATAACTTTTTGATGAAATCAAAACCACGTGAATTAAAAGAAAAAAAAAATAAAACTTCGCCAATTAGGCAATTTCGCTGATTCGGCGTAACATACACGCATGTTTTGAGGGGCAGGGTCATGTAACAGCGATTGGCCCCTGAAGTCTTTTTTTAATCTCTACTCTTTCTACATTTATCTTATTTTCTCTCTCTCTCTCTCTCTCTCCCTCTCTCTCTCATCTGATATCTCCCCTCTTTTCTTTTCGCATTCTCTTCTCCTTTCCATTGCACACGATCTTTCCCCTTATTCTTTCCTCTCCATCCCCACTGTGCAAGTCTTGATTAAGCCAAAACTCTTCTTTTCAATCTATTTTGATATTTTCCGCGCATGCGTACTGCTCTAGTTATTTCCACTGCCAGCATCTAATCAAATAACACCACTACTTGCCCCATCTCCACGGCAACATACCGAGGATCATACTTCCGAGTATGCCCCCTGAGGATGCCTGTCTGCCAAACCCGTAGAATGTAAAACAACTAATTAAGGAAGGTGACAGAATTCCTGCGCGAAAAACAATCCCATTCAGTAAGACGGAGTAGGGATAGTTTTAATGGTGGGTGCACCGTAGTTTGAAACTGAGGCTTTTATGTCAATCATCATATTGAAATCATCGTTTATATAAATTGTATTGTCATGTGCAGGCTTTCGAAAGGGTTCTCGTCGAAGGAGTTGCGATGTCAGCTCATTGCTTAATCAAATTGAAAAATTAAAGCGAGCACATACTAACACATGCTCGTGCGAGCGCATGCATGCACACACACATGAGAATGAAATGACAACATTAGAACACCAATTATACAAATGATTCCTTAGCTTTTATTTCGACATTCCACCCAAGAAATGTGGAGGGTATGCAAGAAATTTTATTTCTATTATCATTCGGACTATCCTCATCTTGGTTGTTTTTCATACAACGTTTCGGCCGCTGTACTCTACGGCCTTCATCAGGTCAATGGTAGGTGTGGGGGAAGTAACGAACCGAACCCTTTATTTAACCGACGGGGGTATATAGACCGCACTCCCCTCTTAGCAGTATTAGTATTTTCGAATTATTATTGTCTCACACTGGGATTGAACCTAGAACCATTAGATTACTATACAGTAATTCTGTCTGATTCTCTAGCCCCGACGCTATGTGTCCATCTCAAAAATTGAGAGTATGTAAGAAAGTTACGTATTTATATGTGGTCTTGGTCTTGGGCTGGAACGTCTGACAATTCTTAAAATGTTTATTTTGTTTCTGGTTGATTTCACCAGAAGTTTTTTTGTTTATTTTGATAATCCAACAATAAACTGCTTGGAGTTTACTAATTGGATCGTTGGTCAGTTCAGCAGCGCGTTTTAAGCAGTAGGAACGTCCATGGAAACAACCTGTCACAGTTTATCAATAGATCTTTAGGAATCTTTTTAACACGCAGACAAGTAATTAAGTTGAAGTACAGGAACAAAAAATCCTAATAGTCCTGAAAAGAACGGTTTATAATCAATGCGTGCCTACAAAGCCACTTTCAGAGCTGTAAAGTAGAAGCGAACCAAATGATTTGCTTTCAAACTAAGAACCATGCAACGTGCACAGGAGAAGATCATCCTTGTATCACTAGACAGCACAGTATATTACAGACAAAACCGGAGTCGGAGATACCATGAAATCCACTGGAAAAATCAAATGGCAATTGAACATACCATGTAAGTATGTCAGACAATTACTGGACATCATGACTCACAACATGGTTCCCTAGAGATAACGTACGAAAATGTGACCGACAGAAAATAAGATGACGCGATGATTTAGACGTCCGCTGTAGAAAGATCTGGGGAATCTTGAAGGTCTATGCCCAACGACGGATTTTTTTTATTAATTATATATACAATAAAAAAGTTGCAGTAATCATCTTCATTCATTGCGGAGTTTGACCCAGCAGTAGTCAGGTTTGTTCTTGTTCGTTTCGACATTGACAACATCATCTTTTTTTGCTCAGAATCCCGGAGTTTTTCAACAAAGAATAAATGAATGAGTATCACAGTACGATCTTATCATTGCTATTAATAATAATTGAGTTCGGTTACAATTTCCGTCTCGGAAAATACGACATTATTTTCCGAACAAGCTAGCGGAGACTCGAAGGGGGAATGAGATTTAGTATAGTGTTTTGCACATACATTGTCAGTCACGGCGAATAAAAATCACTTATCAGATTTTTGAGAATCGGATCTCAATTTCTCGAAATCGTCCCTGAGCTGGAATGTCCCTGTATTGTGATTTACGCGCTGACTGTGAGTGAGTCAACAATGACAACCAATAATTGCAACACACCAACTTTCATTATAATATCGTCGCGAAAAAAAGATTTAAAAGTACCATAAACCACACATATAATAATTATCAAAATGAAATTTCATTCATGAAACTGATGCAATAAAATAGAATTTCGTTTACGTTTTAATGACGTAATGAAAATGGTGAATTTAAAGAATAATAGAAATATAAAATCAGAAAAAATATAGAAACAAAAAAAAATGAAATAAAATATGCTTAAGAGAACGATGTTCTCCCAAAACCCTGCAATCCAAATCTCTACTATCCACGTATATAAAATGCTATATGTACCAATATATTCCATCTATGCCGTCATTTGTCATTTTCAACAGTGAACTAGTATGAAGTATTGTTGGTGGAATTGTGAATTGAGAGATTTGCTCACTGTAGCATAATTTATTCGCGAAATTCCCATACAACAGTAAATTGAATAAGACATATTCATTTAGTTGTGTCTATGGTGAAATTGGTTTCACTCAACGTTGTTTCAGATTAAGTCGTTGTTCTCGGGAACCTAATCTGGACGTTAATGGGGGACTTGGTGTATTTCTAAACCACAAAAATACTTAGGCTATATTTAAGCGCCAACGAAGGTTCGTAATTTTCAGAATATGTACTCACTTCATTTGCAAGCAAATCCTGTTGAATACAAAATTAGAACAAATTATGACGCACAGAGTGGTTGCAACACATTTTACGGAGGAATTACACTCGTCCTTCTCGGATCTGTATTATTAGGCCGAGCGTCCACCAAGGGGGTAATTTTGTTCTTGCCTTTTGTGAAATGAAGTAGTGCTCGCAGCCAAACGGTTATCAGGACAAAGGACAGAATCGGCGAACCGAGTTCAAATTCCGCGTTCGCACTAATGACCTCGAGAAAGAATTCACTTCTCCTCGCCCCCAGATATGGGTGGAAAGAAAGGCAGTCTATATATATATATATATGTGTATATATATATATATATATATATATATATATATATATATATATATATATATAATTGTGTCATCCACGGACAGCTGTTTCGTTGTATTACAACTCATCGATATATATATATGTATATATATATATATATATATATATATATATATATATATATAAAATACAAAAGTTGTCAGTAATCATTTTCCTTCGGAATAAGAGTTGAGGTGGATTTTGATCGTGCAGCAGCCATTCTTGTTTTTATTATTTTTATCACAACGTTTCTACTGGTACATTTTCGGTCTTCTTTGGGAGTATGCTGCATCCACCGGGCCTTTTATATAAGCTATTCTGGACCTAAAAAAAAATTCTCAATAAGAACGCTGTAACGAGTAGCAAAGTCTAGAGCTCCAAGAGAAAATCCAGTCAAGATTAGAAAACACGCCTACTTTTCTCTGTTCTCCGTTGCATCCTAATATAAGAGTCCTTGACCCTTTAAATCCACAGTGAACAAGTGCCTTAACAAGTGTTAGTCTTCTACTCAATTCTTTTAGCGTTCTTCATTTTCTGTGTTCGTATCTCTTAAAAGTAATTTTAACCCCCTTAGTGCCTTTTTAAAAGTTATTTTTACTCTTATTTAAAACAAAAAAGTTTTTCCGAGTGTTACCAGCATTACATTTCTAACATCAATATGCTATTTTAACATTTTTCTTACCGGAATTGATTCTGTAGCATAAATGACACCTTTCATAACTAACTTCTTCATGTGAAGAGTGCTCGAAAGACCTTACTTTGGATGATCAAAAGTGAACACACAAAAAACGCCATCTGCAAATGACTGAAATTTAGATGATTTTATAGTTCAGCTGCAAATGACAGCTATTTCCCATTCGTCAAATGGGCCCTTCCACTTTCAGTTATGGACGAATATTTCCGTAACTTAAAGTGGAGGGGTCCATTGTGTAGGGCAGCCATTCTCAATGGGGGAAATATAGTCTCAAAAGAGTGGAAGTTGAGCTGAGAGAGGTTATGGATAATGAAACATACTTTCTTCTCCGTGATATAGAATCTGTCAGTGAAAATATCATAGTGGGGCCCATTGAACTTAAATGCAATGATTAATTCAAATGTAAATTTGAAATAGCTGGAATAACTGTTTTTTTGCTGTCAAATGCAACTAATCAGCTATTTCCAACCACGGGATCGAAATGGCTACAGTACTGTTCGGCTTCTCATTTTCGTATTTGGTTGAGTGTAGCTTTAACGCAGTCAATGAAATATTGACAAAGGAGAGAAGTAGAACAGATATATGAAGAAATAAAATATCAATGAAATATTGATAATATAGAAACGGAACATCAAGTAGAACAGTCTTGTAGAATAAGCAACATAAGGAGACTGTCATTTTCGTTTCATTTAAGATTGGGCGGCGTTTATTTTAAATTAATCAAAAGCCAGCAATAGAGGGAAAAAGCTTGAGAACCCTGATGTAGAGATCAAACGAACTTTCAGTTTATTTTACATCGCCATGTATAATGAAAGTAAACCATTATCATCAACAAAAGCAGCAGCCCTTTAGTGTTCGTCGTTAGACAAAGACCTTACCCCAAGATTTGCAAGATCTCTCTATCGTGGGCAACGCGGAGCTAATACTTCCAGAACTTGTCTAGTTCGTCACACCACTTTATTTTTTACTGGTCACAGTTTTGCAAATGATATCTGGGGATCCACGCTGTGAATCTGGATTTTCAGCAGTTGTCTGACATTTTTTTCAACATGACCAGCCCATTGCAATTTTCTAATCGATTCAATATCTCTGACTCCCATTTTTCTCTGTAATATACTGTGCTGTCTTATGATCACCCCATGTGATTTTGAGCATCATCCTCTCTTGAGCAAGTTGCAAGGTTCTCAGTTTGGGGGTTAAACTTCAAATCTATAGGTGAGTATTGGGAGGATGTAATGGTTGCAGACCCTTCCTTTTTGGGACTGCTGGGGTTTCCTCGTTCTCGGATGTTGAACACGACACCTGAGCTGTTCTTAGTTAATGGGTTGACACTTAAAATCCAATCTCTTGAGTTCAAACGTTTATATAGCAATAAACTTGATAAGATGTTGTTTTCTTATTGATGAGAAGGAAAAGTTCCAAATTACCTCTAAAGAACACCGGAAGTAACACATAACAGAAGAGTCAGGAACATCTTAATTTTGCGTTACATAGCTACAACACGGACCATCAATTATTCAGATCAGCAGTTAGATGCGATGTAAAACAAGTACAATTAAGATGAAAGATATGCTAGTCAATAATAATAATGGTTGAAAATGATCCAACTAAGAAAAAATCAAGTTAATGTTCCGTGCTGTATATTATGCTCAAGTGGGCGTATATGATGAGCCCGATGGACCATTTTTTTCTAAAGTTTCTATTTTCGTTATTTCTTATTCAGAATCTCGAACGTTTTGCATTATGATTCATAGATTGTTCAGGCATCAAAACTGAATTTTAAAAAATTGTCCGTTTGGCACTTATCATGCTCTGTCACTGATATATATATATATATATATATATATATATATATATATATATATATATATATATATATATATAACTCAAGTTTTTTTTGTTTTTTATTGTAAATGTAGAGTGCTCTATAATCTATTTGAAATGGAGCCTTAATTGAATAACTGTAGTGAAGGGTTCTATTCCTTTTTATATGCGCGTATGTTTATTGTGTCTACATGTGCTTATTTGTTTTAGTGAGTCCCAGCACAGCACTCCTGGTTATATCGTTTTGTCTACTGACTTTTGGCATCTGTACTCCATTAGGCTCCTCTTTTAGAGAGAAGCACTTTTGTGACCTTTTGGGTCTCATTTATTAATACCGTCTGAATTCTTCAGAATTTTACTCTATTTCATATATCTATTCTGACCATATTTATTTAATATTTAAATTTATATTTAAGTTTCAGCGCTACGGTTGTTCATTTATTGACTGTTATCTTAGCGAAATACAGCAAATAATGATACATAATATACATTGTTATTATTTGGGGAGGGGCTGAGTTGTCTATGAATGAAAAGTGCTTGAAATTCGAGATAGGACATACGTGAATACATATACTTAGATTTCAGTGATTCATGGTGACTCCGAGTTTTATGCCTGTGCAGTCAACAGACCAACCTATCGATCTGTATCCTGGTTTACGAGAGAGTTTGAATGATTTCAATCATGATTCATTGCTCAAACGGCGCGAAACTGTCATTCTATTCACGGCTTTGTCCTTGGCTAACAAAGCAACTCGCATTTTTTTTTTAATAGAGCTGGTTGGAGAACACACAGCAAAAATCCCTTCAATCAAATGATCATCTCTGGTATTGGTCTTCCTACAACGACCACTTCTCTTCTTGTTACTCTAAGTCTGGGGAATTTTAAGATTGATAGTTGCATTATGATTTGCAGTTTTACTAACACCATATTTGTCACTTATGTCGCGTTCTGCATTGGTGTGTAATGTTCTGTTTTGTTGTGTAATCTAACTATTTGTGCGCGCTGGATCTAGCTGAGAGAAAGTTGTTTTTTTTGCACACTTTATTAGTTACAAAGTGGCCGCTTATATCCGTTAAATTGACTATCCAAAAGGCAAAAAGTAAATGAATAATGTTCAGCTGGTAAAAAAAAGGCTGATATAGTCTGACGCAATAATTGCGTGCAATAAAAATGTCTGATGCAATCTGACGCATTTATGGCCAGAATTCGTTTCTTTCATCGGAGGTTTTGAACTTTTGGGAAACACACACACACACACACACACACACACACACACATATATATATATATATATATATTCCAAAAAGCTTTACAACTTCAAACACTTCACACATTAAAATAATTTTCAAAAATCTTGTGAAAACGTATACAAAACCCAGGCATGGTGCCAAAGTATCGAGCGAATAAGCGGAAAAATTTGTCCTCTCTGAGAATCACAGCTATAAACAATGGACCCTTCCACTTTAGGTTATGGAAAAAGTGAAGAAGAAAAGGCAAAAATTGAAATCTCTGTTGGCTATCATTGACTTTCGGATAGGACAGTCTCCATGGAAGTTTGAAGTCTACTCATAATCATGGCCGTCCGCTGGTTAGAAGTGGGCACAGAGGGCATTTGTATCCACCACTGGATTAGGTCTACTTAGCGATGGCAGGTGGTTTGAAAGTTCGAACCTTATGGAGGCCGGAGATCAAAGGGGTCCCTACGGATATTAAAGGCTCAGGTCAAGTTCCAGCACTGCATAGTCCCTTACCCATCAACCGACATTCAGATATATTATGACCAACCCCTGAATATATACCCCACCCCCAGGAATATATCCTTTTGTCTATCCCTGGAAATGTGGTAACGGACGGCTATGCACTTATTTTAGATCACAGGAAACTAGAATCTGCCTTGACCGAACTATTTGAATCTTAGAAAATGGCCACAAAGTCACAGATGTCATTTCACGGTAATATCTAGGAATACCCAGGCACGCTGTTAAATTTCTTGGATAATTTTTCAAGTTTAAATACTCTTATAAGTTCGAAGATTTCACAGGCAAAAGTCCCTCAATCAATAATTTACGAAAAATAGCCAACATTAACTCTGGTATGAAAGAAATCCTCAAGTCACATACACAATTATGCACTTAATTGGTATTTGGAGACAGCAATGAAAACTACATTTCGGATTGCATCATTTCCTTTATTGTCGGTAGTTATTTTTCCTATTTGTCGTCGAAAATCGTTGATAGTAGCTATTTATTAGTATGCTTTTTCCTTGGTTCTCCAGATCTAGAATTATCCAAATAGCCACCAGTTGTGCTGTTGATTTTGATGGCATTTTAAGCAGCAATATCAACATTCAATTGGCTTTTGTCCAGTACGATCACTTCAGTTTATGTTGTTACAATTTTCTCCCGAGATTCTGGTGATGAACTATGCATTCCGCCCAGCTCAACGAACTTAATTCTAATGAAAAAAGATTATGAATTACTGGGAGCCAGGCTACAAGCCACCATATTACAACAGGACAGTAACAACGTCAAATTCTGAAACAAACAGGCAGGCGACAAAAAGGCTGGCCATTAAAAAGGGGTAATCAATATCCTCAGTTTGGATGTTTTTATTCTAAATTCATATTTTTAGGGTTGCGTTTAGTTGTCAGAAATTGCTATTTATGGGTCGCCACGAGTCATCATCATTGATTCTATGTTTGTCCTGGAGTCGTAACACTTATACACAAATTTGCAGCCCATAGGGTGCAGTCGTCCCACTTACATTTAAAAATACTTGTTAATTTTGACCTGACCCTTGGTTGGCATTCATAGGTCACTAGAGGCCATCTCCGCCTATATGTTCATCCTTAACAAGGAACACCAATAAATACGTTTGCAGCACGTAATCTACAACCGTTTCCGTTAGAATCGAAAATGACAAAATTGAAATGATTGACCTTTGGAGGACATCATCACCTATCCAATGTTTATCCTTGGGCCAAGTTCCCCTTTTACACAAGTTTTCGTCTATTGACGTTAAGGAGTCTATTAAAACATAGAAATCAAAAGAGAGAGAAATTAAAATTCTTTATCTCTCTCTCCTCTCTCCCTCCATCCCTCTCTCTATCTCTCTCCCTATATATATATATATATATATATATATATATATAGAGAGAGAGAGAGAGAGAGAGAGAAATAGTGAGGAGATAGCAAGAAGGGAGACAGAAACATTTTAATGTCTGGTAAGAGAGAGAAAGAGACTGGGAATCGACATGAAATCCGTTACCAAGGAAACAAATTCTTACGTTTGAAGAAGTTGTCCGTTGCGATTGTGTCTTTCGACCAAAAACATTGACCGAATTCGGCAAAACGCCTCAGGGCACGTGAATGTCAAGAATTGGTCAGCAACGAGTTATGGAAGGCGACACAGAAATATAGCCTCAGTTCATTCACCTCTCATATCATCTCACCACTTCCACTTCAATAAGATATTACCGGTGCACACACGTTGTCTCCAAACATAATATAGACTTTACTCCAATCCGAATATGCTGCAGGGGTTTAGTTTGTTGTTGATTGGCTCTTTTCTTTTTAAATTTTACTCATCATTTTACTTATCATATGTATATGAGTGTGTGCATTATAAGTACCCAACGGGACAATTTGAATAATAACAAAGTACATAAAAATAATGAAAAAATATGAAGTTGTTTCAAGCCAGTATTGACTTATGTTTAATAAAATTTCTTCCATATTTTTCTGTGTTGATATGCGTAAAAAAAAAACAGATCCTTTTGGTGAATTTCTTGTATTAATAAAACATTTTTCAATTTGAAACTTATAAGAAATTATACTGTTTGGTATTTTTGATTAGTATTATCATGAACTAAGCAACATTTTTCAGGTTATGCTATGCTATGTTTCACTTTGAAAAAATCTAGGATCTCTTAGTAAGATGTCACAAGATTTATCGTTGTCTTCATCATTTATAGTATCATAAAACTATCAGGTTTTTTTTTTGGTATTAACATTGTGACCTGAAAAAGGTTGAAGAAATTGCGTTCCAAGTTTTTCGTTATTTTTAGAGCTACAATACTAATGTTTTTCTCATTTTAATGCTTGAACACTCTGCATTATGATTCTGATGTATGTTACAATGAATCTTGAATACGTAATGTTATTCAAACATGATTACCGATTTGGTTTTATGTTAAAACTCTGGTGGAAATCGCAAATCGATTTTTGACCAATTTTTGTTGTTGTCAAACTCATTTGTTGACTTTGTTTTCGCACAATTACAATTTTATCTCACCAAAAATACCGTAATGTACATAAAAAATGATATCGTTTGTAGAAATGAATTTTGTTTTGTGTACCTTTTAGACTTCAATGAAGCGAGGGAGTTCGATGCTCGCAGAAGCAAACCTGTTGTTATAATCAGTCTTATTTTGAAGTTTTAAAACTAAGCTTTTGATTCGTATACATAATAATGTTCTAAGAAATACTTATAGCAAAATCTTACTTTATGACTTGTAATTTTGTAAGTATTTAAGATTCATTGGTATATCTATCAGAATGTGAATGCAGGATCTTCAGGTTACAGAATGAAATTTAAAAAAAAAAACGAGCAGAAATTACACAATATTGCACACAAGACTTTGCCAAATATTGTTCGTAAAAAAATAGCGCTTTGGGCATTCATCATGTGCTGATTGGCTGAAACGCCGACCACCAGCCAATCACGCTTCTAGTCTCTCTCTAGTCTGAACAGGATGTAGGGCGGCTATGTAGGCTCGCATGACTGTTTGCCTTGTGATAAGGAGCATGTGACTATGACACCAATAAAACCTTTTTCTAGTGTGATAATTGACTCGACTTCGATAGGGAATAATGTGGTGATGATTAGAATAGTGTAAACCAACGTGCAGGTATACAAAAATCAATCACCATAGCTACTTTATTCTTCTCGTTATTATTATTATTATTATTATTTGGAATCTCACACCAGTTGCCTGGCGGTAACCGCTGGAGTTTGAGTGACAGCAAGTCTCCTCAAGTCTCCAGCCCTCCTCCCCTAGTAATCATAGGTCGCAGTAATTCTGCGATTAACAGTTTCACACCGGTTGCCCAGTGGTCATTGCTGAAGGCTGAGTGACAATAAGTCTCCTCAGGTCTTCAGCTAACGTCTCCTCTCTCTTTCGCATATCATGACAGAGCTACAATTCGTTGCAGTACTTATATCTGTAGCACCTTCCTCAGTATCCGTGCAGTTCCCAGTAGTGCTGTGGTCTGTACGGTCTCAATCCTTCTCCTAATCCCGATCTCCTCCTGTCTCACCCTCAGCATTTTTGCGCCCACTATGACCGGTACTACCCTGGCTTTCATGTTCCACATCTTCCTTAATTCTCTTGCTAGCTCCTGGTATTTTTCCCGTTTTTCACTCTCCTTCTTTTTTACTCTATGGTCTGCAGGTACAGCAACGTCTACTATTTGGCAGGCCTTCCTTTTTTTGTCTACTATTACTAAGTCCGGCCTTCTTGCCTGGATGAGGTGGTCAGTTTGGATGTCAAAGTCCCAGAGTAGTTTGTGGTTGTCATTCTCCAGGACTGCCTCTGGTTTGTGCTGATACCACTTTTCCACATGGTTGAATCCCATTTGTTTGCTTAGTTCCCAGTGTATCATCGTTGCTACTCTATCGTGTCTATGCTTATACTCCTTCTGGGCGAGTTGACTACATTCACTAGTTATGTGGTTTACCGTCTCATCTCTTTCACTGCACAGGCGGCATTTGCTGTTTGTCTGTGTTCTGTCGATTTTTGCTTTTATGTAGTTTGTTCTTATGCTTTTGTTTTGGGCTGCCATGATGAGCGATTCTGTTTCTCTCTTCAGGTTTCCTTTTCGTAGCCACGTCCTTGATTTCTCGTCTGCTACATCTTGTATCTAACTTTTAAACTCTCTATACATTTTTTTCTTTTCCCATCTTTCTTTTCTTGCTTGCTGTACTGTTCTATTGTTTTCTACTTTATTGTTTGTTGCACTATCTCTCGCGCTCTTTATGATTTCTTCACTATTTGTTTGCACATACCTTTCTAGGACTGTTTTAGCTCTCTGGACACAGTCTTCTATGCTGATGAGCCCCCTACCACCTTCTTTTCTCTTAACGTATAGTCTATCTGTATCATCCCTAGGGTGTAATGCTTTATGCATCGTCATAAGTTTCCTTGTTATTATCATTATTATTATTATTATTTGCAATCTCACACCAGTTGCCTGGTGGTAACCGCTGGAGTTTTGAGTGATAGATGATAGTCTCCTTAAATCTCCAGCCCTTTTCTCCTAGTACTCATAGGTCGCAGTAATACTGCGGTTTACAGTTTCTCACCGGTTGCCCAGTGGTCATTGCTGAAGGCTGAGTGACAATAAGTCTCCTCAGGTCTTCAGCCAACGTTTCTTCTCTCTTTCGCCTATCATGTCAGTGCTACAATTTGAGTGTTCACTTTCATTTCCCTTCTTCTGTTGGGTAACTATTGACAGTCAACGTTGCAGTCCTTATATTTCCAGCACTTTCCTCAGTATCCGTGCAGTTCCCAGTAGTGCCGTGGTCTGTACGGTCTCAATCCTTCCCCTTATCCCGATCTCCTTGAGTCTAACCCTCAGCATTTTTGGGACAGTTACTAGTGCGCCCACTATGACTGGTACTACCCTGGCTTCAATGTTCCATATCTTCCTCAATTCTCTTGCTAGATCCTGGTATTTTTCCCGTTTTTCACTCTCCTTCCTTTTTACTCTATGGTCTGCAGGTACAGCAACGTCTACTATTTGGCAGGCCTTCCTTTTTTTGTCTACTATTACTAAGTCCGGCCTTCTTGCCTGGATGAGGTGGTCAGTTTGGATGTCAAAGTCCCAGAGTAGTTTGTGGTTGTCATTCTCCAGGACTGCCTCTGGTTTGTGCTGATACCACTTTTCCACATGGTTGAATCCCATTTGTTTGCTTAGTTCCCAGTGTATCATCGTTGCTACTCTATCGTGTCTATGCTTATACTCCTTCTGGGCGAGTTGACTACATTCACTAGTTATGTGGTTTACCGTCTCATCTCTTTCACTGCACAGGCGGCATTTGCTGTTTGTCTGTGTTTTGTCGATTTTTCTTTTCATGTAGTTTGTCCTGATGCATTTGTTTTAAGTTGCCATAATGAGCGATTTCGTTTCTCTCTTCAGGTTTCCTTTTCGTAGCCACGTCCTTGATTTCTCGTCAGCTACATCTTGTATCTAACTTTTAAACTCTCTATACATTTTTTTCTTTTTCCATCTTTCTTTTCTTGTTTGCAGTACTGTTCCATTGTTTTCTACTTCGTTGTTTGTGCACTCTTTATGATTTCTTCACTATTTGTTTGTACATACCTTTCTAGGACTGCTTTAGCTCTCTGGACACAGTCTTCTATGCTGATGAGCCCCCTGCTACCTTCTTTTCTCCTAACGTATAGTCTATCTGTATCATCTCTAGGGTGTAATGCTTTATGCATCGTCATAAGTTTCCTTGTTCGCCTATCCATTGATTGGAGTTCTTCCTTTGTCCATCCTAGGAATGGTCCTGTATACCTAACTACTGATACAGCCCAGGTGTTCATTCCTTTTATTAGATTTCTGCTGTTTAATTTAGTCTCTAATATTTTCCTTATCCTTCTAAGGTATTCTCTCTTTATTTTTTCCTTCATTTCTTCCCGTTTTATTGTGTCACATTCAAGGACGCCTAGGTATTTGTATCGGTCTCGTGCGGTCAATGCCCTAATCTTGCTGTTGTCTGGGAGTTCAATTCCTTCAGTCATTGTAAGCCTTCCTTCGTGCATCACCATGATTGCGCATTTTTCTATCCCAAATTCCATTCCGATGTTCTCACTGTATTCTTTTACTTCGTTGAACAGAGTTTCAAGCTCTCCCCTGTTTTTTTCAAACAATTTTATATCGTCCATGTACATTAGGTGGTTGACTTTTCCTTTTATTTTGGAGAAATGGTACCCTTTGCTGTTTTTCAGGATTCTGTTGAGCGGTATCATTGTTAGAACAAATAATAGTGGGGACAACGAGTCTCCTTGGGAGATTCCCTTTTTTATCCTTACCTCTGCTAGGTTTTCTCCTGTGACTGTCAAGTCTAGTTTCCAGTTTTTCATAGAGTTTCCAATAAATCTAACTACCGGTCCGCTAATCTTGAACATTCTGAAGCATTCGAGTATCCAGCTATGTGGAATCATATCATACGCTTTTTTGTAATCTATCCATCCCATTGCAATGTTGTTTTTCCTTTTCCTCACTTCTTTAAATATCATCTGGTCTATGTACAGTAAATCATTTGCCCCTTTGGTTCCTTTCCTACAACCTTTCTGTTCTTCTGGTAATAGTCCCCTTCTTTCCATTGATATATACATTCTCTCTGCGATTTGCTCGATCAGGATTTTCCAAATAAGTGGTAAGCACGTTATTGGTCTATAGTTGCTTGCCATGTTCTCCTTTTCGGGGTCTTTTTGGGTGGGGCTTGTTCTGCCATTAGTCATCCATTCTGATGCCTCGCCTTCGTTTATGCAACGTTGCCTGGTGGTAACCGCTGGAGCTTGAGTGACAGCAAGTCTCCTCAAGTCTCCAGCCCTTTCTCTCCTGGTACTCATAGGTTGCAGTAATGCTGCGGTTTATAGTTTCACACCGGTTGCCCAGTGGTCATCAGTGAAGGCTGAGTGACAATAAGTCTCCTCAGATGTTAAGCCAACATCTCTTCTCTCTTTCGCCTATCATGTCAGTGCTGCAATTTGCATTTCAGCTTTCATTTCCCTTTCTCTGTTGGGTCACTGTTTACAATTAACGTTGCAGTCTTTATATTTCTATCACTTTCCTCAATATCCGTGCAGTTCCTAGCAGTGCTGTGGTCTGTACAGTCTCAATCCTTCCCCTTATCCCGATCTTCTCCAGTCTCACCGTCAGTGTCTTTGGGACAGTTCCCAGGGCGCCACTATGACCGGCACGACCCTGGCTTTCATGTTCCACATCTTTATTAATATCATTATTATTATTAGTAGTAGTAGCATTATTATTATTATTATTATTATTATTATTATTATTAATCTAAAACAAAAATTTAAAAACAACTCTAATCACTTTCTCATAAATATCTTGAGTATGTAGATACAAACCCACTATGGATATTAAAAGAATTAAGCAACTAGAGTGAACTTTAACACTTGGGGGTAGATAAAAGTAGGAAAAGATACTCCCTGGGGGCAAACATACCACAGAGAGCTGATAGATTAACAACAAACCGATGAAGAGAGTGTCAGAAACATACCGAGTTATTTATGACAATTAGCCACGAATCCACTTCTCCTTCGGAAAATAAAATACAAACAGAGACCAATAACTAAATAAGGAAAAGAAAAAAGAAAGAAACATAAATAGAATAGAACGACGGTTTTCCACCCAGAAAAATTGACAACTCCAATATCATCCAAAAAAGGAAACTAAATAAATCAAATCATTCACCGAAAAAGCCCCCAAAAGACAGAAGCATGAATGCATTTGTGTAGCAAAACCATTATATATATATATATATATATATATATATATATATATATATATATATATATATACGAGACTGAAGAGAGAAAATACCCAACAGCTGTTTCACGGTTCGGTACTTTTGTTATTAAAATTATTCTTGAATAAAGTAGTAGTATTAATATATATATATATATATATATATATATATATATATATATATGAAAATACACTATGCAAAATAGCAAACTACATGAAATATGACATAAGCATTGTAATAAAATCATAGCTGAAAGGGAGCTGCTGCTTCTAAATATAACGGTTTTGTTTTTAAAATCCCTGAAACTGTTACACGGTGAACAACTGATGACCCCAACAAGAAGAAATTTACACATTGTACCATAATAACAATGTATGTGTGAAACATTGGAAAAGCACTGAAAGAAATTACATAAATTACATTGACAGATATTGGGCGGTAATAAATTTTGATTTTTTAAAAATGTTCACTGTTTAAAGCTGTAAAGCTTTCTAGAATGTATATAATGTTAAAGTCTTGGGGAAACAGAAAAAACAAAACACAGATATTGGTAAACAGGTTACTGAAGTGACACAAAATATCAATTGAAAAAGTTTCTTCAATGTTTAGAGCCTTAAAGCTTTTTAGACTATATCTATATCTATCTATCTATTTATCTATCTATCTATCTATTTTTACCTCTACTTCTCTCTCTCTCTCTCTCTCTATATATATATATATATATATATGTATGCAATGCTCTTCTATAGGAATTGAACACTCTGATGGATGAGAGATTTCTGTGTAATTGAAAATATATCACTTAAATTAAGCCTTACTGCTTGTCCAGTTCCGTAGTCCAGAGGTGGGATATCGATGGTCTGAAGTGAAGGTTTCAATTCTGCCTCGTGGTACTGGATGGGATAATGGAAAGTCTATAGCCACACTGAAGAGATGTAATACATCGAAACAGCTGTCTGTGGATGACACAATATATATATATATATATATATATATATATATATATATAACGCTCCCTACTTAAGGGTTGAGCTCTATTTAGGTAGGGCAACTTGTCCATTATAAGCTAAACTGAATAAAACTATGTTAAGAGTTCTGGTTCAAGTTTTGATTAACGGTTTCTAAAAATATACTTGTGTATAAATTCTTCAGCCTAGCCTGTTTCCGTCCGGGGGGTGGATAAAAAAGTTAGTAAGAAATAAAATTCCGTCTTTTCTTTGCATGAAGCTATATACAAAGCCCAGCTTGCACATTGCAACAACTGTTGAATATCAAGTGAAGATAGAGCTTATAACAGTAGTAATAATTTGCAAAGCTAGTTTTTCAACTGGTGTTTCACGGCAAGACACTATAACTCTTCATTAACACCAATGTTCAAAAAGATTCTCAACTTCATCTGGTCGCAAGTGTAGGGCAGCTAGTGAGTATCGAACTCTGCATTGTCTTGATGTTCTGTAAGACAACCTTTTTAGCCATTGCTCCACGTCTCATTGAATGCAGAGCGAGCAAAAGATATATATATATATATTTCAAAAAGTTCATTTTTAATTCCTCGAATAACTTCTTAAATTGACAGAATTTGGAATAAAGTTTTCTGTTTTTGTACATAACTTTTCGATGTTCAATATCATTTCAAAGGTCCAAGGTCAACTTTGAAGGTGTACAAGGATGAACATTTTGAAATGAATCGGATACTTTTTGCGCTCATTGTATCAACTTGTTCCCCCCCCCCTCTCTCTCTCTCTCTCTCTCTCTCTCTCTCTCTCTCTCTCTCTCTCTCTCTCCCTCAATATCTGTCTTTCTTTATATTGTTATAAAAGCAAGAAAAATACAGGTTTGGTTCGCTATTTAGTAGAAACCACCACTTGACCCACGTCTTTTGGTAGCATGCCTTGTTGGGTATTTTTAAATTTTAAAAAAGAGGTGATCAATGAATAAGTTACCTCTTCTTTTTGTTGGATAGTGATCACAAAAAAAGTCCGAATTGATAAAAAAAAAAGAAGACTAGCGCGAACAGTGCTGGGCACAAACTACGAGACCTATTCAGCCTGAAATTACATTGCAAATTGATCCCCCACCCGCAAAAAACCTATTGGTGGAGTTGAAAAAAACTTTTTTTTCTAAACGTAATAAGGAATTAATTTTTACTCCATTGATGCAGTATGTACGTGTGATACATACAAAGCCAGCCAGCCAGCCAGCCAGACCCACTTAAAAACTAGAGACACCAATTTTGATGTCCATAATGCTGTTGTCGACAGTTTGGGTTGAGGGTTTCAAACTTCGCATAGAATTTAATAGATCGCGTCCGCCTATTAACGTTCAGTTCCCTGAGCAGCAAAGACAGTTCAAGCATTGATTCAGAGAAAGTAAATAGAAAACGCAGAAAACTGAGCCGAGAAGACAATCGATCGGATTCTCGCCATCTGTTCCTCGCTCTTATTCCCGCCTGGTAATCGGTTCCAATCCTTTCTCAACCTTGCAGAAGCAACCCAAGCGCTACAACCCCAATCCAATCCCCAACCAGAAATGGTTTTCCAAGAAAAGTCGAGTAAGAGGCTTAGGTGATAAACCCGACGCCAACGATCTGAGAGATTTCGAGGACGCCCCAAAATAGCTGTACATATTTGACGCACGCTTTCTTTTCCTTTCTAGGAATTTTGCTTACTTGTTTTTGTATCTCTTTCTCTCTCTCTCTCTCTCTCTCTCTCACACACACACACACATGTTTTCTGTCTCTTTGTCTCTCTCCATGTATATAAATGTACACACACGCAAACACACACGCACACACACACACACAAACACACACACATATATATATATATATATATATATATATATATATATATATATATATGTGTGCATATGTATATATAATTATGATTTTATTATTATATGATTATATAGTAGCTCTTATTCGAAATGATCACCCGCTATTACGATTGTTTATTTTATTTACGTTTGCGTCAACTGGTACAGTCACCGTGTAATAACTGGTGATCATTTCAAAAAAGACATTTTATATTTTGTAAAGCAATTTATGATCATTCTATCCGATCATATATCCATGGCTCAATGATAGATAGATAGATAGATAGATAGATAGATAGATATAATAACGCCCACTCACACACACACATATATATATATGTATATACACATACACACACACACACATACATATATGTATATATATATAATGTGCACTGTAGAGAGTGAGACAGACTCGGGAGTGAAGTGTTTGGTGGTAAGGTTTATTAATCCTTATAAGTAAATAGTCCATACATGTTTCGGGATTTTCCCCATCATCAGTGGTGTGTGCTGTGTGAGTGTGTATTAAAATGTACCAGTTGGAACCAGAGTCCACTACCAGGAGCTATGCATTGTGGGTGAGTTGTGTTGTCAGGGCTGCTGGAGGCCTCCTGCTGAATGGAAGAATGTCCAGTAGGTATCAGGTTTTTGGTAAAGCAGCAGCAGTTGGTCTTGGGGAGGGCAGAGTGTGTCAAGGTAGGGGGGAGTGATGTGTAGTTAGATTTTTTGGTATGTTTGGGGTAGTGTAGAAGGAGGGGTGGTGAGGTCAAGGAGCTACACAGGTATCAACCTTAAAAGTTATTGAAAATGTTTTGGCTAAGATTTGTACAGGGGTTATAACAGGGTAGGTGAAATTTTTCCTATGGGTCTGGGTGACTTTGAAGCTTCCATTATTGAATGTGTCTTACATGTGGGTGTGAGGATATTAATGGTAGGAGTTTTGTGTATTAGGGTTCTTTGTGATGAGGGTTGTTCAGTTTAGTGTATATATATATATATATACATATATATATATATACATACACACACATATATATATACACACTTATATATATACACACATATATATATATACATATATATATATGTGCGTATGTGTGTGTGTGTGTGTAACATATTTTGGGAAAATGCGTGTTGCTCCAAATCTGAAAAAATCATTAAGAGTAAATCGCAATGATCGAATAAAATAAAGTATATAATAATTCATGTTAATATAGGGTCATTACACCTAGGCCTGCTGTTTCTTTGTTATGTGCATTTTTTCAAGGCTCATTTTTGCTCTTTTGCTTGCTTGCATGCTTTTTGCACATATATATATATATATGTGTGTGTGTGTGTGTGTGTGTGTATGTGTGTGTGTATGCGTGCGTGCATGCAACAGATGTTGGGGTTGTTGAAGCAAAAATAGTTATAAAAGAGAGAAGGGAATCGGATGGAGATCGGATGTGGCTAAAAAGTTCGATAGGAAATAACATCCTTCTGCTCCTGTCGATTATTATTATTATTATTATTATTATTATTATGATTATTATTATTATTATTATTATTATTATTATTATTATTATTATTATTATTATTATTATCTGATCCTTTGCTTCTAATTCCATTCATCATCTTCTTATCTCCTTGTTACAAAAATAATAAAGTTATTTTTTGCAAGCACTGCATCTGAAAGGCTAATGTGCTTCTTTGGACGAACGTAAGATTTTGGATTATGCCTATAGAAAAGCGCGGAATTACAACAAAAAAAAAACGAAAATAAAAAAACAAAAAAAACAACAAAAAACAATCTAAACGTTTTCGCTGCCTCTGCCGCCATCGTTTTAGGTGGAGCGTGCTGGGGGTCCACGCACAACACATCGACAACTCCATCCCCTGTCTACATGTAGGTTCATCCCCCTCCCCCCTTTTTTTTAATAGCACCTTAGATGCTGGTTGATAAAAACTGAAAAACGCGGAGCAAAAGAGAGTAGACTACATCTACCTTGGACAACGAATATCTGAGAAATCCTTTAAGAAAAAAAATTTAAAAATCAAGCAATTTATTCACGCTAGGTTTCGAAAAAGGGAAAACAACCTCCAAGAACAAGAATATCCCATCAATCCAAAGAGGAAAGTTATACAGCCAATGTATCTTGTCGATAGTCACCTATGGAGTTGAAACACGGACCCTAACTAAAAGATTGACCATCAAACTGAAAACAATCATGCTCAACATCACACATACAGATCACAAAAAAAAAAAAAAAAAAAACCACAGTAAAAAACTGGAGTCAAAGAAATCATAGAATCCATTAGAAAACACAGATGGCAATGGGCTGGTCATGTTGCCAAAATGTCAGACAACCGCTGTGCATCACGACTTGAAATGTTGCTCCCCAGAGATAATATGCAACCATGTGGTCAGCAAAAAAATAAGATGTGACGAACTAGACAATCCCAGAAAGTATTGGCTTTGCGATGCTCATGATAGAGAGCTCTGGCGAATCTGGGGAGGATATCTATGTGTAAGGACGGACGCTAAAAAGATGATGACGATGAGTGAACATATTACTAGATAAGCAATGTCATGCAAGAAGCGAAAAAATCACATTGAAATTTAAGAAGTCAAAATCCAATGATAATTGTACAAGGATTCCACATCAGAAATCTGCTCTCAATATGAAATAAAAGTTACAGTCATATTCATAATTATGGGAGCACTGGGCATGAAATCTCTTCAGAAGCTCTCAATGAGAGGTCTCAGTGGAAACTGTCACGTGACCAACATCTTTCGGCAGTATGCTGTGTTGGGTGTAATCAGGGAAAAAAATGAAAAAGAATTCCTTTCTCTCACCTTTCTTTTTAATCACTGAAATTTACAAAAAATAATTAGGCACAAGGCATCAATTTCGCATAGACTTACATTGAAACAAACTGAATCCTCTATGAAAAAGTATCTGAGGGGGATTTGGATGAAAAGTATTTTCTAGGCATCATCATTAGTCTTTTAACGTCCGTCGTTGGACATAGACCTTTCCCAGGATTCGCCGCACTTCTCTATCATGGGCATTGCGGAGCCAGTATTTCCTGAATCTGTCGAGTTCGTTTCTCCATCTTGTGTCCTGTCGGCTTCAGTTTCTGATGTGATCTCTTGGGATCCATGTTGTTAGACGTGATGTCCATCGGTTGTCTTTCATTCTTGCAATATGGCCTGCCCATTGCCATTTGAGTTTTTAATAGTTTCTATGATGTCACGAACATCTGTTTTCTTCCTTATATACTGAGCTGTCTCGTGATCTCTCCATGTAAGGTTGAGCATGTTTCTCTCATGTGCACGTTGCATACTTCTCAGTTTGCAAGCCTGTCTCTTGGTTAGGTTCCATGTTTCAGCTCCATAAGTGACTATCGGAGGATGCATTGGTTATATACTCTTGTTTTTAGGATTATTGGGATCATCTGGTTCTTGAAAGTTGAGCTTGCTCTGCCGAAGGCTTGCCATCCCAAAGTGATTCTTTGCTTGATCGTTGTACTAGGTAGATGTAGTGGTCTACCTTGCCGAGTTTTGCATTTTCTATCTTGACAGTTATGTTTTTATTCTCAACATGATTGATAGAATCACTTGAAATGCCCATGTTGACAGTTTTTGTGACAGCTTTGGTTGACAATTTCTAATTCGTTGTAAAAATGAAGACAGCAGAGCTTAGGCACTGTCAGGTTTGAGGTATCAGATCTAACAATGTTAGGGAACATTTCATTCAGTTCATGTGGCATCCATTTTTCGAACTTTTCCTATTGCATTGATAAGGCTTGGTATGGTCACTATTCAAGTCCTTAAGTCTTGATTCTTGGTTCGCGAGCTACTGCTGTCGATAAATCATTATTAGAGACAAGTTTGAGTCTCCCTCAAGATTTATAATTGGTATCCTTATTTACAAATCTAAAACCGTTGAACCAAGGCTATACAATTTTCACAATTGTTGGGTTCACTCCGTATGCTTTGTTAACGTTATCGACAGCTTGAGCAGCATTGTGTCCTAATTTGAAATCGTACTTGAAAATTAGTCCAACTTATTGTGTAGATGCAGTTGCTTTTGAGGGCCCCTAAAATTCCAATATAAAGAACTATATCTCAACTTGAATCAAATCTACTAGAAATACAGTTATATGAATACATTTTCTACTTTTATCATTATTCTCTGTGATTTAAAACAAAATTATATTTGAAATGTATGTAGGTATTATCGTTCTACACTTGCACCCTCATCAAGCATATCACGGGCCTGGGTACACACGGGCAATTGTCTGTCAGACGTATATCTGGGTTGTCAGATCTGTCGAAACTTCATTCTATTTACGGCACCTGGTATTCTCCAATTAACACCCGACTAGGTATAGACCTAGCTTGAAGTTTCCTAACTATGGTAATCTTAGAAGAACTGGCGTATCCAAAGTGATTTGACCGTAATCCTCGGAGGGAGATACGTCGATCCTGGATTTTTTGCTGAGCGCTCAGCAGAGGGGCATTGGATACCATTTTAAATTATTTGTTATGATTCGGTGTTTGATTTAGCCACGGCCTATCGTACCACTTGGCCATAATGATCGGTCATATTTAGCTGCCTAATACTAAGCTGGCAATAGCAACAGACCGGAAAGACGGGATATTGGCATACTTGTTAATTTCCTGGTTTGGTGAAACATTATCAGCCAATACAAATGACAGATCGGAAATAATTGGAGACAGGAAGGGATCCTTAAGAGATTTAAAAACGATTTTTGAACCCTTTTCCACCGATTTAATTCCCTATCATGGCGACGGGTAAATTCGAAGAGTAGTTTAGGGATTCTTCAGCAATTTGCTATTGACTTGAAAAGCAGCGGAAAACAAGTCTGGTTAGTCACTTAATTGAAACTGTCTCGTTACAGACGTCTTTCGACAGCATGCTGGAGGTGATCGATAATTAAATTGGAGAAAGTAGTGATCAATGAAAAGTCTGAATTTTCAACCATCAAGAATAGTGAACAATACCAGGCAGAAAATAAGGGATCGATTTAGCATAAACTCACATTGTAGATTGAACCCCAATGAAAAAACCTATTTAGAGGAGTTGATTTTAAATTTTCTGCACTCTAGCTATATAGGTGTGACCTGTACGCTCGATACATACATACATACATACATACATACATACATACACGCATACATACATACATGCATACATACATACATACACACATACATACATACATGCATAGATACATACACATACATACATATACACATACATACATACATGCATACATACATACACACATACATACATACACACATACATACATACACACATACATACATGCATACATTCATACACACATACATGCATACATACATACATACATAGCAAGTCAGATCAGCTTAAAATCTGAAGAAAACTTTTTTGGCAGTTTTTGTTGACGGTTTCTTATATGTTGAGTGGAAATTAAACATTATAAAGAATGTCATTTGACATCAGACAAAACAAGCAAATTTCACTTCCGGGTCGGGATCATCGAATAAATAATCATTGTTATCAAATATGAAAGGCGCCGAGAAGCCGAACGGTTGACTGCTTGGAGAATGGGCTTGATGAGTCAAGTTTTAAACTCTATCTGGGACAGTCTGAGTCTTAGGGAAAGAAATTGATCCATCTCTCCCGCTGGCTAAGGGCAAAATAGCGCTAGGTGAAATGAGAGACGCCGCCTCGGATGTTTATTGCCTCTGAGTCTATTTTGCACATCGTTAACGAGCCGAATAAATGATGATACGTAGAGCCCAAGCAAAGACGGCCGAACCCGTCGCTAACGTAAGGGCACTACTTAATTTTACTGACCAAATTTTGGTTTTACGAAGTCAACGACACCAGAACAGATGCATTGATAAGTATCTTATCAGATGAGGAGTTGAAGAAGAAGCTCCATTCATTTAGAATAATAGTATCCTTTGACTTGCGCAGTATCACTCATTGATGGCTGATGGAGTCTTTTAGATGGATGTTAAAATGATTATAGCCTCTATTGGGAACATGCTAAATCAAAAATCTCAAACTCTTGAGATAGGTCTGGTTAGTCACTCCATAGAAATCATAACATGGCCAACGTCCTTTTTCAGGATACTGTCTCAGAGGTTATTAATAAAAAACATTCGAAAAATGGGATCACAGAAAAGTCTGATTTTGTAAAAACAAGTGCAAATGCTATAAACTTACACTGGATATTGAACCCACCACTAAAAACCTACTTTTGTGAGGGGTTGATTAAAAAGTTTTCTAGACATAATAGGGAGCCTATACCCATGACAAATACATTGATAACCAGCCAGCTCAACTTAAAAACTGAAGAAACCTATGTTGACCGATTTGGTTGACGGTTTGTTGCACGCAATAAATACCCACGTAAAAGCTCATGAATTCATTTGCAACATTAAAAACATAGATACAAATTAGATTTATATGGTGCCTTTCAGAACCAGAAAGATCCCTGCAAACAAGCGCTGCTTTTGGAGAGGACAGCTGTAAAGTGGAGCGCCTCATCTTTATTGTGAGCTTTTTGAGTCAAATTACAAAATAATCCAAAGAATATGAAGTAATCTTTCAGCTGAGATTGAAACCTACGGATATTGATGAAAATATATTGCCGAGGCTAACACACACACACACACACACACACACACACATATATATATATATATGTGTATATATATATATATATATATATATATATATATATATAACATGATCTTCAGCAAGACGAAGATCATGCGTAACAACCACATCGGAGATAAAAACACTAAGATCAAACCAAGGACACAGAACTGGAGAAAGTTGACCACTACATCTACCTAGGACATCAAATCTCCATGAGACCCTCAAAAGAAAAAAAAAATCAAGCGAAGAATCAAACTAAGATGGCAAGCCTTTGGCAGAGCAAGCCCAACCTTAAAAAGATTAGAAGATGCCATTAATCCTAAAAAGAAGGGTGTATAACCAATGCATCCTCCCAATAGTCACTTATGGATCTGAAACATGGAACCTAACAAAGAGACAGATCCATTGAGAACCACGCAACGTGCACATGAAAAAATTATGCTGGGCCTCACGTGGAGAGACCACAAGACAGCAAAGTACATCCGGGAAAAGACAAGAGTCAGGGACGTCATAGAATCCATAAAAATCTCTAATAGCAGAGGGCTGGCCATGTTGCACGGATGGCGGACAACCGATGGACATCGCGACTCACGACATGGACCCCTGAGATAACATGCAAAACT
This sequence comes from Thysanoteuthis rhombus, assembly GCA_963457665.1. NCBI lineage: Eukaryota > Metazoa > Mollusca > Cephalopoda > Oegopsida > Thysanoteuthidae > Thysanoteuthis > Thysanoteuthis major. The sequence continues at coordinate 27,569,187 of OY735227.1, forward strand.
GAGACCGGCAGAATATTAGATGGAAAGACGAGCTAGACAAATTCAGAAAGTACTGGCTCTGCGACGCCCATGATAGAGGAGTGTTGCAAATCCTGGGGAAGGTCTATGTCCAACGACGGACGCTAAAAGACTGATGATGATGATAATATGTATACATAGGTAAAGATGCATTCCGAGAAAAATTGCCAACCAGGGAGTGTTGTCCAATCTGGAAACAATGACAGGTGAAGCCCTTACTTCGTCCACTCCTACTTTGGAGTAGGATTGTCCAATGTAGGAGCAGTTGAGGTAGGAGCTTCACTTGTTGTTGATTCCAAATTGGACACACGCACGTGAAGCTCGGGAAACTGGGCTATTGTAGAACAGCTGACGAACATTGAAAATAAAAAAAATGTAAAGATAAAAATCAAATAACAAAATGGAAATTAAGTTAACACTCTGGAATAACAGCGATCAGATTAAGAATGACTTGCATGACACATGGTTGTAGATACTTTTTTACTTTTCTTTTTCTGCGTGAAAAGCCTCCTGATACGAAAATTTTGCACAACTATACATATGTGATCTAGAAAGCTTTGCCGCTTTGAACACTAAACATTAAAAAAACTTTTTCAAAATTCTTCTCCGTCACTTTAGTCAGTTATTTCCCAATATCAGTCAATGCATTTCATGTAATTTTCTTCAGTGCTTTTCCCGTTTTACATCCAAGTTTCCTCTTGTTGAGATCATCAGTTGTTTACCATGTAACCGTTTCGGGGATTTGAAAAATAAAAACAGTTATATTAACATGGCACCCCTGCAGTGTTGTTCACAGATCACACACACACACATATATACATGTATAATACGAATCAGGAATACAGTATGATATACAATTTCCGATGTGCAAAGGCTTTATTTTATTTGGTGCTCGATACATTCAATATTAAACACCAAGTTGAGTTAGAGTAGAGCTTAAAATATGCTGAAGTAGAGGATTCACTATATAAATACATCTACGTTTCTGCCCCTGTTTTGAAAAAAAATGTTCCGCCAATTAATAGAAAAACACCGAGCAACTTACTGAGTAAAATGTATAACAAGAGCAAACTGAAAACTAGCAATAGTTGTACGGATAATTTTATTAAGTTCAAAACAAAACATAACAATATAGTGAATAGAAATGATATTAATGGAGAAAGCATAGATAGATCAGATTGCAATTGATCCAACTAAAACGGATGCCCTTTGCAAAAAAAATGTCTGAAATCGAATATTGCATCCAAAGCTGAAATTTCAACCCAAGAGAAACCCTTAAAAGTAAAATGTTATACAATAATATCTAAGACACCCTTTAAACTCAGATTAGCCAACCATGTATCATCATTCACAAACGAAAAATTAAAAAACAGCCGATATTTTGTTGGAGAATAATCGATAGCGACCTCAAATCTACATTAAAATGGAAAATATTAAAACAGACACACATATACCAGAACATTGAAACTCCATGTTATCTATGCCTAAATGAGAAATTTGAAATCCTCACTTTTACTTATAGAACAGCAAAAAAAGCAGAATTATTGGATAGGAAAAAAGGACGTAGTCTTAAAGTGCCGGCACCGCTCAAAATTTCTATAAAAAACAAAATTCGGCACGTAGTGCCCACCTTTCCAGCTAAAAGTAAATTATTCATATATGGATTTATCTGCCCTTTGGAAAGGATCTACTTCTAACCCCTATATCTCTGTACAAACGGTAAATTCCTTGTTCCCCTTTTTGACGTCACACAGAACTGTCAATCAGATAGCTGATTCTTATCTTTACCATATTTAAACTGTGGCGGTGAATCTCTCCCTCTCTGTGTTCTGACTGCGTCGAGGTAAGATCGTCTCGTATTCCCTTCATTATTATCAACAATAGTGGTTATAGCATTAGTATTATCATTATAATTTCATACCTTCAGCAACTTTAGAAACAACCCAATCACCTTTTCATAATTATCTTAGATATGTATGAACAGCCTAAACCTAGAATAATCAAAATAACAACTATGGTCATATAAAAGTGAACCCTAACACTGGGAAACAGATTTAAGTAAAAATGAAGTACTCTCCGAAAGGAAACAAATCATAAAGAGCTAATGTTTTAACAACATACTGATAAAGAAAATGCCTACGTTATCTCCAGCTAATTCACCATTTATAACTACCAGCGAGCAAAGTATATCCACTATGCAAGACAGAAAAAGATTACAAGCAATGGCCAACCACTAAAGAAGGAAAAAAAGGAAAGATATATATAATTAGAATAAGAGAAAGGTCCTAAGGCCTGGAAAAATAGACACATCACAAAAAAGTCCTAAATAAGGAATAATAAAATCGAATTATTCGCCTGAAAGAGCTCAAACAAGGCAGAAATATGTGCGGGTTTCTGTACCGAATCCTCAATATCATAATTATATATATATATATGTATACTAGGGGAGATCAATGAGTCTATAGCCTGGCATGGGTATTAGCCGAGGTTTAATCTGATTCGTTGACAAAATAGATCAGCAATTCCATCAATTTGAATATCACTTGACTCTTTTTTTCTCCTTCGATCGCTGAACCATAACAGAATATTCTTCCTATGATCAATGAAACTCTGATTGACGCATCCACAAATCGAATAAGAATTGCCAGGAATGATCAGATGAATTTTAAATGACTGCTAAAAATGGCAGCTGATATTTGTAGCCATGGTGATTAGCAGGCTTTACAGTAAATGCTCACTAGGTTAGACATTTATTTTGGCCGAACCAGCTTTGGTACATGATGACGTCTGTTGGACACATAGTGACAAATCTACGTACAGGTGAGACTGGAGTTCAAATCATCGTTACACGCTCACTGGGTTAGATGTTTACTTGGCTAAGCCAATTGATGCGAGGCCACATCTGAGAATCATATAATGACTAATAAACTCGAGACATCATGAGTAATGAACTCAAAACAACCATACCATCGACCCACGGTAGATGCTCACGAGGGTAGATATTGTCTTAGCTGTATAAGCAATCTTTGGTACATGACCACACCTTGTGACTGATCTACCCACAAGCAATCATATACGAGATTGGTATGTTGAACATAACAACCTGTTCAATAGATTGGGTATTTTTTTGGCTAAGCCAATTGGGTAGCCATATTTATGTAACAAATGGTAACTAAAAAGACCATAAACAATAACATGTGAGATAAGCACACTATCGCTGTAGGGTAAATTTTGTGAGTGTATATGTTTATTTGCATAAGCCACTTCTGATACGAGTGCTCTGTGGTGATCTTGCAGGCAATTGTATGCAATGCAAACTTATTAACAATAACTCTACGGCTTGTAGTTAGTAATAATTATTGTATTTACCGATAATTGAGTGCATATTTAATCAAAATAATTAAATTACCTTGACCTATCAATTATTCGTTCATTAATAGTTGGTTGAACTTAATTATATGAAATGAATGATTTCGGCGACCAGCCCCAAACTTCCTTAAAGGTTCGTACAATGGATTTCAAGAAATTCTGCAATTTCATCGTTTATCAATTCGATTTCGATCAATATCATCACTCAAAGTAGACAGCTTTTTGTTCGATTGATCTTTATTCGTAAGTAAACCTTTTGATGATATAGATTTTGCTTGATTTGGTTACTTTATCAATAGATGAGTACATTTTTCTTTAAAAAAGAAAAATGCGCAGAAGCAAATTTTACATTAATATACAAGGCACTACCCAAATGTTTTGGAAATCTGAACAGCAAGCCCGAGGCAAAAGTATTAATGACTTTGCTGCCCCCTTTATGAGTCAGTGGGTAAAGATTAAGCAAGAAGAAGTTGGAAACTAGATGTTCATGTAAGTAATTTCTAATTATCAAGTTGGAGAAACCAATGAAAATTCTATGTTGGATTTTTGTAACTTGGGAAGTTATGGATTCGAATATTGAAGAGACGCGACAGAAGACTGCAGTACTATTAAAAAGAAAGACTGCGATCAGTTATGGTAAAAGAAGCCATTAAAAGTTGAACTACATTTTTAATGTTCACTCTTTTACCATAACAAGTGCTAGAAATCGCCATTTTTTATCTTGCTGGTCTCTCTCTAATGGATGTCAATACCTCTTGACTCAAGGGTGCCCTCACCGTAGATTGGCTTTTTTTTGTGTGTATATTCAGTCTCCAGCTTTATGCATTAGCTTTAGGCTGCAACGATATCGGATTTCTTTCCTCTTATCATGTGTCCTCTGTGTAACCAAGTCGATGACTGTTCACCTACAATAGTTTCTATCATTTAATTTCTCTTGGGAGAGTTTTTTTTTCTCAGTTTTTGTCCTTGTTACCTTTTCTCACATTTCCTGCATTTGTTACTTTTTTATCTTTTTTGTGCTATTATGAGCGATCTTCATGATGTTTTTTACTGCAGTTTTGTTCGTTTTTTCCCATGTCCCAGAATTCAATGCTGATAATTCACCTCTTCCACCTTTCTTACTTTCCATATATAGTCTGTCAGTGTCGTTTCTTTGGCACAGAGCTGTTTGCATGGCCATTACATTCCGGGTCTATCAATCCATCGATTTGAATTCCTCTTTTATCCAATCTAGGAAGGGCCCAGTGTTTCTCACTACTGATCCTGCCTGCGAGTTTATCTCTTATGCTAACATTTTGTAGCTTAGTTTTATCTGATTGTCTTTTTTTAAAATCTTTTCCTTAATTTCATCCTGCTTTATTGGGTCGGCTTCGGGTACACCGAGGTTTTATAGTAATTTTTTGCTATTTTTTCCACACAGTTTTGTTTTATGGCAATTTTTATTTAATCTTAAGTCGTAAGACTTTCCTTAAGCATTACTTGAAGTGCCCATTTCTCTATCCCGAACTCTTCTCTGATGTCATTGCTGTGGTTCTTTTATTTCAATATTTCTATTCTTCTTATCCTTAACATAAAATTTTTGGTCATTCATAAAGTGATTGAATTTATGCATTGGATTGATGAAGCTTTCAAAAATAGATTTATTGGCATCATGACTACAGCAAATGAAAGTGGAGACAGTTAGTTCCTTTGGAAACATCTCGCTCTTTATTCTGTCAAGTATTCTCATTCGGTCATCTGCTTTCCAGTTTTTTCATGGAATTAGCCATTAATCTTATGTCTGTTTTGTTATTCTTGGTCATAAGAAATTCGTGGATCCAGGGATGAGGGATCATGCCGTACACTTTCCTGTAGTGAGTCCATGCCATTGTCTTTATTTGACTCCTTTCAGAATCATCTAATTTCTTCTCAGTATCATTTCTGTCCTTCCAGTAGACTTTCGATGATGTCAAAGTGGTATATATCAAAGGTAAGCAAGTGATCAGTCTATAGTTGCTCGTTTGTCTTTTTAAGCATCATTTGGATAAAGATTGTTCTGATTCTGTTCATCCATTCTGAGACTTCTTTCTTTAGGCAGTTTCGAAGTTGCTGAGCAAGTGTAGTTAGAAGTATTATGTGTATTGGATTTTTGTACCATAAGTTGATTCCGCCTGGGCCTTGTGCTTTCTATTGTGTATTTCCTGGAGGAAATTTCAATGCTTTCTCTTCTTCAATCACACATGCCTTTCTGGAATATGGTTGTGTTTCTTTTGGCATCTTTATATTTAGTTCCAGAAGTTTTCTCTAGTGTTTGTTTTATGTGTTGTCTTCTTTTCCCGTTCATATCCATGTAAACTTTTTTTCTGTTGTGTTGGGATAAATGATTATGTTTACATTGTGCAATCCCCTGCCTACAACTTTTTGAATCTTGCTTCTTTGTCCTATCTTTCATAATATACCTCGACTGAAGCGTGTGTTTCCTTCTAGTTTATTTTCTATGGATCTCAACTGTGATCCATTTCGTTAGAGATTTTGTGTCTCTTTGTAGTTTGAAGATCTGTCTTTCAAATCTGATTTCCGTTGCTTATTCATTATTTCTGTTGGTCATGATTTTCATTTAGGTAACAAACTTTCCCATCAACCCTCTCGCTCTTGAGTGAATTAACTCTTTATGTCAGGTTCAAAATGATGTAGAAGTTTGTTCCCTATTTCTGTTTCTGATTCTTCTTTTTTCCCAGGCCTTGCCTCTAAGGCATGGCAATGATTTTCACTTTCCTTTTTATTTAATGTTTTTCCTCTTCTGTTAGAGTTGAGGTTTCAGCATCCTGTTTTGGTATTAATTCTAGGTTTGTCACTTCCTTTTTGTCGGCATCTACTTGCTTGTTTATGAGGTTTAGTGTGTTAATAGATTCTCCTATTTGTAGATTTTGTTCTACATTTTCAGTTTGCTCTGGGCTAGGGCCAAATCATGTCGGGCACACCGTCTCTCGTACCATCACTAGAGTTTAAGTAACGTCTAGTCTAATCAGTACCTAGATGGGTGTCCATCTGAGAATACCAGGTGCCAAAGACAACCTCCCATGGCAATCCCATTAATAATTATAAGGAGTAGACTGATTTCTACACTGCGCCCAATAGCGCAACCGAAAAGTCCCTATCTCTCATACCTTGAACCCCCTGACTGGTCTGACTGCGAGTGACAAGAAATAAAAGTTATCTTTAACATGACCTATCATTTTAAGCCTGATATTCAGTTTCTCTTCAAATTTTGTTTGACCACATCGGCAAGTCACTGGTTTGATTTGTTTCTTCAAGGTAATTTCTTTCTAAGCATTGTTTCATTAGCATCTAAAAAGATGGTTCATTGTTCAAGTAGCACTATATTACTGATTGCTTTTTTTTCTCAACATTATCTCTTTTGCTGGCTATCAGTCATTGGATAGCAATGTGTACTTCATGTTGGTCATCAAAGGAGTACAAGCCGGAAATACTGCCACCATTATTGTAATTTGGAAAAAAAAGTAAGTCAAAGTTTATCGAACATCAGTTATACCCATATCTAAGCTTACTAAGTTGCATACTTCTTTTTTATAGAAAGGTGTAAAAAAAAAAAAACCATCCTTATTGAGGACCTTTGCTCTTGAAGAACCCAGTAAGTCTGTTATTCTCCAGGAAATTCCAACAGTGTTCACTTGTTTTCTCAAAATTAGCCCCAACAGACTTTCAAGGTTTTTTTTCTTCTAGATTACAGTTGAACAGTCGCTGGAGGAATGCTGGGTCCCTCTTTTTGACCACCAAGGGAACACCTACCTGTTTGGAGGCACAGATCTGGTATTTGTTGCCCATGTTATTGATCATATCATTTGTGGTTTCCATGAATAATAGCGGTGTATGGTAGCACTGAACGCAGTGAAACAAATTGGTTAACCCTGGTTACAATCACCGTGGCCAAGTTGTGGAGTGTTTGCCACCGGTTCGGTAGGCCATGCTTCAATCGTCGAATCATACCAAAGACTATAAATGGCAATCAATCTACTGACCACCCAGCGTAATGAATAGGATTGAGGAACCTGTCCCCGAAGCTATGGTGTTAAGTCCAACTCACATTGGATACCCACGGTATCGCAACATCACCGAAGTTGAACAACGTAAAGTCTGGTCAGTATCTAGAAGGGTGATCACAGGTGAGTACTATACTGCCGTAAGCAAAACGGAAGTGGGTCTTACTAACAATTCCTCGTGTGTACCAAAGACTACAGCACCCTTGATGATGGTATAAGCCGTGAACGATGATGAACATATGCACTTGAAGACGGAAGTAACGGTTCAGTGAAACTCCAGATTATATCATCAATAAAATCAATAATTTTGATATTCAAATCTTCAAATGATGAACGAGATTCTGATTGTAATAATAATACTTACAGTTGACTACGAAAAATGGGGAACAGAAAATAAGTTACATCCACGTTGCTTGTATGTCACCAACGATCATATTATAACGACGGGTCCGGTTATTCATTCGATAGAAACCGTCACGTGACCTGAGTCTTTTGGCAGTATGCCTTTGTAGGATGATCAATTAAAAAATTGGAAAAAGGGTGATCAATGGATGAGATACTTTTCTCGCCCGTTGTTAGGTGGTGATAACGAAAAAAGTCTCAGTTAAAAAAAAACAGCAAATAACAAACGTGAACGCTATTGGGCACAAATGGAAAAAAAACAAAAAACAATTTAGCATAAAATCGGATTGTAAATTCACCCCCACCTGCGAAAAAATATTTTGGGGTGAATTTTCAAAAGAGCGAAAAAAAATGTTTTTTTTTCCTTACTTGATAAGGAGTGAATGCTTAACTTTCAGCCCTCTAGATCTATCGGTGCTGGCCGTACGCCCCACGCGTACATACATCGCCAACTAACCAGCCAATAAGACCAACTAGAAAAGACTGAAGAAACCAATGCTGTTGTTGACTATGATGACGTTGTCAGTTTTCGTTGTCGTTTTCTATAAATGAAGCTTGAAATCGTTTCAGATAGGCAGACCCTATAAAATTGAGGCATAAAATAGATATAATAGTTAGTATCATCATACAATACTAGACGATTTTCATATAAGTGTCTCAGACTACGAAATGAATTTCAACTGCGTCACTGAGGTCTTTTCAACGCATTAAGCAGATTGCACACCTACACACGTACACAACAGAGAGCTACGTAGAACACATGCCCATATTTGGAATAGATCTACACATAGAGTGAGAGAGAGGAGGGGGGATCTAGAGAGGAAGGAAGGGGGGTTGCGTGTGCTTAACTTCCATAAAAGGAAAATGCGTATGTGGCGAAGCATGGGCCAATCAATAATGGATCGATAGTCCCATTCACAGACTGATTTCGACAGCAGGGGAGACACTTCTCAATGGGTGCTTACGTCAGAGTGACGTCAAACGCAATCGAGAAATACGTCACAACAATTGAAATCTATAGACAGGCCCGGAGAAAGTATGGATGCACGTGCGTCGTACATGTGCATTATTGTTTTTTTCCCCTCTACGATTGGTGAGCGTGTGGGCGAAGTCCTGTTTACGACGTGCATACAACCTAGCAAGTGTGCAAGCTGATGTACCTGAGTTTGGGGGGGGGGGTAATGATTATCAAGATAGCCTTACACACCACTCGGTAATATAGAGAGCTCAATTCTCTTCGGGCATCCTACTATCCCGACTTCATATCAGACCAGGCTGAACTCAATAGATCTCTACCAGCGTACAAACTTACGCCGGATTGTGTGATTTGCGTAGCTGTGCCATACGAACAGAATCAAGACAGGTCTGGTTAGTCACTCAATACAATCCGTCATATGACCAACATCTTTTCGCAGCATGTCATGTTAGGGATGATCAATCAAACATCTGAGAAAGACCCGATCGATGAATAAGTTACTTCTCTCGCCTTTTGGGGGACAGTGATCTCTAAGAGAGTCTGAATTTTCAAGAGTCAAGTATGAATGCAGGCACAAAATGAGGGGTCTAATCTATACACTGAAAATGTCTGAACAAAATTCAGTTAATGATTGTCATACTACCAACATTGATTTGCACTCGTTTCTGCATAAATATATGAGTATGCGTGTGCGTGTGTGTTAGATGTCGAGGACTACGCATCACAGGGGAAAAACAAAGATATGTTCGAAATCAGCAGGTCTCCATTTACCTATGCATCCTTAGGTCAAATGTTGCAAAAGAATGGTCGATTTCTTGGGAATAGTGCCAGTCTCAGTTTAAACTCGGCTTGCTGCAAACTAATCGGCTACCGGCATTCCTCAAGATATTTACTAAGCTTTGCCTAATCTGCTACATGCCCACAATACAGGGATGTCTTGTAGGGATCGAACTCACTCCTCTATCGTATGGTCTATAAGCCAACCCAGCTTAACTGTTGCTTCCGGTAAACGCCTGAAAGATATTTACTAAGCTTGGCTTTGACTAGCATAGGTCCACAGTAGTAGACCATCTAGCGAGGCTTGAACCCACTACAGTCACAAATGATCAGCAAGATTATAAGGAAACGTCAATCAGGCTTGTAATCAAGAACATCGACATAAGTTCCTTCAGTTTTCAAATGAGTCTGGCTTGCTATCTATGTATGTATTATGCGTACATTTAAATATGCATCCCCTAATATGCTTTTTTAAAACATTTTTCTATTGTTTTTGACCCCCACGTTTTTTTTAGTCAGGCCCGCTATACCATATGAGTTTCTTGCTGAATTGACCCCTCAGTTTTTTTTAATATTCGACAATTCTCAGTGATCTCCGCCCTAACAAAAGATGGATGAAGTAATTTATCTACTTATCACGCTTTTTCAATCTTTTTCTAATTGATTAGCCCCAACGCAGCATGATGTCGCCATGTGACGTTTTCTATCGAGTGACTAACCAGACCTTTATTTATAACTATTGCTATACGTCAATCTCTGTGAAGATATTTACTAAACTTAGTTTAGTTTGTCATAAGGCTATAGTGGTGAGGTTTAATCTTACTCTACTATCAATGGTCAGTAAGATTACCATAATATCCTTTACCCTGCCACATGTGTTTGGCATATTTACGTCGGTATTCTGCTATAGGACCCTGCAAATGAACACACAATCATGGAGCATACGACGAGGATGGAACTCGCTATCGAGGGTTCAGAAATCAAGCATCTTAACCTTCGAAGTCCAAAGGCAAAGTTATTAGAAAGTGTCAACCGAAACTGTCATCAAAACGGTTAAAATGGGTTTCTTCAGTTTTTGAGTTGGTCTGGCTGACTAGTTGGTTCGCTAGCTGGTTATGCATGTATTTAATGTTGGTTGCACCAGTAGAGTTAGAGGGCTGGAAATTTAAAAAGTATGTCAAGATTTGAAAAAAAAAAAAAAAAAAAACGAAAAAAAGTCTTTTCTAACTACCTTTTATTCATTTTTTTAAAAATCTTCCCCTAAATATGTTTTTTAGTGGGGATTCAGTTCGTGATGTAAGTTTATGCTAAATTGGTCCCTAGTTTGTGCACGGCTATGTTCATGTTTGATTTTTTAAGATTCGAGAGAAGTAACCTCTTAATTGATCATCCTGTGTTGACATAGGTCACGTGACGGCTTCACTTGGGTGACTTATTTTTAGTTCATATTTGAACATTAAATGAAAGATGATAGTCTTTTTTTAAAATTCTGGACAGTAGATTTCGAAAGTATGTGGATTTCTGAGCCGCAGTACTTGTATGACTTATCCATAATATCAATATCCACCTCTAGATTCGAACCGACCATGTTTATGCTAATATAACCAGTAAAAAAATCGATATTTGTACAATCTGTTTGAATTTAATCTCAAACGCTGGAAAAGAATGTCTATTTTTCAGTGTAAATATTTAACAGATAGAATATCATGTATTATGTACTTGAATGATTGTTAAACGATTTCTTTCTATTTGATAATAAGACAGGTCTGGTTAGTCACTCAAGAGAAACTGTGACTTGATTAACATTGTTTTGGGTTTTTTGCCGTGCTGGGGGTGATCACTGAATGTTACTCGTTCGCCTCTTGTTTTAGCATTGATCACTAAAAAAATAGAATTCTCGAAAAAAGCAAGCCTGAACGCTGCCGGGCACAAACTAAGGGACCAATTATTCAGCATAAATGTACATTACAAATTGAACCCTCAACTAAAAACCTATTTACAGGTGATTTTTAAAAAGAAATTGACGAAACTTTTTTCTAGACATTAAAATGAGTGAATATTGAAAATTTCAGCCCTTCAGCTCCTATGGTAAGGCCTATACGCGTGATACATAGCCAGCCATACCAACTTGAAAACTGAAAGAAAAAACGTTGTTGGCAGTTTTGGTAGACTGTTTCTAACATTTCTTTCCCGTCGGTAGAAGCATCTCTGACCAGATAATCTTGGCAGAAACCCTGACCTCTAAACGTGTATTCCTTTGTTCGAACTATCAAGCCATACCTGCAGTTGACTGCGTTCCCTGTGTATGTATGCAAGGCAGGAAAGGGCAGAATAACAGCAATGTTGAGTGACTTGTACTCTAGTACGTAGGCTGAGCTGCCCCAAATGTGGTGGGCGGCGAAGTAAGTACAACCAATGAGAATCGCTTATTCCATTGACGTCACGGCCCGAGTACCGAAAGTGGGCGGCAGGGGGTGTTGGCAGTCTAGTGACGTCGATGTGAATTTGCAAAAGCAAGAAAAGAAAAGAATAGAAAAGTACCAGTGTTATTAATTGAAGAGAAGCTACAATTGACGTCAGAAAAGTTTTGTTTTCTTTCAGGTTGTTGTAGGAGAATAATTCAAAATGTAGTGTGATGGGTTGGTTTTAAGGGACAGGGACAACGTATCGTTACCACAGGTATCAAATCAAGCGTTATAGTTGGACAAAACTGACTAGAAATGGGGCTGGTAGGTCAGTTGGTGTGGGTCTACGATTTTGAGAAGCCCACTCTCCGTGAAGGAAGAAAATACTAATCTATTTACTGCTTATAACATTACTGTATTATCTTATATACATTTTGAATAAAATTGCTTGCCATTAACATTTTATAGATCTTTCTAGTTCTTTTATTCCCCTCGGTCACTTGCGAGTACATTATGTACATTGCATGTCTGTCTATATAACCATGCATAAATCATACTTATTTAGCACAGATTACAAAAATACTTGATGAAATGAGACCTCTATTTCCCCTTTGAGGCTGGACTTATTACCAGCTTTGCAGGGGCCTGAAATAGAGTGTCCTCTGTTGTATTGAACTTGGTTGTATTCTCCGATATTCTTATGGCGACTCTAGATGTTGATGTGTTGGAACTGTGGGTGGGGTTATCACCATGTCTCAGGTCGGAGAGTCACTGAGGGATGTCTTCTGCGAGAGATGCGTTGTGTTCGTCGAGAAACTTTGAAGGGTGATCTCTAGGTGAGTCTGAGAAAAAGGGCTATTGACGAGAAACGTTGAGCATCGTGGTTGCAACCCTTTTTTACCCCCCTCCCTTACTGGAAAAATGATGCCCATACGAATCATATCCCCCCCCACAAACCCAGGTCTGGTTAGTTACTAATAGAAACTGTCACGTGACAAACTCTTTTGGCAGCATGCCGTGTTAAATGAAATTATTTCGGAAAATATGAAAAAGGAGTGATCAATAAATAAGTTACTTCTCTCGCCTTTTGTTGGGCAATGATCATTGAAAACGTCTGAATAATAGAAAAAAAAAACGGACTCAAATGAAGGGAAAATTTAACAATCGGGTGCGGTTGGGGCAAAAAACGTTTTTTCTAGACATGAGGAGTGAATGTTCAAATTTTCGGCCCTCTAGCTCCATCGATGCAGCCATACACGTGATACATACATACATACATACATAACAAGCCAGACCAACAATGATAAAAAAAACTTTGGTTAGAGTTTTGGTGACAGTTTTTGTTGACGGTTTCTAACATTGCAATTTTTGTTTTTATTCTCTGTGTCCACCTGTTCACCGCGAACACTATTTAAAAATACGAATCGTTCTTAAGGCCAGGATCGTAATCGTAGGAGGGGAAAGTTTGGTCAGTCTTTTGTATGTGTGTGAGGGTGTAAGCCCCTACGACTAGGGGTTAGAAGGATTGGCTACAACCCTCCACTATATTCGAATTCGAATTACTTCCCTTTACCTTAATAGACACTTTCCAGTTTTACATCTATTTTACTCTCAATTTCCGATAATTATTGCAAATATTCACAGAAATTTCAGTAAATGCATATGTTTTAGTAAAAGTCAGAGTTAAAATAAGAATTATTGTTATCGTTATGACGAAGGCCTTCCACTACAAGGTCCAATGTGCATTGTGTAAACAGAACGATTATGTAACAAAGCAAAATCAAAGCACAAAAGTTTACACGATATCGGTTGGTGTGTTTCTCGTTCAGCATCTCGTGTGTGATCATCTCATGTCTTTTTCGACATGATAAACAAAATCGCAAAGCCGGAAATATTCTCTGATTTCATAGGCAGGTGATAATCTCCCAGTTCATAATACAGAAACGAAACAAATGTTGTTTGATGAAGCACTTCCTGTGCTATATTATGATACCACACAGGAGTTTGTAATCATACCATAATGCATAGGAAATTTGGATCGGATTTTTTTAATCGATTTAGAATTTTTCGAATTCACTTTGATTTCAATCAAAAAGCAGTGATTTTTCTTGCTGACTATGTAAGTTTAATGGTAATATCTAATGAGGCAGTACCTCCAGACACTCTTCAGAAGCTTTTCGTTCTGTGTACTCAGAGAGTGTTTTGGCCGCTATTCACTCAAGCCGTTTTTTCAACGGCCTTACATAGTATCAAGTGTGCTTGATAGGATAAAATTCGACCTCAATCTGGCCACTGGAAAAGTATCACATTTTAGATGGCGGCCAAATTGACTGACAAATTAGTTGACTTTTTGAAAAAAAAGTTCTACTCCCCCCGGACCTTCCAAAAATATCATAGCAAAAGGTATCTCAACGGTTTCACCTCCTTTAGTTTGACAGCCATACTTTCAGAATTCTCACACAAAGGGGTGACAAACCCATATAGCTAGCTTACATCTGCAGGGAGAGAGAAACGTCTGTCATACCTACGAACTGATATTTGCGTCACCTTATACAATGCATACAATGCAGTTTAAAGGGTGGGGTCGGCTGTGCGTACATTCACGTTAAAACTCGATTGTACATACCGTCGGGCTATGCAGGTCCAGGCCATGCAGAACTGGAAAATATGTAAAAGCATGAACAAATACATAAAATCATCCCTGATCCCCGTTCAAGGAACCAAGCCGCTGTTTCAACGATATGTGACGATGATCAAATCAATACTTGTGTAGAGAGGGGACAGGAGTGAAAAGACTGGAATATCTACATAGATATGAACAGACTAACGATCAGTTTGTGATAGAGTACTTGCCCTCGGTTCGGTCGGCCGTGGTTCAATCACCCACTGAGTCGTACCAAAGATTTTTAAAATGGCATGCAATGCTTCTCTGCTAAGCATTCAGCGCATGGAATATGATTAAGGTACCCAAAATCATGTTAGATACTTTGGTTATTGTTTGATCACCTGTTAAGTAACGTCAAATCTGGTCAGTACCTACAGAGGTAACCATTGAGGGAATACCATACTACCTCAAGCAGAACGAAGTTTCGACTGGCCTGGCACGCCGGAGGTGTGTCTTACTAACAAT
Source organism: Thysanoteuthis rhombus (assembly GCA_963457665.1). Taxonomy (NCBI): domain Eukaryota; kingdom Metazoa; phylum Mollusca; class Cephalopoda; order Oegopsida; family Thysanoteuthidae; genus Thysanoteuthis; species Thysanoteuthis major. Next base: position 27,584,304 of record OY735227.1, read on the forward strand.
TTCCTGTGTGTGCCTTATTATGCAATACCATCGGTGAGGGTTTAAGCAGTGAACAATGATGCATATATATATGAACCGATAGATCGTTTGATAAATAGATAGATACGATATGAATAGAGATGAAGAGACAATGAAAAATAGATTAGAGCAGACACAGATCGATCGATAGATATGTTGAGACAGGTTCGGTTAGTCACTCAAAAGACGTGACCAATGCAAAACTTCAGTAAAAACTTTGATCAATGAATGTTACTTCTCTCGCTGTCTGTTGGATCTTTGAAAAGTCTGAATTTTCAAAAACCAATCAGGCACAAAATTAGGTAGGCATGAACTTGCATCACAAATTGACTCCCCCCCAACCCGCTGCAAAAACGTATTTCTGGGATATATATTTTTTTTTACTTGGAGACGTTTTTACTAAACACAATAAGGAGCAAATGTTGAAAATTTTGGCCGTCTACATCCATTAGTTCGGCCTGTACGCGTGATACATACATGTATATATAGCCAGCGAGACTAACTTGAAAACTGAAGGGCCCTATGTTGATAGTTTGGCGACAGTTTTGACAGTTTGTGATAGATATGAGTAGAGTAAGAGATATTGGCATGAATAAACTGATAGATAAATAGATGGGTAGAGAGACAAGGGGGGAAGAATTTAAAATGGATAGATTTACAAATATAGATATGAACTATGAGAGATTCATAGATATGAACAGACTGTCCATATCTAAATATGAACAAAATGCAATAAGAACAAACTGAGGTAGCCAGATCGATAGATATAAGTAGACTGAGATAGATAGATAGATAGATAGATAGATAGATAGATAGATAGCCAGCCAGCCAGCCAGCCAGCCAGCCTCTACTAATTATTGTTATGGGCCAAGTGGATATTTACTTAGCTTCTATTCACACGAAAGCCCATGAGAACAGGATGTAACACAAGGTCATTTTAACATGGGGAACCTCACACGGGAACACGTAGGGCAGGAACTCCTTCACAAAATGTTTTTTTAGTTCTTGCATCTATTGTTACGAGAACTAAAAGAGCATAACAGCACTTGACTTGACCACACGGCAAACCCTGGCCCCTTTGGTCCACACTACACAGAGTGATTCGAAGCGAATTGCATCAGTATACGTCTGGTCAGAAATGATCTTCCAAAACGGATGATCTTTGCACAGCCAGGTCTGGTACAAGACCAGCAAAATATTGTGACTCCCAGTGAAGATTGAACTCATTTCCAAAGGTTTGCACAATTTGCTTGCTGCCCCCATGGCAGGCGTTCTTGGTCCTTGCCTAGTATTCTATTTTTTATTTGATTTTCTCATTTATCAAGGGACATAACCAAGTTCTGTATGGATATACATAGTTATTTCCCTTGCATAATATTCAAGCAAACATTTTATAGCACACTTAGAAAATGATTGAATAAACAGGTTTGGTTAGTCACTCAATAGAAACCGCCATCATGCTGTGTTAAGGGTGAACAGATAGGAAAATTGTAAGCAGGGGTGATCAATGAATAAGTTACTTCTCTCAACTTTTGTTAGGTAGGGATCACAAAGAAATTCTGAATTTTCAAAAAACAAGTGAACACAAACTAATTGATCAATTTAGCATAAACTTACATTGCAAATTGTAACCTTTTTGAAACAATATTGGGGTTGAATTGAATAAGGAAAACAACGAATGTATCCAGCCATTTAATAATAACAAAAGATAACCAACCCAAGGCAGAGTACTCCTTTTGACCAATCCCTTCCACCAATCCCCTTCCACTTTTCATATATGGTTTGCTGAGTACTCTTCCGGTATAGGTATTAGCTGCTTCGTCATGTTCTCCGTAATCTCGCCCACTATCTGGAATCTCTTCAAGAAAGGCCGGACGTCATAGGCAGACAAACCTGGATTGGTCGTAGGATGACTGTTCAAACGTGGGAAGCTAGATCTCAGGACATCGCATTAACTGCTCAGCATCCTTACTTATTCAACTGGTTTGGCAATTTTCTTTCAATTCACGTCGTTGATTTAATGATTCCCTTTCAGGGAATGTCGTCTGGACCATGAAGTTGAGTCTTAAAAATATGAATATTTATAAAAGAATGCAGAAGGAATGGCTGAATAACGAATGTATATCCTATTGTCGCAGGATGTCGATATTTCATCACCAACTTGACGTCGAGGAGGGGTACCATACCAACCAAACTTTGCATGTCAACACAAGAAAATCAAATTGCTCTTGAACTCGACAGAAATAGTGGTGTTACAGCTGAAGAATCAGCTCAAAAAACTTAATTCAAACTATTCAACAGTTCACCGTCATCCGCAACAACTTACTTTGGTAAAGATAAAGTTTTGAAATTTCAACACACTATTCAGACATATATGTAGATAATTTAAATGGGAGAGTTTTTCGAAAAAGCAGGAAAAAGCAGTGGGGCGCTCTTTGAAAATATAAAATGAACATTAAATCTTGGAGAAAAAAAACTTCGAAAAAGTATTTTTAGAACTGTCAACAACCCTGCCTACAAAATATCATTTGCTTCATGAAAATTGGTTCGTGAATAAGGAAAGAGAGCTCACCTGAATCAGAAAATGTACTTTTCCCTCAAGTTTTCATAAAAAAAACCTTATTTACCAAACGGAGTAAAATTATATCTATTTGATATTTTATAGACCTGTACATAACACTAGTCATTTGTGTGAAGAGGTGGGGTAAAAATTAGAACAAAGGTTAACCGAACTGCCTTTGGATTTAGCGGACGTTCTTCTTTGCAGCAAACTATCGAATTCACTTCTTATTTACCGAATGAGAGGGCAACCGTTGGTTATAACAAACTTTCGGCTTTAACTACGAATTGGTTTTTTATAGCAAGAATTTACTATATCAGTTTAAATGCAAAATATATGGTGGGAATTTTAGTTCATAACTTCCTATGTAAGCTTTAGCAGTCGCTCTATCACTATATACACAATCATTAGAGTGAATCACAGTTTTGATGGGTTAGTTTTTATAAAATCCTACTAGTAATACAACCTGCTATATAACTAACAGGTAGAAAAATGCCTCACTATTTCATTTTAGCTTAATTTGTATGTAAAAAATATTTCAATGTTTCAAAATTTCGTGTTGTTCCCAATAATTATCGAATTACTAAATAAATCTTTGCAGACACTAATACCTTTAGCATTTGGGGAGTCTGCGATAGTTTTACAAGATAAAAAAAGAATAAAATTCACCCCAGAGAAACGTTCCTTCCAATGACAGTTAAAACGTGTCCAGAGGAATGAAGATGGTTTACCCCAAAATCTGGTTTGTAAAAAAAATAGTAAGTTTGAATTAATGTAAGTGTACAATTTTATGAGTCTTAGAGTACGGTTTTTTCATTATGAGCAGACTGTAAATTATCAAATTATCATAGCATTTTCAGCTATGAATTTAGCTTATCTAAAAAGAGCTTAGCCGATTTTAGTCATTTTAGAGACAGTTTGATAATAACAACAAACAATTCTTGACCGCACAATAAAAACAACTGTTTGATACGTCATCGGTTGATCTGTAGAAATGTTTTTCCAGTGACGACACATATCCTTTTCATTCCTCTTTCTACTGTTTATATAAATTGAACTGACCGATCGAAATGCGTCTAGTAGAGATGTACATACATATCTAGAAAAAAAAGATAATTTGATTATATACAATGTGGCAAATACTTTGTAAAAAAATCCCTGATGCATGAACTTTCAGGCACTTCTAAAAAAAATCTAATACTCCACAAAATCAAAGAGTTCATCCTTTCTTACTATGGAATTTATAAGAAAAAATAGTATCATGCAATGAGTAATTAATAGTAAAGTATATTTAGTCATAAATAATATTGTATAATCAGCAATGAATATCATTGTATAATCAAGAATTGATAGTATTGTATAATTAAGAATTACTGTATTGTATAATTAGATATCAACCAGTTGAGCCTAACTGACTAAGTTATGAACTACAGTCAAAATCAGTGCTCTGACCCCCAAAGTTTGGGATAGAAAAATATGAATAGAGTAACCTTCCTCGTGTCTGAAATCAATAGTTGTGTATTTCCATTACCGATAATAGCCAGCATTTCGAAATAACGAAGTGTGCTCCCGAGAGCGTTGCAGTCAGTTCCCGAGGTCCCGTCTAATATTCAAAAATTTCTGTAGGTCCTGTTAATTATAACTCCATACGCTGATTCATAGCCATAATGAAAAGGATTTAATTATGACTGGGACATCATAAATAACTATATCGATCTAATATGTAATTATGAACTGATTATTAAAGGAAATATCTAACTTTTTATGGATTTGAATAATTTCATTCATTTCAATTACGCAATTCATTATTTTTTGTTTCAACTTTCTAACCTTACCTTGAAGATAATTGAGATTCATTGACTAAAAGGACGAAGAAATTAGCCCTAGCTAACTAGAGCACAATGATTAAGACACCTCGTACGAAAAAATCCAGGCAAGAACAGTAACTTTGTTTTGCAGTGATAGAGTTACTTCCCTTAAAAAAGATAGATCCGAAAAGGTTGTATTTTGCTTCGGAAAATTATGAGGAATATCACGAACTTAGCAATTATTTCTGAACATTTTGATATTAATTTAGATAAAGTGCGTAAAATAAGGATAACCCACGTCAATTTTAAAATTAACCAAAGGTTACAGGTTCATCTGTCTCTTATAATTTGGTGATAAATACTCTTTTCGACAACAGAAAAATAACTTTTTTCCATACAAACCTTGAACGTTTTATACATTCACCAACTCGATGTTGGAAACGGTGCATAAAATCAATTTAACAATATAAAGCAATACCAATATAGTCTATGTAATTGCAACTGTTTTCCTCTTAATCCTGTAATCCTCATTTTAGTGCTAACAAGAGTTATCTCCATTTTACGCACATAAACTAAGTGTCTACCGACATTTTCTTTTTTTTTTTTTAACTAGAAGCAACTAGAAGTGAAACATACTATTCATTACCAGTAACAATTGCTCAAATACGGCGATATCCAAATCGCTCCTTGTTATTTGGAATCAAAGGATTCTACACAACTTTTCCAAGGGTTTTGCGATTAAGTAATATTTATCTTCAATTTTTTTCTATATCTTCAACATGAATAGTCCATTTATATAAGAAAAAATACGGCATTTTGCCTTTTTAGTGAAAAGAAATTTTATTCTATTAACCCGTACGCTAGCCAATCAGTAGTCGTTCATATCTATTTTTCCTCGTTAAGCTTCGTTCTTACGTATCTTATTTTGCGTATATTCTATTTGGGTTTATACGCATTCAGATAATTCCATGAACAACGTCAAAATCCAATAGTTATATACACAAAAGTGTCAACATAGATTTCTTCAGTTTCCCAAGTTGGCCCGACAAAAAGCGGGAGAAGTAACGTATGGTACCGTCAAAATTATTGTGCACTTCTTTTTTCAAAATCGACTTATTTCATTTTCAAGTGCTATGGTTTGCATTGTCTAAATCTTTCCTCTTATCTCCGCATACCCCAACCTTGACTTCAATGTATTTGGCCATGTTCCAAGAGTACCTATTATTATTGACATTTCCTTGACCAACAAGTCTCACAGATTTCTCAGCTCCCAGACCAAGTCCTGGTACTTCTCAGGATTGTCAACTCTTTTCTTTGTCCACTCTGTGGTCAAAATGCATTGTCACATTTATGATTTTTGTACAGCTACCAGGCCTGCTTTTCTCACTTTGATGGGGCGGTCAGTGTAGATATCTCAGAGTAATTTATGGCCACTATTTTCCAAGACGGTCTCTGGTTTGTGTTGGTAGCATTTGTCTACATTGCCGAATCCAAGTCATTTGCATAGTCCCCAGTGTATAACTATTGCTGCCCCGTCGTGCCTATATTCCATCTGGGCTAATATGCTACATTCGCTGGTTATTTGGTTAATCGGTTCATCCCTTTCTCCACAGAGGCGGCATTTGCTATTTGCTAGGGTTCTATCAGTCTTCCCTTTGAATTAGGTTATCCTAATGCATTTCCTTGGGGCTGCTATAATTTGGGATTCTATTTCTCTCATTGGGTGTCCTTTGCGTATCCATATCCATGCTCTTTCGTCTACTGAATTCTTCATTTTTGTTCCGATTTTCGTCCCCTTGTTTTCATTACAACCTTTTTTGCTACCGTTTTATCATTTGTTGAAGTGCTCTAGTTCATGCCTCTTCATGTTCACTTAGGATGCTTGTCGGTTATCGCTGTAGATCAGGTGACAGCAAGCCTCTTCAAATCTCCATTACTTTTCTTAGTATATCAATGGATCTGCTGTAGTCTGGGCAGTAACAGTCCCTCCTTGAATCTGTAATTTGTCTAATCTTGATTCTAGTGATTTGGGCACAGTTCCAAGTGCGTCAACTTTTATAGGCACAACCATAACCTATATATTTCATAGTTTTCTCGATTGTGACAACCTAGATCAGGGATCTGAAATAAAATACAGCAATTAAATCGAGAAGAACTCGTTATAGAATAATTGTAATCCGTATCGTTTTTATCAACACGTTTTTGCCTGTTAACTACCAGGGCTTCATTTACATCGGGTAACCCTCAGGAACTTTGAATAGAAACTTTTATTACACGCAAATTATGCAACACAAACCAAAGGGAAAGGAAAGCCATAGAGTAGAACTACTGATTCTAAAATCAAAGTACCCCCCACGACCCACTAGATCAGCAGGGTACCAGGCTGGAGGTTCCATACCGTTTCTCTTTGAAATGAGGGTCACTTGGCGGGTTTCAACTGAAATGCAACTGGTTTTACAGGTTTATTTGGTGCCAACAGTAAGGAGTAATTCGTGGCATGACTTGATGGGTGAGGTGGATTCATGCCTTTCCGAAAGGTATGAATACCAAGGGGAACTCAAAAACCTCTGCAACTGGAACTGTTTTCGTCAATTCTATTTCCTGTGCTAGTAACCAGTGCAACGTTACTCACCAACAATAACCGGAATATTGATGAGGATATCATTTCAAATCGTCCCTGAAATAATAACGATCATCTTCATCATCATCATCATTAGCAGCAGCAGCAGCATCATTGGCCATTTACTGTCCGTAATTGGATAGAGACTTTCCTAAAAACTCACCAGACTTTTCTATCATTGGCGTTGCAGAACCAATACTTTTAGAACTTATCTAGTTCATAACGCCATCTTATATTTCAACAGCCATAGTTTCGTGCTTGGTTTCTTGGAATCCATGTAGTGAGTCGTGATGTCCATCGGTTGTCTAACATTCTTGCAACATGTCCAGCCTATTACTATTTGAGTTTCCTAAGAGTTTCTATGATATCTCAGACTTATTTACTGTGCTGTCTGGTGCTCACCCCATGTGATGTTGAGCATTATTCATCCCTTTGCTCCTTGTATGGTTCTCAATCTTTTGGTTTGGTTCCATGTTTCAGCTCCATCAATGACTACTGGGAGGATACATTGGTTGTATACCTTTCTTTCCAGGACTAATGCGATTTTCTTGTTCTTGAAGGTTGAGCTTGCCAACCTAGAGTGATTTTCTTCTACTTTTGAGGATTTCATGGAGATTCATTGTCAAAACAAGAAGTAGCGGCCAACTTTATTTTCGATTTTGATTATTTTGTCTTTGTCCTTAACATGTTTGAAGTTCATGTGAAAACTAAATTTCTCGTTTTCTTCATTCAGTTTGTCCAGCATTGATTGAAGTTTATAAAGGTTCTCGGCGAAAAGGATAATGTCGTCTGCAAATCTGAGGTTACTTAGCTATTTGCCGCATGTTCTGATTTCTTTATTTTCCCTGTCACTACATCCCTAAACTTCGAAAATATTGGAAGAGATAACAGAGCGTATCGTATATTGTAATGAAACAACAAAGATGGTGATATCATCTCGAATCATTTTATGGAATAAAACCAATACTATATCTTTGAAATGCAGAAAATACTGGGGAAGTTAGGAGACAGCATTGGCTAAAATATCGTTATGAAACAAGGATGATGAGGATTCAAATCCGAAAAAAACATTAATAGCGCTGGCTCATAGATTATTTTCGCAGTAACTGCCGTTGAATCCTTCGTTAGGTTCTTTGAAGTAAAGATCGTTTAGCGTGTCTTTTCATTGTGTTTGTCGAGAATGTGCTTATTACGAGGTCATGAAGAGTTGCTGTTCTTAGATTCGAATGCAATCGATGGATAATTTTTCTCTGCTGTTAGTATATTTCTTCCCAACAAAGATATTTTGCTACTATCAGTGTGGATCAAATGGCCGGCCTCAAAGGGCCAATATCGAATCTCTGCTTTCATACGAGTTCGATTTCGAATTTGACGCTATTCCTCTACAGCAACTAAGCTTATTATTGAACAACCATGGCCATCAAAGATGGCGAAATGTTCTATCGTTTTTTTTATATATACGAGTATTTGTTTGCGTATTTGTGTATGTTCCAGTACTCCTGACCATACTGTTCTGTCTACTGACTTGAAAATTGGGATCCATATCTCATTAGACCACGTTCAAAAATGCTTTGCTTCATTTAATTTTTGTATAATAGGGAAAAAAGGAAAAAAAGATGCTTTCCGACCCTTTTGGGGCCTTATTCTGAAGGGTTTATTAATAATATCTAGATTCTGAAGAATCCAGATGTCCCTAGACATTTTCTTACTTTATTTGGGATATTTTCCAGTGAAAAACGCCAGTGATGTCATAGATATAACTTATTCTGGCCATATTTTTTCTTCGATAGAATGTTTTTAACAGACTCCAAATTTTTGACGCTATGGTTGTTCATTTGTTGACTGAAGGAAAGTCGTTGTTGTTGTTGTTGTTTTTGTTGTGGTAGTAGTAGTGGTAGTAGTAGTTTTTCCCTTTCAACAAGGCATAATGGGCTATGTTGGCCACTGTTTCTGAGCGATATGGGATTTATTCGTTTTCCGTTACAATTATATTTTACGGGAGGGGCTGACCCAATGCCCAAGCAACTCTCAACCGGTCGTGAGACCAGCTATGGCGACTGGAAAGCAGCAGGGTTTTCCTGTCAGTGTAAAATTATCTTAGATGGGTTACTTTACAGAGCTAGAGGGATCCACCCATCCGGTCATTCATCCACACCTAGGTAGATTGTAATGAAATAGTTACCATCAGGGCCAAAAGGGACAATTTTATAAGCCGTTTTCTCCCACACCCCAACACACACACCATATATACTGCACAAACACCCCCGTCCTTTAATCATCCTGTTTTCATTTACTATAACCCTTTTAGCACGCCACGCTACATTCTTCCACCGGAAGACAATAGAGTCAACTTATTTGATTAATGAACACACCTTATTGACATCAATACACAGCTCTACCCAAGAAACTCTGACCCCGCCCTCACTTTCTTGGCACTCCGACTGCAGCCTCTGTCAGAGGCCCTGGTTGCCATAGTCAATACAACGGAAAAGAAATTGTCGTACTTAAAAACAAGATTTTACAAAAATGTTGTACTGAGAATAGCTCCAGGAATTTTCGTATTGAAGGGAGGGCAGGAAGAAAAAAAGTCGAAAATATTTCCAAACATAGGGGAAAAATCTACTGTTGGCTCCCTTCCCCCCCAAAAGCATATAGGTGAATACCCTACCCCCCTGACAATACCTAAAGTTCCATTGAAAGAATGAGCTGGTCCTTAAATAAATAAATAAACAAACAAAAAACAAGTCTAGTTATTTACTCAACAGAAACAGATACGCGACCATGTTTGTGTTCAGTTACGTGTTTGGCGGTATGCTGTGTTAGGGGTGATCAATTGAATTATTGGAAAAAAGGGGTGATCAATGGATGAATTACTTCTCTTGCATTTTGTTGGTCCGTGATCATTGAAAAAGTCTTAATTTTCAACAAAAAAAAGTGTGGATGCTACTGGACACAAACTAGGGAACCACTTTAGCATGAACTTAGATTGTGAATACCCCCCTCCACTAAAATGGTTTTAAAGAGGAAATTTTAAAAAAGCATACAAGTTCATGGATATAATAAGAACAAATGTTGAAAATATTCAGCCCAATACCTCTATTGGTAGACCTGTAAGCGTGATACGGCTAGCCAGAACGACTTGAACACTAGAGAAAACTATGTTGAATGTTTCGATCGGAGATAAAAGTAATTTTTTGAAATCGTTGAGGATGATACATTTTTGGATGGGTCTCTGGGGTTAATTATGCATTAGGCAACATTCCCAAATATAAATATGATTTGGTGTGGCCAAAATATTGGGTGCATCCTTTAGATTAATTATGCAATCCAGCATTGTCCAAACGCCAAATATAGACATTACTAGCTCCGATCAGGATTCTAGGTTCTATCATTTTAAGCTAACCATACATTCATATTTGCTCGATATGGATATTAACGAAGAAGGATCGTTGGTCTTCTTTTTTTTTTTGACAATCCCAATAAATACAGGCCTGGGAGTCGGACTGGTCTCGGAGTCGGTAGATTTCTGACGGGTCCGGCTCGGTTCAGTTTGTTCCGGGGCCCTGACCGGAAATGCAAATTTTGGCTTTGGCCTTGACCCAGTTGAGGATCGAAGACCCTGGCAAAAAATAATACTTTTGGCTATCACTAGCACAAAAATGAATAGTTGCCAGTTTTCCCCCTTCATAGTTCGATCAGAAAGACAGCAAATAAACTTTTGAATAGATAAACAGAAAAAAGAAACCGATAATCGTTACGTTTAATGTCTTATATTCTTATCATTCCTCAAAGGGAGATGATAAGAACTATAGTAAACTCGACGATTACCCCCCAGGGTAATACATTTTACAAATTCAAATTATTGGACCTAACAAAATTTTCAGAATTCAGAATAATTTTTCGGAAAGGTTGTAAATGAATTATTTTCGGAACGAATAGCCTTAAGCCTAACCCATAATTTAATGTAATATAATTTTGATTCAATTTCACGCAGAACTTGGAGATTATCCTCCCTCCCCAGAAACATGAAAATTACCTTCCTTGATCGATGTTGAATAATAAGAATATAACAATAAGGGTATTGGTAACCAAAAACTATGTATTAGAAAGACAAAGAAATAGACGAAAAGAGAAAGAAAGGTATCAAGGAAAAAGGTAGGAGCGTAGCTGAGGGGATGGGGAGATTATTCGAAAACGCCCATCACAAGCCCCCCAAAGCATTATGAATAATAGTTCACCAACTTCATTTCTTCTGGTGTCTCTCTAACTGTCGGAGGGATTCCCTCAAGGATACATCCCTCCGGTCCACAAATATGTAGCTATGCCTCTGCAAAGAGGGGGGTTATCACTCTTAACGAAAGAGGAGAAATGAGTTTGCCAGGAACCAAAAAGAGACGGGTGATCTACAGAACGTGACAGCAAACAAGCGAAGGAGACAATAGTAATGTCAAAGATAGGGATCAGACTGAGCGTAAATAGAGGAAGACAGAACAAAGGGAAAGACACGGTGTTTCTCGAATAAGAGTGTGATCAATGGAGTGATAAGAACAATCTAAGTGTAATTTTTCATCATCAACCCTTTAGTGTCCATCTTTGGATATAGACCTTCCCCATATTTCTCCAAATCTCTCTATCATGAGCGTCGCGGAATCAATACTTTCTGAACTTATCTACCTCGTCATGCCACATTATTTCCTACCGGCCACGGTTTTTCATAAGATCTCTGGGCGTCCACTTGGTGAGTCGTGATGTCCAGCGTTTGTCCGACATTCTTGCAACATGACCTGCCCACTGCCTTTTGGGTTTTCCTAATGGAGTCTATGATATCTCTGATTCCTGTATTTTCTTTGATATATAGGGCTGCCTTGTGATATCGCCTAAGAAATAGGTACATTATTTTAAAATTGAGCTTTCCCTTTTAAAGGAAATGTTTATTTTTATTTGCTAGTTATACATGCACGAATTCTGCATCATCAAGTAACGTCAAAGACATCAGAACGAACTTCCAATGAATAGATCAATACAGATTGATAACCATCTCTCTATCAAGTATACAATAGGATTCATATTTTTCCCAAGGGCATTAGTCTGAAGTGAGCATCAGCAGCCTCGACCAAAACTAGAACGATCATCGGTTCCGTAACTGCTACGCTGCTCTGCACCTCTCGATTATCATTATTATCATTAGGAATCTCACACCAGTTGCCTAGTGGTTGTTGTTGTTGTTTTTTTGTTGTTTTTTTTAATTTTTTTTTTTAATTATTATTATCATTATTATTATTATTATTATTATTATTATTATTATTATTATTATTATTATTATTATTATTTGGAATCTCACACCAGTTGCCCGATGGTAACCGCTGGAGTTTGAGTGACAGCAAGTCTCCTCAAGTCTCCAGCCCTCCTCCCCCAGTACTCATAGGTCGCAGTAATTCTACGATTTACAGTTTCACACCGGTTGCCCAGTGGTTATCGCTGAAGGCTGAGTGACAATAAGTCTCCTCAGGTCTTCAGCTAACGTCTCCTCTCTCTTTCGCATATAATGACAGAGCTATAATTCGTTGCAGTACTTATATTTCTAGCACCTTCCTCAGTATCTGTGCAGTTCCCAGTAGTGCTGTGGTTTGTACGGTCTCAATCCTCCCCTTAATCCCGATCTCCTCCAGTCTCTCCCTCAGCATTTTGGGGACAGTTCCTAGTGCGCCCACTATGACCGGTACTACCCTGGTTCTCATATTCCACATTTTTCTTAACTCCCTTTCTAGGTCCTGGTATTTTTCCCTTTTTTCACCCTCCATCTTTTTTACTCTATGGTCTGCAGGTACAGCAACGTCTACTATTTGGCAGGCCTTCCTTTTTTTGTCTACTATTACTAAGTCCGGTCTTCTTGCCTGGATGAGGTGGTCAGTTAGCTATTTCACACCAGTTCCCTGGTGGTTACCGCTGGAGGTTGAGTGACAGTAAGTCTCCTCAAGTTCCCAGCCCTTCTCTCCACAGTCTCATAGTCCACAGTAATATTGTGGTTTACAGTTTCACACCAGTTGCCCGGTGGTCATCGCTGAAGGCTGAGTGACTGTAAGTTTCCTCAGGTCTTCAGATCTCATTTCCCTCACCTATCACACCAATGTTGTGGTTTGTACCTCCACTACCATTTAGGTGTTTTAATCCCTCTTCCTCTGTTAGGCCACTGCTAAAAACTTGGGTCGTAGATCTTATATTACTTGCACTTTCCTCAGTACTCATGCAGTTCCTAGCAGTTCTGTGGTCTGTACAGTCTCAATCCTTCCTTTTATCCCGAGTTCCTCTAATCTCGCCCCAGTGTCTTTGGTACAGTTCTGAGCGCACCGATTATTGCTGGTACTACCTTTACTTTTATATTCCACGTCTTCTTCAGTTCTCTTGCCACATCTTGGTATTTTCCCAGTTTTTCACTTTCTTTCCTCTTTACTCTATGATCTGCAGGCAGGGCCACGTCTATTATTTCGCAGGTTTTCCTCTTCTTGTCCAAGATTACCAGGCCCGGTCTTTTCACTTGGATGAGGTGGTCTGTTTGGATGTCAAAGTCCAAAAGTAATCTGTTGTTTCCATTCTCCAAGTCTGTCTCCGGTTTGTGCTGGTACCACTTTTCCGTATGGTTAAATCCCATTTGTTTACTCAGTTCCCAGTGTATCACTCTTGCTACTCTATCATGTCTGTGTTTAAACTCCTTCTGGTCTAGTTGACAACATTTTTTAGTCATGTGGTTGCTTATTATTATTATTATTATTATTATTATTATTATTATTATTATTATTATTATTATTATTATTGGTGGCAGTAGTAGTAGCATTAGTCTACTCCAATGTACTTGGGAAGTTTGTTTTGTTTTTTTGCTGAAAAGATACTTCTTGGTCACCGTTTCAAACTATGACCTATATTCCCGGGAAAAGAATTCAATATTTTTCAATGAAAAAAAAAATCCTGAATAAATCAGAACATACGAAACACAACGATGATCAGAAAACTAATATTACATGCCGGTATTAATAGATTCAATTCTCATCGGATCGACAAGTATAGATGGTTTGATACCAATTCATGCTAAGTTACTATACTTATACGATGGACTAACTCTGGACACTCTCACATAAGGGTAAAAATGTTACTGGTGAAAATAATCCCTTCCCACTTTTTGAAACTATCAACTCTTCAACTCAAAGGAATTAGGTATCATTTTTTTCAGCAAATAGTACCATAGGAATTCAAATGTACTCTTGGTTTTTTTAACTAGTATTAAGAATAAATCATAAATAAATATCGGTCATTATAAGAATGCTTATAAGTAGAATAGAATAAAGGACAGAAAAACAACCTGCATTGGAGATCACGGTAGAATATTTCAGCTTTGTTATTTGGATCTGAAGAATTCGGCCGATGCAGTCTCCTGTCTCCCTCAAGATCGAAATAGCAAAGATGAGGATGTTGAGAAATGTCCTAATAACCATAACTCTTGTCACTCTATGAAAATTGAAAGCTAGATAGTGATATCAATACTATGCCAAATTTGATTAAGTTGTAAAACATCTTCATAGTGTTGGCATTTGAACTGGAAAGGTACTTAGTTATTGTTTCGCGTGATGGGTGATGCATGTTTAAGTTAATGATGAATGCCAGTTTCCTGAAAAAACATCCAGACCGACCTATCTTCTCAAAACCGTGCCCAACCCTTCCATAAACCCGAACCGAATTATATCGGCGCCTCTTGGCTTGAATAATTAAGCTGCTATGATTTATGCAATCACCTCATGATGTTTATATGAGACAATGTTGTAAACTAAAAAGTTTTAGGTTGCTATACATTTTACATTATAGAGAATTATGTTGAACTAAAAAGATTCGCTTATATGATAGTATTTTTGGCAGAACCAATGTAAATCCACATAATCTCTTTTGTTTGCATCGTAAAGAATAAAATTTAGGGGTATACTATTGTAATTCAATTTTTTTGGCAGATTCAACGTAAACAGCGATATAAATTCTCTCTTATATATCATAGAGAATAATGTTAAAACAAAAAGATATATTAATGTCATTACATTTTCTGACAGCTTCAATGTAAGTAGATACATAATTCATTATCATTGGGGGTTTTAACCCCTTAGCATTGGTATCTACCCAAGAAATCAAACTAATTTTCAAGGAAGATTTCAAATTGGGACATCATCATCATCATCATCATCATCATCATCATCATCATCATCATCGTTCTTTCAGCGTCCGTTGTTGGACATTGACCTTCCCCAGGATTCGCCACACTTCTCTATCATGGGTGTCACGGAGCCAATACTTTCTGAATTTGTCTAGCTCATCTCTCTATCCAATATTCTGCCGGCCTCGGTTCCGCATGTGATCTCGGAGGATCCATGTCGTGAGTCGCGATGTCCATCGCTTGTCTGCCATTCGTGCAACATGGCCAGCCCTCTGCCATTTGAGTTTTCTTAATAGATTCAATGATTTACCTGACTCTTGTCTTTTCTCGGATGTACTGTGCTGTCTTGTGGTCTCTCCATGTGACGCCTTGCATAATTTTCTCATGTGTACATTGCATAGTTCTCAGTTTGTGGATCTGTCTCTTGGTTCGGTTCCATTCTTCAAACCACTGATAATATCAACGGAGCATTTGGAGTGAATACAACTACAACCTGAACAGTTCGGCGTTGGTTCAATATGTTTAAGTCTGGAAATAGACATACCAATGATAAACTTCTTGGGTGGCCAGAGCCTGTTCGTAATGATGAATAATTATCGACGGCGTCAAAGACCCACACACAACGAGTCGACCATTTCGCATCAAGACAACAAATTTTCAGTTTATGCGGATTCATTTTCTCAACTTGGGAGAATGGATCCACATAAACTGAATAGAATGCTCCATTACAGTTCTTGACTGGGCACCTCTCAGATTATTGTGTCTAAGCGTAGATATTTGGGATATGAGGTCTTGTCGCATCATTCATATTCATCTGACATTTATGGTTCAGATTATTATATTTTCAAGACTTCTGTGCTTCATATCCGTAATAAAAAGGTTCGATAACTACAAACCATAATTCACGCTTTCATTGACCTTGTGACCACTAAACATACACATTTGTATAATATTGATATATAATCAATAGAGTGTCGTCGGGAAAGAGTTATTGCTTAAAATGAGTTATATAGAGAGTAAATATTTACCGTTTTCTGTCATTGATATGATCTTTGAATCTGGTTTAGTCAGATCATTTTCTGTGTATATGATGTTAATATTTTTCAGAACGTTTCGTCTGCGTACCCAACAGCCTCCTTCAGGTGTTCATGTGATGCTTGCTACTTTCCCTACACTACCTGTTACGCCACGTTCAATTTTCCCCTCAGTTTTCGGGATTATCACTCACCAGACCTGTGTGACACTGTGTTTTGGAGTTGTTTCGCTTCAAACTGTCAAGTAAGGTAAAGCATCCGTCTTTTGGGAGACAACCCTCAATGGAATATGACGACCCCGTTTCTGTTGCATGCATCAGCTTAGAGATCCTTGCAAGTCTCAATTCTGGTTAAGGCCAAAATTTTATGCCTACAAGTTTTATGGCCAACCTTTTGGCAGGATTCAAACCCACCGAAATGATGCACCCACCCTTATCATGTATCTTACTGAGTACACAATTAACCTCTGAGTGCACCAGGAAAGTTATCCTAATGAAGAGTTTCTCACTCTTTTCGTTCATACCGAACCGAACCTGCATGTGAGGCAGACGTACAAGCCATTGCACTATCTGAGTGGACTTGTATACAGAGTATGAGAGATGGAAGCAGTTGGCCACTGGCACCTGTAGGATATGCACACCTAGCTCAGGCTCCGAGCCTTCAAATGAGAGTCTCTTTTTTCGTGGTTTCTACCCACAGAGTTCTATTGATCAAAGGTTCCAAGACGCTATTTATATCGATACTAGGTCTGCTGATAGGGTCGCATGAACAGTATATGACTAGCTTCTTTCAGATATCTTCCAGTGCTTGTCCTTGTCTATTATTTTGACTTCATTCTAAAGGGGTCTGTGTCTGCCTTTCTCTCTCCAGATGTCTGCCATATCTGATTTGAGTGACTCCACACGTTACGGTTTTCCAACGATCCTCAATTCTTATTTTTAGTGGGGAAGCTTGTTTCCCTTTGGCAGTTTTCACCACAACTGCATAAGATGTTATAAACGCACTTTCTGGAGAAGTTTTCCTTGACTGGTGTGGTTCTGTCGAGGCATCTGCGTGGCGTAAGACCGCTCTTAAATACTGTCCCGATGTATAGAAGGCACATCGTCTCAATATTCCCCGATACATCTAATGAATGGGAAACTGGCTGTAGTTGGTTTTGTTGTGTTTGTGCGTTTGCTGATGGCTACTACTGATATTAAATTAGTGGGGTAATTTTTTAGGGGGTGTATTTTATGTTAATTATCTCCCTATTGAATATGCCTGGATCATTGCATATCAGTTTTGTCCACCGTTGTTGGCAATGGATGACCCCAAACATTTTTGTATTATTTGGGTGGTTGAGGTCGTAGCTAAGGTACCGTCTACTGAAAGTTGATTCGTGGTGTACAATGTACTGAATCCGTCTTCTGTGTGGATTATCAGTATAAACAAGAAAGTATGAAGTACTCCATGTGTATGTTCGATATCATCGGAGACAAAGGGGATCCCATAGCCATGCCTTCTTCCTGACAATATATATCTTTGAACCCCGCCTGGAAATATGTCATTTTTACACAAAATGTTTGCATCTCCATTAAATTGTTTATGTAGATGTTGTTTCGTTCTCCCAATGTTTTACAACTTTACAAGATGTGGTATAGTATTAATATCATTACCTTGCTTTTGGAATTCAATGTAGGATTTTTCTTCAAATTCTGACGTGACGTGATAGGTAGGGTTTGGCAAGGAGCATGCGTCATGGGAACTAATTTCGACATTCTATGATAAAGAACACCTGATAGTACACGGTAGAAATCTTCACCCAATTCCCTGCTGTTTGTTTACACTTGATACTTAATCAATTAAAATATCAATGTTCTACCTTCTCTTTCTCCCTATTTTATTATTGTGTAGTAAACAATGAAAACAAAATAAGGCGAAAGAAAAAGTAAAACATGGATATTTTGATTAATCAACAGATGTACGCGTCTTTTTCTCGTAAGCTGTTACTCTATATCCCACCGGGTTTGGCACACTATGGGAGAGTAAGCAACTGAAAGCAACATTGACATCGATCTCTTTATTAGAAGATCGATGTCTTTGCGTGATTAAGTACAATCACCAATGTTTATTTTTCGATACCTGGAATATTTAATCTGGCTATCACGCACACACACGAATATATATATATATATATATATATATATATATATATATATATATATATATATATATATATGGTGTGTGATCAACACGGCTGGGGTGCCATGTTAATATAATTGTTTATATATATACCCGAAACAGATCTATGGCAAAACAGCTGATGAACCCCGTCCCCACAAAAGCGTTAAAATTACAAATATAAATAAAAGTGTAACTAAATTACATGCACCATGATCCTGAAAATAAATCAAAAATAGTTATGGAAGAACACATTGAAATAACACGGAGTCTATCAAATAGTCGTGGATACTATCGGACAATACAGATTTTGACAGATAGAATTTCTTTTCAAGCGTTAAAAATTGGAAGGTTTACATGACTATATATATATATATATATATATATAGAGAGAGAGAGAGAGAGAGAGGGGGAGAGAGATTGAGAATTACTATGATATATAACTGGTGAATGTCAACATTTCGTGCCTACTGCACTCATCAGCAACCGATATGTTTTTCCTGTAATGATAAACAAAAATTTACATTGAAATGATGAATTTTTCTATATTTTACAAATTGAAAACATTATGAACTATATATACATATATATACGTATAATCAATATATATATATATATATATATATATATATATATATATATATATATATATGTATGTATGTATATATACTCCCTGTCTATCTGTCGATCGATCGATCGATCTATCTACATCTCTATCTATCCATCGATAGATAGATGAATTGGAATAGTCAATCCTCCCCCTTTCACCAATTCAGGTTTGAGTTTTGTCACATATCATTTGAGTACCTTGAACCAAAATGTGTTTAATTTTTTGAATTCACTGTCAACTCTCTTGAAAATCTAGGTCGCAAGCCCATCAAAAAAGTGCTTGATATATACGTATGGAAGGGCCTGCCAGCCTTCAAAAATCAGCACTAATAATCCTTACTTTTTACCTTGGCTCAAGCAACGACCCCTGGCATCGGTAGGGAATGTGTATCTAGCTCAGCCATAAAGCAGGCCTCTTATTGCATTATATATTAGCAGCAAATCAACGATCTGGGGATTTATTATTAGTCACCACCGAAAACTAATATCCATCGTTTTTAAGGACGGAAGTCTTTCAAAAAAATATTACCTAGCATTCTCGTCTGCTCATAACGGAATGAACTTTACAAACCGATCTCTACTGGTTAAAGAAATTGGAATCTTGCGGTGATTGGCAAAGAAGCTCCCCAATGCTCTGCCCTACATTCCTATATTTCTTATTTCAAACTTTTCATACTATTGATTCTCAAGAAAATCTACAAAAACCTGACAATTTGATTGACGCCAACTAAAAAGATATGTAAAACTAACTCGTTTGGTAAAAAGATTGAAATATTTTGATTCTCCAAGACAGGATTGTCGTTAAAGTTTCACCCCAAACGAACGCCACGGATTGAGTTTCTAGTTGACAGGTAAAAGAAAATGCATCTCAATCTTTTGTTCTTTTCTTTTTTTCTTTTTAGGCTTCCGTACTTCAGAATCATGGACTTAGCTTATGGCAGGGACTAACGAAAGAGTCCCAACGGTTCTCTGTCTTTCACTTTCTTTTTTTCTTCTTTCTCTTTCTGCCCCAGACAGACACACAAACACACACAGATACGCAAGCAAACTTATACAGAAGCATATACATGAAAATACACATAACTACTACATGCACATAAAGATATATATCCACGTACTCATGCATGTATACGCACCACAAAGAGAGAGAGAGAGAGAAAGAGAGAGACAAAGAGAGAGAGAGAGACACGTGATAACTTGCTTGCCGACATATAAACTTGTAGACGAACATCGGCATGTTCGTGCTAGAAAATGGAAAATTGTGACCGACCTGTACACTGGGTTCCAGGTGTAAAGACACAGGACGCCCAACACCTGCCAGTCTACAATGGTTAACGTGAGAGTGGCGTCATGCTGATACTGAGAGACTGGACGACAGACAGAGAAAACGAGAACGCACGCGAGAAGTTCCCGCTCAACAGGCGGCCATTTTGGATTATTTTCTTCGAAAAAAACAAAACAAAAGTAAAATGGAAGGGATTACAAGAGAGAGACAGAAAGGGGAAGGAATGAAAGAAAACGATTAAGCCAGCGACAGAATGGAGAAGAGGGCGAATGAATGGAAGTGACTGTTTTCAGAGAGAGAGTAAATTAAGAAGAGAGAGAGAGAGAGAGAGAGAGAGAGAGAGAGAGAGAGAGAGTTGATATGCCAACGTCGGACCCCAACTAAAAACTGAGTGAAAATAGAATATGATAAAACGAGGGTGAGAACTTGAATGCATAAATATTGTAACTTCCCTTGAAATTTATCCTTTTTATCAACTATTCGTTTCTAACCCCTTTTTCCCGCAATATATTCAAAATATCTCTCAATCGGAGAGAAATTCCTGGATCTGCTCCAAAATTTCACCAATTCTTAGGGGGACCATGGCCGATCCTATTTCGAGATCACATTGAAATTCGTTGGCAAGTGTAAAATGAAAGGTCCAAATTAGCATAGGCGTAAAAAATAAAAACAACAGACGAATAAAGCCGTATAGAAAACATGACTTGAACTGATCCGCACCAAAATATGGTTACTATTTCTGTAACTCATGGCCCACCCTTCCACGAAATTTTGGAGATATCGTGTGGACAGATGGATAGTTGGACAGGCATGAGTGACTACATATACCTCTTGCAACTTCGTT
Organism: Thysanoteuthis rhombus; assembly: GCA_963457665.1. Lineage (NCBI taxonomy): Eukaryota > Metazoa > Mollusca > Cephalopoda > Oegopsida > Thysanoteuthidae > Thysanoteuthis > Thysanoteuthis major. Next base: position 27,605,433 of record OY735227.1, read on the forward strand.
GGGAGAAGTAGGGGGAAAAAAAGGTTTAAATTAGCCCAGAGGAAGAAAAACTCACGGTCGGATAAAGCCGTATATAAAACATGACTTGGAGAGAGATAAAAGCAAAGAGAAAAGCAGAAACCAAGGATAGCGCGAACAACCGAAGGAGAAATAAAATATTGATGGACGAAGTGTGAAGAGAAAATAACGTAGGAGAAACCATGAATACAAAAATACATTGAGGATTGAAACAGTACTTATGCTAAAAAAGAACCCTTCACCAAAAAAAACAAACAAACCCCCCAAAAAAACAAAAAAAGAATAGACTCCACTAAAAACCTACGACGTTGTTTATACAAACTTTGATAGCATTTGGCAATATTTGCTTTTGTAATAAAACTATTAGTTCCCAATTAATTAAAATAAAGAATGATATACAGCTGTTGAGAGGTTAAACAAAATACTTTCTGGGCACTGAAACTGACTGGTTTTCTTGTGCCTTGCTATGTTTTTGTCTACATCGAAGAAGTTTGTATCTGTTTGTATTCCTTATTAGTCATAGGTCATAAGTCTACACTTACAATGAGATGTTAAAAGATGTTTCAGCTTATTGAATTACGAACGCTTTTTCTTCCGTCACATTTTTTAGAGAAGTGTTTTTTAAAAAGAATTATATGATATAGTATGACATAAAAAACAAACAAATTGCTTCGCTTCGCACACTCTCTTCATACCTTCATTCTTATGAACGCTAGGAACCTATTCGAATTTGGTCCGAACGAAAAAGGTTTTTGGCATTCGTAGAGCTGTTGACTCTCGTCGCAGTTGAAAGAAAGATAGTATAGCGTCAAGGAGATTAATACAAATTGACTACGTTTGGCTGATATACTAAGACTAGAAAACATTGACTCTACATCAATTAGAGCTCCTTTAAGACTCCAAAGTACCTTGGAACCAGATTCATAATAAAAATTATAACTCAAGATACAGCCACGCATCGACTTGCGTCCGGATTACGTTCTTATAGTATTGACACAACTCAACCAGGGCGTAAGTCAATCATTATAGGATAAAGTGAGATATACGTTCTGCACAACATGATACCATGAAAATAAATATCTGACAAAATCTCTATTTTGTGCATACACCCCCCTGCCATTCAGAGGAAAGAGGAATAAATGTCATCCATTACGTTTCTTTTATCGTCATTATCTCAACCCAGCAAGATGTCTGCTCTTTTTACCTTCTTCTTCTATTCTTCCTCGTCTGGGGAACTTGAAACAATCATGACGCGTACACAGCGTTCTCTTCAATTACGCCATAAGAACTGCAATGAATGAAATTCCTGGCATCTGCAGTTAATGTTCTTCAAACTCTTATTGAACGTAAATCGGCCAGGCATATGTCGAGGTATATCTTTAAAGATAATAGGAATCTACTTGAAGAAAAATAGACTGACATTAGATGACCGTCATAGAAGAGAGTATATGCTATGAAAATACATTCATAATGAAAATGACAACTTTGAATCAAAAATCCTCAACCGAGACAGTCACCAAAATTGTCAACACAGGTTTTTCTCAGTTTTCAAGCTGGTCTTGCTGGTTATGTATGTATCACACGTACAAGCTGCGCCAATGGAGCTAAAGGGATGAAAATTTACTCCCTATTATGTCTAGAAAAAACGTTTTCTTTGTTTGTTAACCGCCCCCCCCGAAAACTTCAAGAGGGGGTTCAGTTTGCAATGTCAGTTTATGCTAGATTTTGCTTTTTGAAAATTCAAACTTTTTAGTGATCAGTGCCCAAACAGAAGGCAAGAGACGTAACTCATTCGTTGATCACCTTTTTTCCAATTTTTTTAATTGATCACCCCACGACACAGCATCTTGCCAAAATAAGTTGGCTACGTGACAGTTTCTATTGAGTCACTAACCAGACCTGAACAGTTTTAAATATTATGATAATCTGATCAAAAAGATAAAGATGGCGTTCAGTTCATGAATGATAGGATCAAGAAGTGTGGGAAACGAGTTCAAGTCTCCTGGGGAGCTACTTTTTTTTTTACTCCCGATTTCGTACTTGTTGCTCTAGCTGTCGTAGCGTGTATCAAGCTGGCATTCCAAATTCTGATTTTCAAGGCAAGCATAGCAAACTAGCGTAGCCCAATCATACTCTCTACCATAGGACCTGAACAAGTTAAGTTTATATTTACAAAACTTAGTTTAGCATAGCACGAGGCAAACTTGTGAGTAGGGGTAGATCGATGTTCTTTCGAAGGGTCAGGTCCTGCTTGCATTTAGAACAATGGCTTTTACCTCGGCTCGAAAACTGACCACTGGCACCCTTAGGAAACGCCTAGTGAGAAAAAACGCAGCTCTGTCAGTTACTGAGCTATTCCAACACTCTCTCAAACTACGGTTTATTTCGTGCAATGTTAACTTTCAGTATATGTCCTTTTTCTTAAAAGTAAACAACAATAAAACTTTGAAGTTCACAGGGGCCATTGTCATGATTAAATTATGACTCGTTTTTCTTCTATTGTAAATTGTAGTCTTTTATTCTTTTATTGTAACGCTTAGGTCGCGTTTATATTCTCTCATCGTACATTAGTAGGGGTCATAAATAATGAATGAGTAGCCGACGGGGATTGAACTCAATTTCGCTATCTTTGAAAATCCATCTGGCTGGGACATCGCCTTACCGATTAGGCTACAAAAACAAAACGATAGATGTTGTTCCAATTCATGTATACGTGAATGGGTTTAAACTTGCATCTTCTTGAGTGTATGGATTCGAGTATACATATAATTAAATGTTTTTGACTGTACATATATATATATATATATATATATATATATATATATATATATATATATGCAATGCTCTTTCAACATGGAATGGAGCACTCTGGTGGACAGGGAATACATGCATAAATAAATATATCGCCTATATCCAACCTTACTGACCGTCCAGTTCCGTGGAGTACAGGGTCTGAAGCTAAAGTTTCGATCCTATTTCTTGGTACTGGATGGGATAATTGATAGCCTATAGCCACACTGAAGACTTGTAATACAACAAAACAGCTGTCTGTGGATGACACAATAATATATATATATATATATATATATATATATATATATATATATATATAAATATATATATATATATATATATATATATATATAAATATATATATATATATATATATATATATATATATATATATATATATATATATATATAAAGACACGGTTAAGGGGCCATGCAGACATTACCACATTGGTTTCAGTGTCTTTAGAAATTTGAGATTCGTGCAATTGAGTGCAGTCGAACGATTCGACTAAAGAAGAAAGTTCATCCCTGGTTAAACTTCTCATTCTCTCTGAGAGGTTTTAAATAATGCGAGTACTTGACAGCCAAAAACTAAAGATTATTGTTGAATTTGGACAATTCTACCTCTAACATGAAGATCACAGACCCAGGAAGTAAAAAGAAAGAAACAAGTTCATGAATTAATGATGTGTCAAAAATGTGTCCATTACATTGGTGTGATTTGTAAACTATTTTATTACAATTGACGAGTAGTTGAATTCAAATTATAATTTGTCCTGTGACTGACTATTTCATTCGTTTTTCAATTTTTGAATATTTTTAAACTCTGCATTCATGGTTTGTACGTTATGATCATTTTCCCTACGCGATTTTAGGTGGTAGATTTAAGAGAATGCTACGAAGTAGCTGATGGCGACCCCAACATATGCAGTGGTTAAAAAATGAATGGACCCTGGAATAAGAGTGAAAGATCCCCAGGGGAATATTCTGATAACGACTAACGCTCTGGGTAGGCTATTCTTTCGTTAATATTAAATGGCTTGGTACTTTCCGGACATACGTCTCATAAAGGTTCATCAAATCATCCATAAAGAAGAAAACTTATGCTTCAAATATTATTAGATTTTTCTTGATATAAAATAAATTGTTTGGCCCACCTTGATTAATATACTGAGTTGATGTGTCATAGAATACTCTTAATATTTATCTTGTATAAGCAGAATCAGTTTCTTTTTTTAATCAAGTCTTTTTTTTTTTATTATCGTCTTACCCTATTCTCCTTATTATTGTCATCATATGCCGCTCTATTTCTACACTTGTGGTATTGGATTAAAATTATTACATTTTTTTGCCAACCCACGCTGTAAGTGTGCGTTTGTCGTTCACTTCAGCTGACAGCCAATCAACAGCTCTCTACTTTCGTTTTCTCGCAATTAACGATCGAAAATGCACTGTTGTGAGTTGCCGGATACTGCAGCTTACCTAACCGGTGACACGATTAGGACGAGCGTTGCTCAGATGCCAGCACCAATAACAACAATATTACCTACATCACGTGATTTTTTTCATCGCCAACAATCTGTCACTTTCACAAAGCTTTCATTTCTTTTAATTTTTCATTTTGTTTTTGCTCCTCGCTCTCTATTCTCTCTTTCTCTATCGCACACTCACTAAAACTCTCTCTCTTTCTCTCTCTCTCTCTCTCTGTCACCGAATTTCTTAGTGTTCTCTATTATTTTTTGCCGTCTATTCTTTATACTTCATACCTCTTTATTTCTGACTGTCTGTTTGTCCGTCCGCTCACTTTCTCTCTTTTTTATTGCTTTTCTCTCTATTCATTACATTTTTCTGTCTCTGTCGCTGTCTCCCTCTCCGTCAGTCTGCCTGTCTGTCTGTCAGTCTCTCTCTCTCTCTCTCTCTCTCTCTGTATCTATCTATCTATCTATCTATCTATCCATCTCTTTCTGTATTTATCGTCTATGTCCGTTTCCTATTTTTTTTTGATTAGATTCTCTCTACTCTTCATGTCACGTCCCTCTCTCTTTCTCTTTTTCCTCCCCTCTCTCCGTTTCTGTCTCTGTCTATCTATCTATCTATCTATCTATCTCTCTCCCTCTCTCTCTCTCTCTCTCTCTCTCTCACACGCACACACACACACACACTCACATTCAGTGGGCATTTCACAATTTTTTCTCTTTTCTGTCACTGTGTTTTTCTCTGCCCACTAATTCTTGGTTTTATTATCGAATTTTTCTCTCTGTTACGATCATTCCTTCTCCATGTTTACTCTTCGTCTTCCTCTCCCTCCCATTCCCTCTCAACTTCTTTTTCTTTTCTTTTTTTTTTGTCACTATTCTTTGTTAATTACTCCCTTCTCCTCTTCATTTCCTTTCTTTCTTTCTTATCAATTTATTTTGTCTTTTCTTACTATTTGTTATGTTTCTATTCCTTTCTTACTATCTTTCTTGCCTTCTAACTTACTCTCTTTCTTCCTTGTCTTCTTACTTGCCTTCTTGATTAATGTATTTCTGTCTTACCTTCTTAATTAATGACTTTCTTGTTTGCCTCCTTTCTCTCTTTCTCACTCTCTTTCCTTATTCATTAATATCACTTTGTATTATTTGGAGAGGGGCTGTTTTGTATCCCAGCGACCGAAAAGCTGGCTTTTATCGAACTCGAACACCAACCACCAGCACCGCACCTATTTCTTTCTTCTTGTAATTCTTACCCAGCTCCCTCCATCCCTTAAGGCCAGTGATTCTGAAAATGGTGCACACGCACCACAAAGGGGCAAAACGTTCACACACCCCACAAACGTGCGATTTGAATATCTTCGATGACAATTCGGAATTAAGGTGTGGAGAGCGAAAGAGAGCCCAGTTAAGGTTTAACTCATTAATTACTAACCATGCAGTGGTATTAATTTCTAAATACACAATACTGTTGATTACTAATTTTTCTATAACATAATGGTTTCAAAATCGTATTATTATAGCATTTGATATTTTATTTAGGAAATTGAAACCTGGTTATTTTTTTCTTGTCACTCGAATTATTCCTTTTTGATTTACATTTTTTCTTTTCAATTTAAGTTAAAATTTTGTTAACTTTCTGATTTTAACCTTATATCATAATACTTTTTCAACACCGAATTTCTCTTATTTTAGTAAAGCACTAAATTTGGCTGAAGGCAAAGAATCTAATGATACATATGCGAAAGCAAATGTGATGTGAATCTTTTTACCAGATGATCAGGAATTAAATTACTTTTTATAGTAAGATAAGGTAAAGCGCCCGTCTCTCAAGAAGCAATCCCCATGGGAGTATGGACGGTGGTGATGAAGCACGTTTCTTTTGCATGCATCAGCTCAATGATTCTTGCAAATACCCAAGTGTGTCAAAACCTGGATTTTTTTCTCACAAATTTTTATGACGATACCCATGGCTGGATGCAAGTCCACGAGAGGGATACTTCCATCATAATCACACAGGTTAGAGTGTACTCAATTAGCTGCTGGTTGCAAAGAGAAATTCTTCCTCATGAAGAGTCCTTCATATTTTCTGCTCATACCGGAAATCAAACCCGGGGTGTCTGCGTATGAAGCAAACGTGCTGTCCATTGAACTTATTTTTTTAAAGAAAGGTGGGCATCGCATTATTTGAGATGTTAAGGTGGGCCATGGAGCAAAAAAGGTTGAGAAAGACTGTCCAAGACAATTAAGGTTTGCTTGATTCTCTTCTGCTTCTATTTTTGTCGAACTCCAATAGAAAGTCTTTAATTTTCAACCGTATCAACAACAAGAACAATGCTCATCTAAATGAGGTGCGTCAACCGATATATAAAATCCCCAAGAGTGATTTGAAATCATGTCCAAGAGGCTATCTTACTGATCAACTCAAATTCATGTGTCTTGGATATTATTGAAAGTTTATCATACAGATATGCTCGTGTTTGTTTCATTCTAATCAATGAATACATTCATATGAAAATATATGTTTAAAAATTTTCATGAATCATGTATACAATACAAAGGTTGCAACAATCATCTTTATACGTTTGGGTGGAGTTTAATCCGGCAGCAGACATCATGTTCCTTCCTTTTTTGTACTATTATTCACTAAGTGTAGTTTAATCTGGTTCAAGGCCAAAATAGATGAGCACTCGTGAGAATCGAAATTAACACCCTAGCAAATTGGTCTGCGATGCTAGCGTGATAACTATTGCACCATGTACGGTCATTTTCATTTCCTCTTTGCAATGCTGTCAGTAGTTTCTCTAGTTTTTTTGTTAGTCTGGCTGACTGGCTATGCATCTACATATCATGTGCACAGGCTGCGCTGACGGAGCTAGATAATTGAAAATTCAAAGATTTTCTCTTTATTATGAGTAAAAGTCTCTTCTTTTTTTTCAATTCCTCCCCCGTACAGTTTTAACAGGAAGGATTTAGTTTGCAATCTAAATTTTTGCTAAACTGGTCCCTAGGCTGTGTTCATACTTGTTTGTTTGTTTGTTTGTTTTGTTTTTGTTTTTGTTTTGTTTGTTTGTTTGTTTTTTGTTTTTTGTTTTTTGAAAATACAGACTTTTTGATGATCCAACACAAGGCGACAGAAGTAACTTATTAATTGATCACCGCCTTTTCCTAGTTTTCAATTGATCATCCACGATACGGCATGCTGCCAAAAGACGTTGATCACGCCACGGTTTCTATCGGGTGATTAACGAGACCTGCTTTTTATGGTTTTCATCGTTTATTTAATAAAGCACTTAAATGGCAAACCCCAACCCTGACAAATTCTAAACAGCCATGTGTTCATTGAGTTTATATTCTACCAAATGTCCGTCAATGAAATGTCAATTCGGTGAAATATCTGTTTGGTCAGATATCCGACGGTGAAAACTTCACCGGACAAATATCCAGACTCACCTGTCCAGCCATGCCTCTATAGTCTATTTTCATTCGTTCAATTCTCTTTCTCGTTTTTGTTTTGTTTTGTTTTATGGTCCGATTCGCCAACCCGCCTTTCAACATTGGGGGAATCGACGGCTCAAAAATCTTGTTGTCTCTCTTACTATAAAAAGTAATTTAATTGTATATCATGTGGGAAAAGAGCCACTCCTAATATGCTTTCGCACATGTATAATTGAATTCTTAGCCTTCGGCTAAATCTCGGTCTTTCGAGCGTTAATTAATTGCCCCTAACAATAATAAAACAAATTTGGTGTTGAGGAGGTATAATGTTATAGTGGTGTATCCAGTAACGACATGCAATTACCTCATCGCTTTTATACCTCACAAAGTTAATGAGTGAAGGATTAGTTACTTTGGAATCTATAGTGTAATTAGGAATGAATAGTATTGTACAATTAGGAATTAATCAGTTAAGCCTCAACACTACTCTGCGTTAAGCCACTGAACGATTTTTGCTCTTTACATGCAAATTCTAAATATATTCAAATCGCCCCTTGTGGGGGCGCGTGTCCCATGCTCAGAATCACTCCTTTACACCTTTTTCACATTTTGCCTCTTTTTTCCTTTACATCTTTTTTCTCACCTTCTTTCCGTCTTTCCTCTCATCTTTTTCCTCGCCTCTTCTGCGTCACACACTCTCCTTTCTCTCTCTTTGATTCTACCCCTTCTTTGTAGCTCTACTTTTTTTCTTCCTCCGTCTCTCTCTCTCTCTCTCTCTCTTTCCCTCTCTATTACTTCGTAGTCTTGCTATCTCTCTGCTTTCCCCTCTCTCTCCTTTCTTCGTAGTGTTGCTATCTCTCTGCTTTCCCCTCTCTCTCCTTTCTTCGTAGTTTTAGTTTCTTTCTTCCCTGCTCTCCCTCTCTCTCTCTTTCTGTCTCTTCTTTGTAGTTATGGCTCGCCCCCTCTCTTTCTCTCTTTACCTTCTTCGTAGTTTTGCTTTCTTTCTTTATCCCCTTTTATCTCTCCCATCGTCATAGTTTTGCTTCCTCTCTCTCTCTCTCTCTTCCCTTCTCTTTCTCCCCTTCTCTCTCTCTCTGTGCCTTCTTCATAGTTCTACTTTCTTCTTCCTCTCTCTCTCTTTCTCTCTCTCTCTCTCTTCTCTGTATTTAAGGTTTATTCTTTCTCTCACCCTCTCTCTTTCTTTCTGTACCATCGTCATTGTTTTGCCGTTCTCTTTCTCCCCCTCTCTCTTCCTCCTAGGTAGTCTCTCTCTCTCTCTCTGTCTATCTCTCTCTGTCTGTCTCACTCTCTCTCTCTGTTCCTTGGCACTTATCATTTTATTCTCTGGTTTGTAGATATATAAAATCACTGAAAGATCCCCAAACACAAAGACCTGCAGATGTTTCATTTATCTAAAATCTGTGCCCTGGATCGGAAGTCAAGCAGATCGCTCTGTTCATTGGCTGCCTCTTTTTGTAGAGACCGTCAACCAAAACGGTCAACATAGGTTTCTTCAATTTCACAGAGGATCTGGCTGCTTACCAGTTAATCGGTGTATCACTGAAGCTAGACGACTGAAAAAGTTCAAAATGTACTCTTAATTACGTCTAAAAAAAAAGTTCATTCTGCTTTCTGAAACCCCCACCCAAATAGCTTTTTTGTTGGGGGTAGGGCCGAACTTTCAATGTAAATCTATTCTAAATTGGTCCCTCATTTTATATCCGGCAGTCTCGTAAAAATTAAATTTTTTTCAATAATAACGTCCCAAGAAAAGGCGAGAGTTGTAATTTAGTCATTGGTCGACCCTTTTTGATTTTTTTTTAATTGATCACTCCAACACGACATGCTGCCAAAAGATATTGATCACGCAACAATTTCTACTGAGTGACTAATCAAACCTGTTTTCTCTCTCTTTGTTTGAAAATTATCCTCCCTAGGGATACGATCTCTTCCTCGGTTTTCTTTTTCCTTTTCTCTTCTTTCTTCCCCCCCCCCTTTCCTATCTTCACAGTACCAATTTTAGTTAGTACAAGACCTCTAACATAAAGGACTCCTCATCAAAAACAAAAAAAGAGAAGAAAACTAAATTTTAAAAAATGCCTATGAATTTTAAAACGTAATAAACTTTTCATTTGCATAGTGAAGTGACTATTTTTTTTTTGCATTTTCTATACAACAGGATAACACGTCAAATAGTCTCACATTTCAATGATACGATAACTTTTGTTTTTGTTGCTAACGTGACATTCCAGACAATCCATTCTACGGCCTTCTCCGGGTGTTCTATCCGAATATGAAGGTTGTGACGATTATTCTCCAAAGGTAGGATACGGGTGCTTTCTTTTCCTTCCTTTGTTAGCCTTTAATCTCCATACCTTGTCCCCGTTGAGTAGCGAGGGCCACATCGAAAAACTCTTTGATTGTTAATGAACCTCCCCAAAACTATAGACAGTACTCCGTTTTCAATTTGATTTTGTGCAATGGTTATGAATTCAGTTTCAAATACTTCCGTATTCATACATCGTAGATGTATCACATAGATACCACAGTCCCGACCATTACTTTGCTAAAAATAATAACCACAATCAAAGGTGATTATCGCCATCCTCAAACACCCGGTCGTTCATAAAAGTTTAAGGTTATATAGTAATAAAGCAAGCACAGGATCACTGAATCGGTATTGATAACTTGCAAGTGTTTAGTGCGGGGCCCTAGAAAATGCAGGGCTCGTAACATATTCTGCATCTGCTATATAGTTAAACCGGTATTGATTGATCCTTTCTTTGTACTTCCTTTTTTTTATCATCCAATTGTCAAACTCAAGTACAAACCTGGAGTTGGCTTTGTTCTCCTACCGTAACGACAACAAGAGCAAGAACAACAATCCCCACCATTTGGTGAGGAATATTCTTGTTGGTCTTGTTCGGGGAATAAAAATTAACATAAACCTACCTTGGTTCGAAATTGCAACCAATCGGTTACTAAGGATTCTTTTTGTTGGTCTTGCTGAGGAATTAAAAATTAACATACACCCACCGTGATTCGAAATTAAGATCATCCGATTACAGATCTTTACGGATACCCAGGGTCTCCTTTCAATCTAAAAAATAAATACAGCTATGCAGAATGCATGCTTTTATATTTTTTTCATCCCATTTGATACAATGCAAAGGTTGCCGTAATCATCTCAAGTCGGAATAGTAGAAATGGAGATTGACCCTGCAGCAGCCAAGCTTGTTTTTATGATTTTCTCTCATTTTTTTCTTTCTTTCTTTTTTCCTCCTTTAACCACATCTCCTCTACTCTATTCTGTATTTATCTTCCTTACTTACTTGATTCATTTCTTTCTTTTTTTTTTGTTGGTTCCTTTTCGTTTTTCTCCCCAGTCCCCTCTTCTACCCAGTTTCTTACTTTGAATTCTTTATTCTATAATTATTTTATTTCATCATCTTTTCTCTTTGTTTGTGCTATAACTCTTTCTTTCTTTCTTTCTTTCTTTCTTCCTGTCTTGCACAGTTCTCAATGGATCACCCTTGTCCACCCAGCCATATTTGTTCTTGTGCTCCCTCTGCACTTGCTTACAATGTGAATGATTATCTCATCTATAATTCTACATTTGCTGTTGTCTTTTCCAACTTCATATAGTCGATTCTAGTGGCATTGTTTGGAGCAGCAATTAAGGATGAATCTTTCACTTTTTAGATGTCCCCTGCGTAGCCATACCTATGTCGATTGGTCATATTCCTTGTATTTTTCTTCTGAAATGCCACTATAGTCGATTTTGTCCCCACTTTTAGATTCTTAGTATATGTGTGTGTGTGTGTTCCCTGGTTCTCTTGTCTCCCAGTCGTTAATTCTATTTCAGTCCCTGGCTGCTGTAATCAACCTTTTCCCACTCTGTCTTGCACAATCTCTTTGTCCCTTGATTGCAGAGTCATCGTTGATGCTGATGAATCCCTTCCCACACTCATTTCTTCTTACATATGATCTGTCAGCATCGTTTCTCGGCTGCAAGATTGTTTACACTATCATCTCTTTTCTTGTTCAGTAGTCCAGGTTCCTGAATTCCACTTTTATATTGTTTAACTAGGGCCCGGAGTATAACACAATGGAAACTGTCCAGGTACCCATTCCTTTTATCTGGTTTCTACTGCAAAGTTTACGTTCTTGTATTTTCTTGTTCTTCTAAAGTATTAGCAGCCTTCATTTTCTTCCATCTCTTTCTGATGGCGTCTGCTCCGCTGTTCCACCGATTGTGACGATCAGTATCCCCCATCTGTTACATTTTTGCAATGAATAGTTCCACGGTATCATTGGCATGACGAATAGTACTGAGAACAGCGAAACCCCCCGTGATACAACTCTTCTTATTTTGAACTTGACTTGATGTTTCCCTCTGATAGTTCTGCTTTCCTGTTTTCTATTGCCTTCAGTATGAAGTCCCCAACTCGTTCAGAGATTTTTAAGCGTTATCCAGGTTTGTGGGATGAGTCGTATGCCTTTTCATAATCTATGAAAGCCATGGCTAGATTCTTCTCTCTTGCTCCTTTTAGTATCTTCTGATCAATTGATACAGATTTCTTCTTCCTTTGGTTCTCTTTTTGCATCCTTTATATTCCCCAGGGAAGAGTCTTTGGCTCTTTAACGAGTAGTAGATCTATTCAGTGATGAGTGCAGTTATGATTTTACACATTATAGGTAGGCATGTGATGGGTTTGTAGTTATTTGCTTATTTTTTAATATTTCTTGATCTAGGTAGAGTTTCCTTCCGTCATCCGTTCGAGGGTTTATCATTATTATTATCATTATTATTATTATTATCATTATTATTAATACTATTATAAGATTTTCCACAGCTCAGGTTGGTCTAACAGTATAGTGCTAAACGGGGGCTAAAAGGTTACGACCAAATAACGTCAGATCACCGAACTTGAGCACCGTCAACCATAGGGGAATGCCAAGCACCGTAAGCAAAACGAAGGTTCGACAGACCTGGCAAGCCGGAAGTACAAACTGCTATTCTTCTTCTTCTTCTTCTTCTTCTGATTTTTCTTCTTCTATTATTATTATTATTATTATTATTATTATTATTATTATTATTATTATTTCCCTTCTTTCCTTTTTTTCTCCATCTTCTTCCCCTTCTTCTTTTCTCCTCTCTTACATTTTCCTCTCTTAATTATTCTATTATATAAGCCTTGCTACGTTTAAGAGCAATAAGACGAACAATAGCAACACATAATCTTAATCCTATCATATTAATTGCTTTCCTGATCATGTTTCTCTTTAACAACATCTGTATAGTCGTAATTGGTTCCGTGTTCAAGTCAGTTACTTGTTCATCGGAAATAACATCCTCAAACCCCTTCTTCGATTTCCACATTAACCATCACTCTATCATCAAGATCATTGTGAACATTTTGCTTTTAATTTTATCTACCCCCACCCTGATTCCGTCCCCATCATCAACAATTTAAATCAAATTCTCTTTATATTTCCTCATTTTGCCTATCGGCATTATCAGTATTGTCTTCTTTAATTTCGACCAGGTCCCACCTACTCCTTTTATCACCCCTAAAAAAAAAACCCCACTTTCACCCAGTCCGACATAAATCATTTGTTCCTGTTATTCCACATCACGACCCAACCCTCTCCTCGACAAGTTAACCGATATTCTTTTATTTATTTCTTGGTTACATTTTCTTCTTCGCTCCGGCCAGCCGTTCACACACTTTTCATAATTCATTCACTAGTTCCATTTCAACTTCAGCTCGCCGTCGGTCGTCTCCCCCAGTTGCCGGCCAAGTTACTGGACGCTTCACAACACTCACCTGGGTCGCCTCATTGTGGTCAGTCCATGTATACACGCAAGTGGACGTGAACCCACTACACGAGTGATTTGAAAGTGAAAGTGAAAGCCACGTGTATCGACTAGTAGCAACCAAAGATGTCGCGGCGGAGGCTTGAAGCAGCTATTCGAAACAGGAGAGGCAGCATAGGTAAGTCAACCATTCATACTAATTCAAGTTGTCACTTGCATCACGGTCTATGATATGAGGGAGCAGTTGGTGTATAGCACCAGGGCGTAGAGCACCAAGAGGGGCCGTAGAGTTCCTTGGGTGGAGCTGTCGTTATACGTCCTTTGATAAAATGTTGACTATTGTTTACCGGAAAGCGATTATTGGATGGCAGACTGTAAGGGTCATAACAGATGAAAACAGGATGGTTAAAGGACGAGGGTGTTTGTGCAGTGTATGTGAAGGGGGCAGCTTTACAACGCCTTTTAAAACTTCTCCCGGAGAACCTTTAAATATCTGAACAATGAATTACCACGAGAAGATTAACTAGCACAGTAGTCCCCCACATCCGCGAGAGGATTATTTTAACATACTTCCGCCTCTAGAGTGGCCATTTGAATATCCCTACCTAAATGATTTTTATTGAACATCCTACCCCAAAAGCAGTTTAAAGGAGAGTATGTTTAATTCTAAACCATCGCAATATGAGGGAAGGTAAGGAAACTTGGAACGACGTAGGAATTATATCATTTTTATCAATGAAGTTACTGATCACTACTATGAATGCATTCATTTTGAAATTCTTCTTTAATAGAGTTAAAAAGGATATTATCAAATCATATAAACATATACATTTTAAATAAATCAGTCATACCATGTAAATTCTTGTAGGTATTTCATTAGAAGTCGCGCTTACAGCCAAGCATCCCCTTAATCCTGGGCGTTTGCATATCATAACCCGTCTAACAAAACTGTTACCAACATCTTCAAAATAGGTTTCTTCAAGTTAGTCTGGCTGGTAATCTATGTATGTATGTATGTATGTATGTATGTATGTATGTATGTATGTATGTATGGATGTATGCACATATACATGAGTAATTTTTTTTATAGTTCACCTGAGAAGGTTTCTAGTGAGGAGGGTTCAATTTGAATGCAGGTTTATGCTAAATCGATCCCTTACTTCGTGTCCGCTTGATTTTTAAAAAATCAAGTCGTTTTCAGTGATAGATGTCCCCAAAAGGCGATACAAGTAACTAATTTATTGATCATCACTTTTTCCAATTTTTTAATTGTTCACCCCCAGCACGGCTTACAACCAAAATACATTGACCCCATGAAAATTTCTATTCTGTGACCAACCAGACCTCTTTCGATAGACTATGCGTACACTCCATTCGATGGGTTCACGAAGTTCACTGAATGGTTCATGGAGTTGAATTCCAATGCACTGAGAATTTCAGGGTATCAAGATCCTCCCCTGGAAAGGGATCATTTTGATATCTTTTTTTTATGCCTACATACTTATGATGGGGTTTAATTTATGAATTAAGCACAATAAGAGACTAGCAATAATAACTAATAACTATCAAGGTAGAAATCCAAGGGAAATAATGAATCCCAGCCATCCATGTATACTTTTTTTTACCTTGTAAGTTAAACAGCAGTGATGGTGAAATCAAGTCACCTAGATGAAAATGCTACCACTATGGTTTTGACCATAAAATTCATGATTAGTCACTCAATAGAAACCATTGCGTGACCAACATATTTTAGTTGCATGTCGTGTTACGGGTGATCAATAAAAAGAATGGAAAAAAGGGTTATCAATGAATAAGTTCTTTCTCTCTTGGGGGGGGGGGGCAGTGATCACTGAACACAAAAGTAAATGTTACCATACACAAACTAAATGGGTCAGTTTAAGACAAACTTACATTGAAAATTGAACCTCTCCCTGAAAACCCCAAAACCCGTAGGGGGTTATAAAAAATAGAAAATAAAAAAAAATTTCCCGACTTGTTGAGGGCAGCGTATGCACAAAATTCCATGTTTATCCTATGAACGGTCAGGGCTGGGCGAAGATATCTCGATACATACAAATGTCAGAACACTTGAATAAACGAAAACAAGCAACAATATTTATAACGGTCTGTTGTGGGTATCAGCGATTCATGAACCAGAAGAAAATAAACAATATACTGTCATATTATTTATGTGACAGACCGAAAATCCGTTCTTACCGTAGATCTTAGGAATCTCCGCATCGGATTCTTTTCCTCGTGGAGTCAAGCATTTCAATCTTTTAGGAATTATTTCTTTTTGGCACACTCGAATTACCATTATTAGAATTCTCACGCTTAAAGAACCATTACTGAGGTAAAATTTATGAATTGTTTATTTATGAGGTTGATCGTAGGTAACTGAAAACATAACTGAAAACGCAGAAGGCGAAACCATGGATAAGGCAGGGGGACTGATAATAAGTAGTTACTACAAATGGATATGGAAAGAAGTTATTTTCCTAACCAAAGCTAGAAGTCCATTTATTCAATACTAAGGAAATTGAAACAAGATTTTGATAACCATTACCGAATATAGGACCATTTTTAGTTGCATCCACGTATCTCTATAAGACACTTTTTGGTCAGTTGGTCATTCCCAACTATATTAAATATCAATTTTCTCAGCTGTATCACGTTGGATTGGAGTGAAACTTGGCCCATATCTTCAATGAAACGTCCTCATATTTCCATTCCGCGCCCTCTTCCTCTTCCTGCAAATACTTCCACTGCAAGTGATGCCCAATGTCAATATTCTTAGCAGTAGCATGTTGGATTGATACGAAACTTAATCCAGACGTTCGGGTGAACCATCATCCTCCTTCTCCTTTCCTCCACTTCCTCCTACTACCACTGGGCACATCATTGAACTTGTGGTTCTCTTTTGAATTGCTGGCACTCTTACAAAGAAGGTGCCAAGAACTGTAATTTCCAACCGAAGCGAAAATTGGTTTATGTGCCTACCTCTGCCAATGAGGTTAGAGAGGCATACCATGTCTTTCCTTGTGCCCTCCCGTCTATGTCTGTCTGACCACACGATATCCCCAAAAGTTATCACTGAATTTGTGGAAGGGTTGGCCGTGGACCTAGAAAGGAGTGATTAAATTTTGCGGCGGGTCCAATGACTCTTCGATTGAACTGGCGCACAGCTTTTGCGTGTTGTTTTCTAGTTGACGTGCGTTATTGCCTTCCCGTGATAATGTGTTTATATCGATATGAACACATCATCAAGCCTTGTCAGTTGAATTTATTTGCATGTCTTAGACATAAGTAATTCTATGTGGTTTCAGCCCAATTTACCAGTATTTTCATTTTTTTTACACCTTTTTACGCTGAAACGGCAGTGAAAATGCGTCATCAAACCTTGACAGGAAATATGTTGCATCATCAGCGATTTATATATGTATATATATATATATATATATATATATATATATATATATATATATATATAAATTACATCAACAGATATCAGGAATTAATTAACCGAATGACAAATTTTGTGAAAAAAGTTTTTCATGTATCTAGGGTTTAAGTTGTAAAGTTTTATGGACTTCATATATATGTGTGTGTGTGAGTTGGTATGGCTTATGCTAATTCAACATGATGAGAGTGAAGTGACAATAACAAAAAATGACTCGTCTGTGTCTTATGGTAGTTGGAGTAAGTAGGTAATTACGTGGATGGCTGAGCAGAGATTTGTGTCAAGTCCCCTGGGATATCAGCTTCTAGGCTTGGGAGGTCATTCCTTAACTTCATGTTTTTAGATGTGACTCTACGTGTAAGTTAATTAGAATTAGAATGATGGATGATTGAGGCTGGAAGGGGGGTTTATTCCACTTGGGTGCAAAGAGCTGATATTAGAAAACCCTATATGATGGGTAAGGGCTAGTGTCGTGATTATATTCTGGCCATGTGTAATGGATTCCGTTGGCTGTATAGTGATTGTGAGCACACTAGGGTTGACAAGCTCAATGAATGTATGTGTGCGCAAAGTGAATAAAGGATTTGTTCTTTAGCAGTTAGGGGTCGAGACAGCAATATATAAATGGTCAAGTACCCGTCTATGTCGGGTTGAATATCCTAGAAGTAAGGAAAGGTCGAAAGCTTTCAGACCTGAATGAAAAAGTTCCCATCATTTTTTACCCTAAAAAGGGGAAAACATTTCCTTTCACTTTTGACCGTTCTAATGAAGCAAAATGGATCCCCGTCACTTGTAAGTGAAGATAGTCTCCCTAAATTTTTGACCCTTTAATGGGAAAAGGTTCCCTGATACGTTTAATCCTTTAAAAGAGAAAACCTTCCCTTCATTTGACCCCTAGAGGAAGAAATAGACTTCCTGTCTACTTTTCACCCATTGAAGAATACGTTTCACTTACAGAGGAATAAACAAGTTTACTTACAATGTTCATCCCTTAAAACAAATTTTTTTTCTGTTCCCTATGACCCAAAAAGGAGAAATCTTTCTCTTCTCTTTTGACCCGTTGGGAAATCATGTATGAACATTTAAAATAAGAAGATATGTGTGCGTATATATCTACACTGAACTGAAGGTAACAGTCCGTTTGAGCATTATAATTACATTGTGAATAGAACCGCTCACTTCAAAAACTTTGAAATAAGACTTTTTACTTCAAAGCCATTCCTTATGTCCTTCGAGTATGTATGTCAAATTGTTTGGGTTGCACCCATGTTACGGTAGGTTATATACCATGACGGATATAGACAGACAGACGGAGTGACGCCACAGATATGTGAGGGTGGATCAATAAACCCATAGCATGACGAGTACGTATTAATGAATTTTGATCTGAAATTCCCACTCTACATTATTTGTTTTATAGGTGATAAATATTTGATATTGAATTGAATGTACTGACAAGAAAGAGATTACGTTGAAAGATATGTTGTGTAAGATGAATGCTTTTTTTTATCATAATGTTGCGGACTTATCGATGTACCTATGTCTGTCTATCTATGTCTCTCAATATATATATATATATATATATATATATACGTGTGTGTGTGAATATATGTGTGAGTAAGAGAGTCAGTGTAAGTGAGTGTGTATGTTTGATCAAGTCTGTGTTAGTGACTTACTGCATGTGTGTAGATGTATAAGAGTGCAGAGATGTAACATTAATTATTGGACAACGTGAATAAAATATACAACATCTGAGGTTGTAAATTCTCTTATTTTCAAACAAGTTTTTACGGTTTTTACCCTGCGATCCCCGGTGGTTACAGTATCCACCCTACTTGAAAGGGAAAAAGGAAAGAGAAAGTGAATTTAATTCCATTATCGATGATGTAGACTTCCCCTGAGTACTCCATTTACGTTACTCAGAGATGATTTGAGTTAATCAGAACTATTTGAACTACGCTGTGTACTATATATATATATATATATATATATATATATATATATATATGTGTGTGTGTGTGTGTGTGTGTTACTGTGTGTATGTATATATATAAGTGAACAATAAGGAATGAGACAGACTCAGGAGTAAAAGTATATGGAGACTCTATTTGTTGATCTATCAATTCACAAATGAACTGTAAATGTTTCCAGAGGGGTTCCTATCTTCAGTAGTATATGTGTACCTTTCAGGGGTTAAAAGGTTTTCATAGAAAATAAATTTAGCATCAGATGTCTTGCTCTGAAAGCAAAAATAGAAATCAAGAAAGACGATTCCTAGGAGGTCATAATGGTGAGTCCGGACTGTATTGTGTCCGTAAAGAAATCTGTGGTGTTATTGTTGGATATTCTGTTTGTAGTAGCAGCAGTTATGGGTATTTTATTGGTCGTGCTGGTCGGGGAGCATTCTTAAGCATCAGTTGTCATAGATACTGGGGAGCTGGATAGTATTTTAGTGTTTAACTGTTTGGGTACTTGATAAGTTGGAGATAAGGCTAACTCAAATGTTAATCAAAATAGTAGGGTAAGGAGGTTCTTTTTATGTATGCTCGAACATCATTTGGGAAATGTATGTTCTGTATTCTTAATGGTCATTGTTGATGTTTAGAAAAGTCTGATAGCTTTGAGTAGTACAAATGAAATAACATACTCAAGTTTCTAAAGGTAGGGGTCTGTGCGACTGTGTGAAATTCTCAATATTGGATATAATTGATGGAGATTGGGTGTGGGTATGGAATTATTGTGAGGAATGAGAATATATGAATATTAAGATAAGTTTGGGCCTGGGTAGAAGTATAGTCTAAAAAATAGTGAGTTGGTGAGTATAGAGTAATTAGGAGTGGAAGGATTATCATGTTAGAGATCAGTGTGGTTATGTTTGTTAAGTTTAGTGTTGAGTCCGTTACGGGAGAGAGTTTTGAACTTGTTAATCCACATATCTTCATGTGGTTTTAGGATTTTAGTCGAGTTGGGAGATGTATTTTTTCAATGATTTTTAATCTAGTGTCTGTGCCGAAATTGTGGCTGAGGATGCAGAAGTGTAGGTCTGCTGGGAATAGGTTGGGATGATTGGGTGATTCAATTCTATGCCTATAGTTATTCAGTTTGATGTTGAATTGCCACTCAGACTTGCCTATGTATTGAAGTTTGCATTTATTACATTCTAGGAGGTAGATGACATTCTTCTTCAGTTTGAATTATGATAACTGTTGTAACTCTTACCAGTGGTAAAGCTAGTGAAGGTGTTGGTGTGCTTAATGTGGTTGCAGCACAGATTTTGTAGCAGGGTTGGAAGAATTTTACAGTTTTAGGAGTGGTGTTGTATGTGACTTCGTTGTTTATTATGGTGTTACTGCTAATCACGTCTTCCGTGTTTTGGGGTCTGTGGTAGGCGATTGAGTTCTACTTTGAGTATAGGCATATTCCATCTCTTATTAATCATATGTGACTGATGTTTGATTGTATTATGGAAGGTGGTTATGAGTAGTATGTAGTCGGGTTTATTTTTGTTAGAGAGTGTAGGGGTTCCTTTTTTAGGCATTGTAGTCTTTTTTTTTATTTGCTTATTTGTATCTTCAATTTAATGTCCTCGTTTAGTGAAATGTTGTAGTAAGTTATAGTTGTATTTGTCAAGTTCACCATCTATAAAGTAAATTCTCCTAATTCTAAGTGTTTGTGAAAATGGGTTTTCAGGTGTTTGAGATGGGCTGATTCAGAGTGAAGGTAGTTGTGGGTGTTAGTAGGCTTATGCATATGCAGGTGTCTAAGAAAACTATGAAGTCAGTGCATTTCTCGTAATCAAATTTAATAGTTGTTTGTAGAGAGTGAAGAATTTCCACAGTTCGGCTTCAACTCTTGTGTACATGAAAAGAATATTATCTATACATCTGACATAGCGGATGCAGTCTAAAGATGTTATCATTGAAGGAGCTGCTACTGCGTCTATGGCATAGCCTTTTATCCTAAATTTGAAACTATTGTGTGTTGGAATGCGTTGCATAAGGGTGGTTTCTGTTTTGGGTTATGTAGACGTTCTATTGTTAAGGGCTTCTTTGAGGATCATAATGTTCATATATATATATATATATATATATATATATATTGCTTGCTTTTTCGTTTTTAGACAATACAGTTGATACTACGATATTGCATTGAAACAACAGGCCAAGTTGTAATGTGCAACTCATATAATAGAATCATACATATGTATACATATGTGTGTGAGGTTTCTATCGGTATGTTTGTCTGTCAGGCTGTGAAAAGTACCTAAACATGGGTGCAGCCCGACTATTCGCTTGCTTTCTCAATGGGCCTGAGGGAAAGGTGAAACAAAATGTTTAGAGAGGAAAAGCATTTTAAAAGGGTTTTCAAGAGGGGTCAATTTATAATGTAATCATGAAGTGGAGCCTGATTGCCTGATCTCCGCCTGGGTGCATATCTTCTGATTTTGCATATATATATATATATATATATATGATTCTTTAGTCAGTGTAAAACGAGGGGAATCTAACCTTTGTGCGATCAAAAGTGAAGGGGAACATTTTACTCTCTATAAAAGGATGAAAGGGACGGGAGACGTTTTCCTCTTTTAAAGTGTCAAAATTGGAAGGGGCAAGCAATGAAAGGAAACTCTCCTTTGAGCGGACAAAACCATCTTTCTTATTTCCCTGTGGCCCCGTTCTTGCATTACCTGTGACTACCTGCAGTTTCTGCGTGTTGCTTATACCTGTCCAGAATTTACATATTCCTGTTATACTCTTGCTACTGATGCCTGAGAAAAACATAGAGCAATTGCAACCTCGAAGATAGAGTACTCAATCACTCTTGCCCCAACAATCATTCTGTAGTCAAATAGTTTTAAACCCTGTTCGCATCCTGTAGTTACCATAGTTGCAATGCTACAGCTACACTACCTCTTTACTTATTACGTCATACATAGGACATCAAGCTGAGTGAGAGCAAAACCATCTCGTTCACAGCTGTGTCTTGGCACTTCAGTTCTGAGAATGAGATGGTAGAGGGAGGGGGTGGGAAATGAGGGTCCATCTGTGAGTCGTTGTGTGGGTTTTATGTATTAATTTATGTGCATTCGTAAAAAGAAACTTCCTTGTACGTTTTTCCTTTATGTAAAACAAAAGATCCGTTTCAGCTGGATTATTGCCTTCTTTTTAATCGTAAATAACTAATAGGTTATTCAGCGTACATTATGTATGAGTCCATATATGTAAGTAATATATAAATAAAAATCTTTATGGGAGACCTCTTTGGCTCATTTCCTGGACACTTTCTACGCTTCAAATCAAACATGCTTTTAGAATAAATAAAAAGGGATTTTATCTTAACATAAAATATTTGCCATTCTCTTTTTCCTTGTTTATGACTATTAGATCCGTTTTTTCTGGGGTGATCGGTCTGGATCTTACATTTTCAGAGTATCTTGTTAGATACTTTAGTATCTGTAGCGGTGACCGCCGTTCGTGGCTAACGACATACCGATATTTTACTTACGTCCCTTTCTCGAAGTTACCAATTTAGTAATTCACGCTAAGGGATCAAGAGAAATCATTGCTTTTCAAGCCTTTTAATTTTTTTTTTTTTTTTGACATTCTTGCTGACTTTGAGAGAGCAGTGAATTTAATAAAATGAACTTTACCTCGGATTTCTCTTTCTATAAACTTTATTTCAAAGAAATTAGGGGATGTTCCTTGGGTTCCAGCGATAATGATCACTGCGTTCACTTACGTATTCCATGACATTTACAGCTTTTTAAGATTATGGAGTATATCTCTCCTGGTACTATTACCATCATCATCATCATCATTATCATTATTATTTGGAATCTCACACCAGTTGCCTGGTGGTAACCGCTGGAGTTTGAGTGACAGCAAGTCTCCTCAAGTCTTCAGCCCTCCTCTCCTAGTACTCATAGGTTGCAGTAATTCTGCGATTTACAGTTTCACACCAGTTGCCCAGTGGTTATCGCTGAAGGCTGAGTGACAATAAGTCTCCTCAGGTCTTCAGCTAACGTCTCCTCTCTCTTTCACTTATTATGTCAGGGCTAAAATTCATTGCAGTATTTATATCTCTAGCACCTTCCTCAGTATCCGTGCAGTTCCCAGTAGTGCTGTGGTCTGTACGGTCTCAATCCTTCCCCTAATTCCAATTTCCTCCAGTCTCATCCTCAGCGTTTTGGGGACTGTTCCTAGCGCGCCCACTATGACCGGTACTACCCTGGTTCTTTAACTCTATTGCTAGGTCCTGGTATTTTTCCTGTTTTTCACTCTCCTTCTTTTTAACTCAATGGTCTGCAGGTACAGCCACGTCTCCTTTTTGGCAGGTCTTCCTTTTCTTATCTACAATTACCAAGTCTGGTCCTCTTGCCTGGATGAGATGGTCAGTTTGGATGTCAAAGTCCCAGAGTAGTTTGTGGTTGTCATTCTCCAGGACTGCCTTTGGTTTGCGCTGATATCACTTTTCCACATGGCTGAATCCCATTTGTTTGCTTAGTTCCCAGTGTATCATCGTTGCTACTCTATCGTGTCTATGCTTATACTCCTTCTGGGCGAGTTGACTACATTCACTAGTTATGTGGTTTACTGTCTCATCTCTTTC
This sequence comes from Thysanoteuthis rhombus, assembly GCA_963457665.1. Classification (NCBI taxonomy): domain Eukaryota; kingdom Metazoa; phylum Mollusca; class Cephalopoda; order Oegopsida; family Thysanoteuthidae; genus Thysanoteuthis; species Thysanoteuthis major. The sequence continues at coordinate 27,629,044 of OY735227.1, forward strand.
ACCGCACATGCGGCATTTGCTGTTTGTCTGTGTTCTGTCGATTTTTGTTTTCATGTAGTTTGTCCTTATGCTTTTGTTTTGTGCTGCCATGGTGAGTGATTCTGTTTCTCTCTTAAGGTTCCCTTTTCGTAACCACGTCCATGATTTCTCGTCCGCTACATCTTGTATCTGTCTTTTGAACTCGCCGAACAATTTTTTCCCTTCCCATCTTTCTTTTCTTGTTTGCTGTACTGTTCCATTGTTTTCTACTTTATTGCTTGTTGCACTATCTCTTGCGCTCTTTATGATTTCTTCTCTATTTGTTTGCACACATCTTTCTAGGACTACTTTAGCTCTCTGGACACAATCTTCTATGCTGATGAGCCCCTTGCTACCTTCTTTTCTCTTAACGTATACTCTATCTGTATCATCTCTAGGGTGTAATGCTTTATGCATCGTCATAAGTTTCTTTGTTCGCCTATCCATTGATTGGAGCTCTTCCTTTGTCCATCCTAGGAATGGTCCTGTATACCTAACTACTGACACAGCCCAGGTGTTCATTCCTTTTATTAGATTTCTGCTGTTTAATTTGGTTTCTAATATTTTCCTTATCCTTCTGAGGTATTCTCTCTTTATTTTTTCCTTCATCTCTTCCCGTTTTATCGTGTCACATTCAAGGACACCCAGGTATTTGTATTGGTCTTGTGCGGTCAATGCTCTGATCACGCTGTTGTCCGGGAGTTCGATTCCTTCAGTCATTGAAAGCCTTCCTTTTTGCATCACCATGATAGCACATTTTTCAATTCCAAACTCCATTCCTATGTCCTCACTATATTCCCTTACTTCGTTGAACAGAGTCTCAAGCTCTCCCCTGTTTTTCGCGAACAATTTTATATCATCCATGTACATTAGGTGGTTGACCTTTCCTTTTGTTTTAGAGAAATGGTATCCTTTGCTGTTTTTCAGGATTCTGTTGAGCGGTATCATTGTTAGAAAAAATAATAGTGGGGACAACGAGTCTCCTTGGAAGATTCCCCTTTTTATCCCTACCTATGCTAGTTTGTCCCCTGCGGCTGTCAAATCTACTTTCCAGTCTTCCATCGAATTACCAATGAATTTAACCACCGGTTTGCTAATTTGGAACATTCTAAGGCATTCGAGTATCCAGCTATGTGGAATCATATCGTACGCTTTTTTTATTATTATTTGCAATCTCACACCAGTTGCCTAGTGGTAACCGCTGGAGTTTGAGTGACAGCAAGTCTTCTCAAGTCTTCAGCCCTCCTCTCCTAGTAATCATAGGTCGCAGTAATACTGCAATTTACAGTTTCACACCAGTTGCCCAGTGGTTATCGCTGAAGTCTCCTCAGGTCTTCAGTTAACGTCTCCTCTCTCTTTCGCCTATCATGTCAGTGCTACAATTATTATTATTATTATTATTATTATTGTTATTATTATTATTATTATTATTATTATTATTATTATTATTATTATTATTATTATTATTATACTGAATTCATGTAAATATAAAACTACACTGTTGGCTTCAATCACAGATGCATTGCTTGAAGTATGGCCAGTAATCTCGTTTTATTGGCCATTACTATTGTAGTGAGTTCCTTCCTTGCTTTGTGACTCAAAATACCAAAATTGTATTATCAATATTAGACTGGGTTCGATCTTCTACAAAACTATGCTAATAGTTCTGGCTTGGTGGTTAGTAAGCTTGTCATTCAGACGTACACTTACTGTAAGAGTTTGATTTTCATTTGGTGGCTGACGCCCGTGACCCAGCACCAGATTAAGCTCAATAGATACCGATATTTTTCATCAGAATATTAAATATGAATGCGAGTTGAGTTTCTTCATGAGTGTGTTTTCCCGAACAATTTCGAATTTTTAAATAAATAGCCATTGCAACAGGGTCTTTTTGTCGAATTCCAGTCCAAGTCTGGAGTTGACATTGTTTTTCTACCGAAACAATTATAGCAAGAACAATCGTCACCTAATTCAGGGGAGATATCTCTTGGTTGTTAGTCCGTCTCGTCACGTTGAATCAAACTGGTATATCAAATTTTAAATTTTCCTATTGTGATTAGAAATCACCACTAATTGATTGGTAGGTGGCTTACTTTTCGATTGAGCGAAACTTACAAGTACGTACATTTCTACAAAGATGTATTTAACAAATGCACAAAGGCTTATTTCATTCTAATAAATGAATACATTTATACAATTACCTTTCCTCAACCACAATTCAAAATCACAACCAAGTGATCCGTAGGGGTCTCTCTTACTCTCGAATTCCAGTCCAGGTCTTGAATTGATATTGTTTCCCTACCGAAACAAGAACAATCCTCACCTGATTTAGGGGAGTAAACTCGTCCCTGTTTGTCCGTCCCGTCACGTTAAATAAGGCTGATATATTGAATTAAACCATTTCCTGAACGATCAGGTGGCCTGCTTACCGACTGGGCCGAACTTACATACCTACGAAAATTTATGTAACAATTACGCAAGGGCTTATTTCATTCTAATAAAAAATACATTAATAAAATAAATATATCCCTGCCCAGATTTGAAATCACAACCAAATAGTCAGTAGGCGGCTCTCTTACCGACTACGTGAATTTATATTAGGAATATGCAAGGGCATACCTCATTTACTACTGAATGAATAAATGCTTATATGCCATAAAGATGTTTTAGAAATTTTTTGATTTATTACATATACAAAAAAAAAGTTTCAGAAATTATCTTCAGTCAAAGCTTGTGAATTACCAAATTATATATATATATATACATATATATATATATATATATATATATATATATATATATATATATATATATATATATATATACATATATATATATGTATATATACATATATATATATATGTATATATATATATAATGATTATATATATATATATATATATATATAATGATTATATATATATATATATATATATATATATATATATATATATATATATATATATATATATAATGTTTTCTTCGCGATTCGTTTTTTGGGGGATGTTGTGTTAATGTAGTGGTAGCAAAGTGCTTGTAAACAATTCAACCACTCATGATCTCCAGTACCATTACGTTAACACAAAATCCCCCCCCCCAAAAAAAAAAACGAAGTACGAAAAAAATATTTGCCCGATTCCGTTTCGGCTAAGAACACTGTTTTTCGATGAACCAAAACCAAGTAAAGATCATTCCATTCCCCTAATGGAATGTGTTAGACACGAATCGAAATACAGTATCAGGTTTTTCTCCTAAGTTTTTTTGGGCTTTTACTGTATATGCTCTTGCAAAATCTATCTCAAAACTCAGCTTCTAATATAAAAAGTCGACGAACACTCTTACTGTTGATTAGGGTAAAATTATCACTACCAAAGTATTATCTATGAAAACAAACATATGCTGCATTTAATGAGTATTATTCTAATTATATATATATATATATATATATATATATATATATATATATATATATATATATATATATATATGTATATAAATATGTATATATGAGTGTGTGTGTATGAATGTATGTATGTATATGTATATATATATGAGTATCATTCTAATTACATATATACATATGTATATATATATATATATATGTATGTATATATATATATATATATATATATATATATATATATATATATATATATATATATATATATAAACAAGTAATGGACAATGATGGAAATGAGTTTTGAGTACCTGGTATAGGGGAAGGATTCATGATTGGGGATCATTGAGAGGTTCTTGAAGAATAAATGAAGTAGATCGGTGCAGCTCAGGCTGGGTTCCGGAGCACAAGCCCCCGTACGTAATAGATATGACCGATTCCAAGGCCGTTTTGAGAAACAGAGAAAAAAAAAAAAACAACAACCCTGAAAATTGAGAAGTAGATACACGCCGTATCCCCGCAACCCTATTTACACCACTTGATATAAAATAATAATGATGACACTTTTCTTCAAATGATTATCTTAAAATTCTTGTGTTTACACGGGATGCCATACCATGTGTTTGTGCTCGTCATGGTGTTCGGATCTATCAAGTCCATTGACTTTCACTCGTCCGATTGTGTTCCATGTTCTATTCTTTTCCGTGATTTCCTTCCCTATTCTTCTTTTCTTCTTTTGTTTTTGTTTTTGTTTCCATTTCCCCAGCTGCTCTCATCTTCAGTTGGCAACGAAGGACCCGATTCATCAGGCTATTATTTATTAACGACAGAATTTATTTCTTACTCACAGTGCCAGAGGGAGACGGGAGGTGGGGGTAAACACTCACAAGCGCCTGCGAGCACAAAATCGATAACAGCCGACTTCAGTCGCTACTAGAACATGCCAGAATGCGACCTTAACACATCGATAGTTGAGGAAATATTAAAATAAACCCGGATTTACTAAAAAAGCAAAGGCTGGTAGGAATATAGATTTTGGTCGTAAACAATTCATGAAAGGGCAAAACAAAAACGAACGGATCCATAAACATAGCTGAATGACGGGGCTACTTGAAAACGTCCCTTGAAGGGGCCCTAAATGTTGTATAAATAGTATTTCGAATGACATTATACAAAAACAAGGATATATGAATTGCATATGAAGTTATTCTACACTAAATACGTGATAATACAAATTTTCTTTTTACGTGATAATTCTTCAAATGTTGGAGGGGGCCCCTCAAAGTGTCAAGCCCCCTGGGCCCACAAGTCTCTAGTTATTTTAACTACGCTACTAAGCATATTCACGATGTTAAAGGGCCTTTATAGTTTTGATTCTTAAATGTTGCTTCTCCTCCATTGAAAGAAACAGACAAGAAACAAAATCACTAACAAGGCTAACCTGATTTGTTTAAACCAACGTTGCTTTTAGGTATGATCATTCATATAACACGTTAGCAGAGGTGTAGCTGGAGATTTGGGGGTCTAAGGGGCTGGATCTTTGAGGAGCCCCTCGAACATTTAATGAAATTTGATGAAAAAGGAAAATTTGCGATGAAAAGACATGCACTTGATGTTTATCTACGATATTCGTGTATACATGTGTAACATATCTTTGTTATTGTATAATTTAGGTAGAAGTACTACAGGAGAACTAAAATTTATAATTCAAGCTTTTGGAGACTCTCTTGGTTGGGGGCCAGGGGAGCCTTTTAAACTGCCCCCTCTTCCCCGTTCAACTACGCCACAGGACGGATAAAGAAACTTGATTCTTAAATACTGCTTTTCCTTCAACAACAATAAAAAAAAGTTAAGGAACAAAATCGCTTTCAGGGTCGGCCTGTTTGGTTTAATACTGTGTTTCCTAAACTTGTTCCGTTACCGGTCCCTTATTGAGCATATATTGAATTAGTGCTCACCTACCCCGAAAAATCGGTCAGAGATGATAAATTGAAAATAAAAATTTTATTCTATGCCCCTAGCCTCTTGCTATCCCTGGCTTTCCAGCACATTTCTCTACCTTGCCTTTCAGTACCCCCACAATTCCAACAACCCCTACCGCCCCCTGACCTCAGATGCCTCACTAACGCATCTTGATTTTCCCCAGCGCCCCTTGACTTTAAACACCCCTCTTGTCTTCTAGTGTCCTTCAAATATTCCAGGGGATGGTAGCGCCTATTTTGAGAACTGCTGATTTATACCAACGCTGCTTTTAGGTATGATAATTCATATAACATGTTAACATTTTTATATTTATAGAGTTCACTAGAGGAAAAGAACTTGGTATTAATAATTAACGAAACTAACACATCAAACACATGAGAATTGCAGGTGTTACAGTAGATTCGCTTTAAGTGAAAAAAGAAATAAAATAACAATAATGCTAAACTGGATACTTACTTTTCGTCTGTCATACAAAAGTACGGCTTTGAAGTATTTTGCTGACATCTTCTCACTAGAGAAATCATTTTTCCAAAACGCAAAAATTATGTATCGAATTAAAACACCCTCAAAATACGCTCGCGTAAAGAATGAAAAAGCTCCAACTATGAAATGATATTGGGGTCTGCGTTGCGCTCACACCGATTAGTGACCCAATAGGTAACGGGGTTGTTTAGTAAGCTCTAAATTTGATCGTATAAAACGAAATGTTCTATAGATACTAATCCTAGACCTATCACCATGGTTCAACGGTAGAGTAATTGCCTCCGGTTCGGTAGGCCATGCTTCAGTCCCTAACCGAGTCATACAAAATACTTTTTTAAAAATGGTTCTCAATGGTACCCTGCACAAGGACTAAGAGTGAGGAACCCTCTTCTGGGACTAAGGTTTACGTCTAAATGACGTTATATATACCGATTGTCGTAAGATAACCGAAGTTAAACAACATTGAGCAGGGTCATTACTTAGTTGGGTGACCATTGAAGATTACCAGATGCCGTAAGCAGAACAGAGCTCCCACAGACCTTGCAAGTTGGAATTGCCCGAAAGTACCGAACATACGATGCCCTCGATGAGGGTATAAGTGGACAATCATGATACATACATACTTCAGAAATACGTCCAGTTTGAAATATATGAAAAATAGGTGTACTTAGTCACTCCATAAAAACCGTCACGGGATCATTGTCTTTTGGCAGCATTCTATGTTAGGGGTAATCAATGAAAAATAGAGGGAAAAGGGTGATCAATGAATAAGCTACTTCTCTTGCCTTTCGTTGGGCAGTTATCACTAGAATAAGTCTAAATTTTCAAAGAGAAACAGAGAGAAAAAAAAAAGAATTATGAATGCTGCTGGACGTAAACTAAGAGATCAATTTAGCATACACTTACGTTGAAAATTGAGCCTGCATTAAAATCCTGTTTATTGGATATATTAAGAGGTATTCTGGACAAAATAAGTAATAAATGTTAAAATAATGAATTCTCTAGATCCATTAATACGGCCTGTACAGCGAAGTAGACCAACTTCAAAACTGAAGAAACCTATGTTGACAGTTTCTCAAAGAGCAAGCAAGAATCCTGCCGTAAACAAACTTGAATTGCAAATTGAACCACCAACAAAAAAAAAACAACCTATCCCGGAGAAAGGATTTTCGAAAAACGAAAAAAACTGCTTTTATGCGTTCTCCCGAGCGCTTACACTCCTCTACATTAACTATACCGACAATGTTTTTTCATGATATCTCGTGATAAAAGAGCACGGAGGAGAGCTGATTCGAGCATGATGAACATCTCTGTTCTCCGTATAATTCAAGTTGTTGGAATCAATTGTACGATCATACACTTTTTAATAATAGATTTTAAACTCCTCCAACTTAAAGTTACTAATACTACAATCTAAAAGGTTATGGAAACAAAAAGCTACATTCCAAACGTTTTATTCAGAACTTGACATTTTTATAAAATAAGACGTTTTACACTTGATTAAAATTATAAGACCAGGCGTATAAATTGTTAGATCTAGGGTAATTCCAATGTTTTTAGTTTAGTTAGAGATTAGCAATCACTGCGTAAAGGTGTCACCATGCCGAAAGCAACCAAACTTACCGAAGTTGAGCGTGCTCGAATTCTAGATTTCCACAAGCAAGTTTTGTCACGGCGAGCGATCGCAGCTAAGGTAAATCGCAGTAAAACTGTGATTTGCAACTTTGTAAAGGACAGTGAGAATTATGGAAAATCAAAATATACTGGTAGGCCTCCAAAAATGTCTCCTGCATTGAGTAAGAGAATAAGACGGGTTGTTGTGAAAGACAGGGGACTTTCTTCTAGTCAAATAAAGGCAGTCACAGATGCTAATTGCAGTCCAGTAACCATCAGACGACACTTAAGACAAAAAGGCATGGTAGATAAAAGACGTAAACGATTCCCCAAGCTGCTTCCACGTCACAAGGTGGACTGTTTAAGGTTTGGTCGTGAATACAAAACATGGGACGTTGGGAAGTGAAAGAAGGTCCTGTTTTCTGATGAGAAAAATACAATCTAAATGGTCCTGATGGCTTCTGGATTTTGGCATAACAAAAACATGCCCCCTGAAAGTTTCTCCACACGTCATAGTGGTGGAGGGTCCCTAATGGTATGGGATACCTTTTCTTACAGAGGGACGATGAAGCTCCAGTTGGTGCAGGGTCGTCAGACAGCGGCTAGCTATGTTAGCATGCTACAAAAAGCATCGTTGACGACGGAGGGCCATCGTTTCTGTTGGGATGGATGGTTATTCCAAAAGGATAATGCTGCAATCCACGCTGTACAATGGATCTTGACCTTTCAACAAGAAAATTGGGCCCATCTCTTGAGACGTCCTGCATGCTAACCGGACTTGAACCCAAGTGAAAATGTTTGGGGATGGATGGCAAGAGATGTTTATCGAAATGGAAAACAATATTCAACAAAAAATGAGAAGCCATCTTCAGAAGCTGGAGCTACATCTCCTGCACCTCAATGGAAACACTAATTTCTAGCATACCCCAAAGAACTTTTAAAGGCATCAAAACTAGTGGAGGTTGAACTCATGATTAAATTTGGTTGCTGAATGTTTTTGTACACTTTTCGTACAATTTCATAGAATTTTTATCTCTGGCCATAAAATTTTGATCAAGTGTAAAATGCCCCATGCTATAAAAATGTCAATTTCTGAATAAAACGTTTGGAATGTGGCTTTTTTGTTTCCATAACCTTTTAGATTGTAGTATTGGTATCCTTAAGTTAGAGTAGTTTAAAATCTATCATTAAAAAAAAAGTTTTTTTCCAAAAAATTGAAAAAGGTGGTCTTAAATTTTTGATCAGGAGTGTATATGATTGATAATCTAATCCCAATTTTCGCATGGTCGATATTTGCTACTTTGATGTGTCTTGTCAAAGCTATCAACATAGTTTCTTCAGTTTTTAGGCAGGTCTGGCCGACGTATGTATCACGCGTACAGGTTGCATCAGTGTAGCTAGAGAGCTGATAATTCCAACATTTGCCCCTCATCATGTCTAGAAAAATTATCTTAAATCCTCATAGGTTTTATTGAGAGGTACATTTATGAAGTAATTTTATCCTAAATTGGTCCGTTATTTTGAGCCTGGCAGCATTCACACTTTATTCGATATCTGAGAAAAGTACTTATTGATCTCCCATTTTTCCTATTTTTAATTGATAACCCCAACACGATATGCTGCCAAAAATTACTTGATGATCTCTTTTGAGAGAATAACAAGACCTGTTATTTGTACTGATTGTTCCCGCAGAAGGTCAAGTGATAACAAATCACTTCAATATCCTAGCACTCTCCTCAGTAATATAGCCTATTTTTGTAATGCTGTTGCTCGCACCAATCGTAACAGATGGATTACATCATCATCATCATCATCATCATTTTAGTGTCCGTCGTTGGACGTAGACCTTCCCGGGGATTCGCCATTCTTCTTCATCATGTACGTCGTTAAGCCAATACTTTCTGAAATTGTCTATTTCGTATATAGTCTCTGGGGATCCACGTTGTGAGTCGTGATATCCATTGGCTGTCAGACTTTTTTTGTGACATGACCAGCCCATTGCCATATGAGTTTTCTGGTGGATTCTATGATATCCCTGACTCATGTTTTTTCTCTATCATACAGTGCCGTTTTGTAGTCTCTCCATGTGATATTGAACATAATTCTCTCTTATGCATATTGCATGCTTCTCAGTTTGAGGGTCAATCTTTTGATTAGGACTCATGTTTCAGTTTCGTAAGTGGCTATCGGGAGGATGCATTGGTAGTAGACCCTTCTCTTCGAAATTAATAAGATTTTCTTGTTCTTTTCTTGCTCTACCTGAAGCTTTTCATCCTAGAGTGAATTTTCAGATCTGTTTTTTATTTAAATTTGGATTTTGGTGTCTTTGTCCTGTTAATACCTGGCATTAGTTTTACTGGAGTGCACGTGAAGACCAACTCTCTTCGTTCAGTTCGTCAAGCATTACTTGGAGATGGTGAAGGTTCTTGCAAAAAAGGACAATGTCGTCAGCAAATCTAAGGTTGCTGGGGAAATTGGAGATCAAATGACAACCAATCTTCTCAGTAATCAAGCATCTTCCTTAGAATTCTAGTTGTTTCTTGTGAAACTACCCGTACAGTTTTGATTCTTCCTTGGATTTTGAGTAATTTCACCCTTTTTATTAGTTTCATTCGAGACAGTTGCAATTACTCCAATAACCATGGACTCAACTGTCACTTTCATGTCCCTCTTTTTTTTTTACTCATCTTAGACGCGAGCGATCAATTCGGGGATTTCCCAGCAGGAGGCGAAACAAGCCTTCAAACAGACCGAGAGGAAAGGCCCCTAGATCAGACAGCATTACCATCGATCTACTCAGAAAAGTGAATAAGATGATTGAAACAATGCAATCAAAAAGTGTTTTTATATAAAAAGGGAAATCCAAAAAGTCTCAACAACTACAGACCTATCAGCCTACTCAACTGCATATATAAGCTTTTCACAAACATCATCACCAACCAAATCACCAAAAGCTAGATCAAAACCAACCACGAGAGCAAGTTGGCTTTAGAAGAAGCTACTCGACCATGGACCACTTGCACTCGATAAATCAGCTGAAAGAAAAAACAGCAGAATGTAAACTACCACTTACTGCAGCATTTATCGACTTCAAAAATGCCTTCGTCTCAATGGAAATCCCTAAGTTTATAGACACCATCTCGGTACATGGTGAAATGAAGAGAGCAAGAAAGTCGGCCTACACATGAATTTCAGCAAGACGAAGATCATGTGCAACAACCATGTCGGAAATGAGAACACTAAGATCAAAATCGAGGACACAGAACTGGAAAAAGTAGACCACTACATCTACCTCGAATAAGGAATCTCCGTGAGACCCTCAAAGGAAGAGGAAGTCAAGCGGAGAATCACCCTAGGATGGCAAGCCTTTGACATAGCAAGCTCAACCTTTACAAAACAGAATCCCATTAATCCCAAGAAGAAGGGTATACAACCAATACATCCATCCGATATTCACTGATGGAGCTAAAAGATGGAACCTAACCAAGAGACAAACCTGCAAATTGAGAAGCACGCAACGTGCACACGAACGAATTATGCTCAACCTCACATGGAGAGACCACAAAACAGCACAATACATCCGGACGAAGACAAGAGTCAGGGACATCATAGAATCCATTAAAAAAACTCAAATGGCAATGGGTTGGCCATGTTGCACGAATGGCAGACAACCGATGGACATCGTAACTCACGACATGGATCCCAAGAGATTGCATGCGCAACCGAGGCCAGCAGACTATTAGATGAAGAGACGAGCTAGACAAATTCAAAAAGTACTGGCTCTGCAACGCCTGCGATAAAGAAGTGTGGCGAATCCTGGAGAAGGTCTAGGTCCAACGAAGGACGTTAAAAGACTGATGATGAAATCTTGATTACTGCAGTCGTTCCGTTTTAAATTTTCCTCACTATTCAAGATCTTATGATTAAATATTTTTTCAGCTAATACTCAGTTACTCTGACGTGTACATCAATACCTCAACAGTACTATATCAAACCCCGAACTATTCAGGATATTGTTGTCTCTGTCCAGTATTCCACTTTTGTCTTCTGAAACAGCGAAATCCTTTACCTTATTTTTATAACCAGATCTGCTCTTCTTGCCTGGACTACGGGATCCAGTTCAACCATGAAGTCCTGGAGAACGTTTTTGATTCTCTAAAACATATTCTGGTTTATGCGTATACATATAGAAAGGAAAAGAAGCATTACAGTCCCAAAGGCTAACACATTCGAATTGATGTTAGGGTTAGGGTTTATGAATTATTCACGCTTTTTTTTTTCTTTAAGAATAGCTTGATTGTGTCCTTGAGTGTATCCTGGATAGCTCTTATTGCATTTCTTTTCCTTAGCTCGTTTCTGGTAGCTCTATTGTAAGCAGCTCGCTTGTGGTTAGTTCTTTCAGGCTGTGATTTCTTTAGGCACAATCTTCTTTATCATTTATTAGTTTGCCCGTTCGGTTAAAAATGACGACATATACAAAATATATGGACATATTGTATTGTAAATACATAAGCATCACTTTTCATTCTATTTTAGACTTGCTTGATTGTATTCTTAGGTCTTTCCTGGATAGCCCTTATCATACTATTTTTAAAAAATATTCCTTAGGTCTTTCATTGTGGCCCCTTTGTAAACACACTTCCTTGTGGCTAAATCTTTCAGGTTGTAATCGTCACCTCGTTATAGCAAAATCGCGTTGGTTTCATCGGTTCTCGTATGATCACCAAAATTGAGCAATGTCGAGCCTGGTCAGTACTCAGATGAGTGACTGTCTGGGAATACCAGGTGCTGTTAGCAGCTGCTGGTCATGCAGAGGGCCTCCCGCAGTGACTTCGTTAATCCTCATTAGGAAGAGACCAATCTGTACGCTATACTCAATAAAACAAGCAAAAGCACCCCAGCCACTGGACTTCCCCGACTGGCCTGCCTCCGAACAACGAGAAATAAATGAACTGGTAATTTCATGTTCCGCAATTTTCGAATCTCTCGGATAGAATCATGAATTAGAAAACGTCAACCAAAACTGTCACTAAAATCGTCTAAATCGGTTTCTTCAATTTTGAATTTGGTCTAATTGGTTGTACAAACTGCACCTTGGACCTAGGGCTGAAAATTTCAACATTTAGTCCTTATTTTGTCTAGAAATTCTTTCCCTCGATATTCCATCCTAAATAGGTTTTTAATGGGAGGAGGTCAATTTGCAATGTAAATGTATGCTAAATTGCTATCTTAGTTTGTTTCCGGCAGCATTCATGCTTATTTTATTTTGTTTCTTTTGGGAAATTCAGACTTTTTTTTAGTGATCATAGCCCATCAAACAGTGAGAGAATAAGTATTCATTGATCAACTGATTTTCCAATTTTGCAACGTGACATGCTGCCAAAAGACGTTGCTCACGTGACGATTTCTACGGAGTGACTCACTAGACCTGTTATTGTTATTACCTTTCTTTTCACTTCTCCGCTGATCACAAGTACGTGATCTCTTATCCGAAATCCTCGGAACTGGACGGTTTTCGGAATTCGGAATTTTTCCGATTTCAGAATGGTTGCGCAGGTACCATATATGGGGTTGAAAATCAAGTCGATTGTTAGCTCATGGCAATGTATGAGCAGTGATCTTTGTAAATATTCATACTGAGAGGGGGTAAATTAAGGCTATGAATATTATTATAAATGTTATTACAATTAATTTGTACAGTGGTAAATTTATTCTGATAAAGATAGAACCACAGATTACTCACAAGTGATAAAGGAAACATTCAAGTACTTTTTTTTAATTTTTAAGTGAAGAAAGCTCAGAAAACCGAAAACACGAAAGCATGAAAAAAAATGTTGTCATCGATTTTTTTTTTCTAATTTTGAATATGTACCTATTGGTTGGATTATTTCTCTATAATGACTTTTTTCGCGTTTTTTGTTCCTTGATAGTGATCATTGTTATATAATTGCTCATGCGCAAAAAGTACAGAAATATGAAATATCTTCTTCAAACTTTACTTCTGTGATCATTTCAATGATATTTTGAAATTTACCAATCGGACAACGGGTGAATTTGCATATGCTAATTCATATTTTTCTTTTAAATTCACTATTTTTCAGAAAACAAACAAATGAATCTACAAATAAGCAATTTCATCGATTCGGCGTAAAACACACACACACACACACACACACACATGCACACACACACACACATTTATATATCTCTTACGATGTCACTTTCATTCACATTGTATCCTTCGAAGTTCAAGTCTGAATTTTGATCTGAAATTCCCACTGTATCAAGTTCGATACATATAATCGATATTCACCCGTGAATCGGGAACATTGATAAAGAAGGATATAAAGAAAATGAAAAGAAGTATTTTTTTTTCAGCGCTAGGCTGGGGACTTATTGATGTACCTAAGTATTAATACATAGCTTCATTTATTTGAATTGAGTTCCATGATCTTAAATTCGCGGTGACATAGATTATGCAAGAACACAAACATATTTGCCGAAAAAGTACTTCTCAAAGCAATAATAATAAAATGTGCGGAGAAATCAAGTTTGTTACAAATGCTTTGCAGGGCTGAACTACTACTCATTGCTTCATGGCAACAGCGCAAAAAATTTCTGGATTTTGCTTAGTTTGAAACGAGACCATAATAGTGAACCATCCAATAGAGATCTCTTGTGTTTTACGGAAAATGTCTCGGCATTTTCTGCAACTCTATCCCTAATTACAACTGACATTGGCATTTATTGATAAGAAGAATAAGACATTCGGCTATCTTACCGTATCGTATGTTGGCGACACAGAAGAGGAGAACACTTTTCACGCTTTCTCTTTTCTATCTAAACGCCGAGCCTTTGTAATTTGGACGAGTAGGGGATTTTCTGTTAGAGACTTCGTCCTCTCTTGATAAGTTTCGTGTACATTCTATTCTTGACCTCGACACGAAATCGTTGAAGGAAAACGGAATATCTTGAAGCAAATTGTGATGATAATCATTCAATATATTATGTAATATAATGGGCAGAGTGACCCTTGTGGTTCTCTGACCGTAACCATCGACTCATCCTCTTGAAGTTTGCAGATGAACATATTTCTCAGCCTCCATTCTAAACATTAAACTCTCCAATTATGACGATGTTTACCTTCTTTTCAAAAAGTAATCAACTCATACATTCCAGATACAGGTAGTCTTCACTTATCCAAAGTTCATTTTACACCGTTTCTTGGCTTTTTCCAAAAATGACGAAAAGCGAAAATACGGCAGTGCACATTTCTTTTGGATCGCAGGGAAAACCTGTATATCTGTGATCAGCAATTAACTAATAGTATCATATCCAGCGATAACTGAATTCACAAGAAATGGCTTGCGGCACTAGCAGGGTAGCATAGCGGTTACCAGCACAGAAAGAGGAATCGATGAAAAGACTTTGATTTTTGGCTAACTCTGCTTATGTTCATCTCGCATAAATATCATTGAGAAAGGCATGAATCCACTTCTCCCCCACCTATGGGTAAATGGTCTTCACGCTTTAGCGCTGTAAGGCAGTCCAAAAAACAAAAAACAAACCAGGAGTTGAAACCCCAAGGTAGACTGATGGTATGAAGATCGGGCAACTCCAGAGCCAAGCTCCACTCCTACCTTTATTCCAGCCGTGGATGATTATCGCAACATTTGTATTGCATATGTGATAAATATACCTGTAAGACTTGTCATTTTTGCTTGGTTGGTAAGACAGTCGCCTAGCAATTACTCGGCCGTGATTTCAAAGGAACATGTTGATTTTATATATAGGCTCGATTTAACGTGAGAGGATAGACAAACTGAGAAGCTTATTCCCCTAAATTTGGTAGGGAAACTTTTCTGTTCTTGTAACGGAGGTAAATCGGAGTCAATTTGAATTTGAACTTGAGTTTAGAAAAAAAAGCCAACTTTGACGTTTCATCGTACCAATAGCAAATTTCTACACAACCGGATACATCTCCAGAACAATGTTTAACTACCAACCATCATTCTATGGCAGGCGCTCTTGATATTTACTTATTAGTACGACCAACCTCTTTGTCTATAAAATCAGCGTTCTAAATAATGGCTTTCACAAGGGCTCTTTCTTTGGCTCATGGTGACGAGAAAGGGAGATATTAATTATTTCATAACAAGACTAATGCTCTTATGAGACCACAAACGTTAATAGTACTATTTCTAAAGTAAAAGACTTTGCAACGATATGCATCTTTGCTATCAAATTAGATACATTTCCTGCTGCTTCGTAATAACACAGAAGAATCAACTCTTACTGAAATTAAAACCAAGTTTACGAATGCAATTAGAATCGGGTTAGTAGAGCGATGGATTTTTTTTGACGAGTCCCCTTTACGCTGAAAAAGTCGGCCTCAGTTTCTCATGAGATCTCTTGGGATCCATGTTGTGAGACATGATATCCATCTGTTGTCTTTCATTCATCGGATATTTTTTTTTTTTTTTTTTTTGCTAAACATAAACGTTAAATAAGTTCAAGAGCCTCAATACAAATTAACTTTTGCCTTGACTGAGAGACTTTAACCCTAACATCAAGTTGTCATCTTGATTAAATAAAAACAGTCCTAATCTTTTTTTTATTTATATTCATTTAGCAAGAGCAAACAAAAATTCGATTAGCTGTAATCCACACATGCGATAATTTCCAATGTGCAAATGTCTTCTGTCATGCTAAAAGGACGTGACGAACGTAGGAAAATAGATTGTACTCATGTTCTGACGACGTAATAAAAATTCTGAATTTGAAGTATTAATTTATTGCCTTCACATCATCATCATCATCATCATCATCATCATCAGTCTTTTAACGTCCGTCGTTGGACATAGACCTTCTCCAGGATTCGCTACAATTCTCTATCATGGGCATCACGGAGCCAGTATTTCCTGAATCTGTCCAGTTCATCTCTCCATCTTGTGTTCTGTCGGCCTCAGTTTCTCATGAGATCTCTTGGGATCCATGTTGTGAGACATGATGTCCATCTGTTGTCTTTCATTCTTGCAATATCGCCTGCCCATCGCCATTTGAGTTTTTTAATAGATTCTATGATGTCACAGATACCCGTTTTCTTCCTTATATACTGTGCTGTCTTGTGATCTCTCCATGTAACGTTGAGCATCTATTTAATCACTGTCCCACCACAGCAATATTTGACACAAGGTCGGGTTTAACGTGGGGAAAATAGGAGACACCCTTCCAAAAATGGCTCTAGCCGACGCGGCTACGCTTTGTTTTGCAAGCAAAGCAACCTCCACCACGAAAGCATCCACCAGGGGACCAGCTCCTTTTAGTGAAATGGAGCAGTGCTGCTCTGGAGAAACTGACCCCCCCCTCCCGCAGCTGGGCCGATTAATGATAGGAGAGCCCAAGGACGAGTCCAAAGACTCCCCGATGCGCGTAGCAAAGCGCAGCCTCAGGAAAACCTCATTGGCTAACGCTTGCACCGGCGCACTCGATCTTTGATGCCAACCACAACACAATCTCCGGCCCATTCGACGAGCAAGTGTCAGTAGCTGCGCCTCGGTCTATGCCGTGGAACAGATACTACACTGTCCAACCACATGCTATTCAATCACTGTCCCACCACAGCAATATTTCTTCCCGAAGAAAAGGCCAGAAGCATAGTTCTCAGTTTGCAGGTCTGTCTCTTTGTTAGGTTCCATGTTTCAGCTCCATTAGTGACTATCGGCAAAGGCCGTCACTGCTATTGCCTCACAAATTTTGTCTACCATCGTTCTTCATGCTTTTCTATCTTCGTTTAAGTCTCTTTGGGTATATGTGATCTTCCGGTGCTGGATCTGAGTTAAAGGGCTTACCTGAATTGAAAGAACAATGATAAAAATAAAAAGTAATAAAAACAAAGGCATATATATTTCTAAATTCGTTTGTAGTCAACAGAACGCTACCATTCAAGCTCATGGCAATGCAAATCTTCATTACCCACGTATATAAAATGCAATATGTATATCCTTATATTTCTCATAGGCAGTCATTTTTTACAACACTGGTGATATAGTGAATGCTATGAAGGCTTTGTAGGATACTCATTTTGTACAGTTCCTGCTTGATCACTCGAGAGAAAAATAATCCTGACATTAGGTTATATCACTGTAAGATGAAACAGCCTTGTTACCGAGATGTCCTTAACTTTTTATTTGCATTTATATCGCAAACAGAAATACGGTGAACTGTATAAGCTATAATTATTTATCGTAAAGAGGACTGATGAAAATGAAAAAAAAAAAAAAACTCAAAAATGCTATGAGCATCGAGTTTGTAGAGTTCTTGCCTAGTCCTTGGAGGAAAATCTTATTCTAATTTGAACACCAATGATTGATTTGAATTAAAACAATTCATTGCAAATAGAGAGACACCGTTGGTTTCTTAGTACCCCGAGCAAGATGAATCTTGACATCCTTTAGAATATACTATTATCTCATTCATTTTTTCTATTCAAGTGTCTGGTATTCCAGGAAAATCTGACTTAATATCAGGGATTTTCCTCATTTTGATTGTTTTTATTCAGTTTAACTTAATCATTTTCCCAGTATTTGTACTTGGAAAGTCCTGCTGTCTTGGTGACCTGGGCGACTGTCCATGTTGCCGGTACCTTGGCTCTGATTGATACAACGTCTCTTCTAGGGAATTATGTCGATATAATTCAAGACGAGACAAG
The DNA here is from genome assembly GCA_963457665.1 of Thysanoteuthis rhombus. NCBI lineage: Eukaryota > Metazoa > Mollusca > Cephalopoda > Oegopsida > Thysanoteuthidae > Thysanoteuthis > Thysanoteuthis major. Next base: position 27,647,250 of record OY735227.1, read on the forward strand.
AAAGATAGCCAGCCTTACTTGTCACACAATCGGCTAGTTTTGACTTCGTCAGAAGATTATTGATAAATATGACAAGCTAATTAAAAGCAAACGGAGAGATAATCCTCTGTAAGTGGGGAAAACTTGGGGGCGTGTGGGTGCACTACATTTACTCTTTTCCCTCTTCCTACTTCGCCTTCTTTTTGTTTCTCCCTCTTCCTGCTTCTTTCTCTTTTTACTTCTTTCTCTTTTTGCTTCTCTCTCTCTCTCTTGACTTTTCCCTCTTCCGGCTTCGCCCTCTTTTTGCTTCTCTTTCTTTTTGCTTCTTACTCTTTTTGCTTCTCTCTCTCTCTCTCTCTCTGTTTTCCCCTCTTCCTGCTTCACCCTCTTTCTGTTTCTCCCATTTTACGATTCGTCCTCTTTTTGCTTCTTTCTCTTTAAGCTTCTCTCCTTCTCTCTCTCTATCTCTCTCTCTCTCTCAGTCTCTCTTTGTCTCTGTCTCTGTCTCTTTGCTTTCCCCTCTTTCTGGCTCACCCTCTTTATGTCCCTTTCTCTGCTCCATCACGTGTAAGGTATAGGTTAACACACACGTGTCTTTGACAGAGCCAAGCTATTTCTCGAAAAAAAAAAGAAGACTTGTCAGCGGGGGGCAAAGGGTGGCGAGAGCAAAGTGACAATAGAAGAAATCATAATCGTTGGCACTCTATCTTCTTTCACTGGCGGGAAAATACCTACGACTGAAGTCCCCCCTGGCACGTTAAATCGCCCGCCATTTTAATCTGTGCTGGATATTTTGACGCGAGCCAGCGGGAAGTTGATTATCAAGGCTGTGAACTTCCACCATTTTCTTCTTTTTCTTTATCTGTTCTTTCTTAACTTTTGGTGGTGAGCGGATGTTGTTGGAAAAGAGAATGACTGACCTTCGTAGTTCATCGAAAGTGCGCATGTCAGTGGTTTTTCATCTTCCTGTTAATTCATTAATTAAGTCAGTTCTGAGTTTCTATGCTGGTGTCCTTCGGAAGGACACAAGTTTTTAAAATGCTTCCATTGTGGTCACTTCATCGTTGTCGTGTGGAATTTGTTAATACCCTTCAAAAACCAAAGCCGAAAAAAAACAGTAAGTGTCCATATTTGATATTTATTTCTGATATCTAAAACACTATAAGTATGTGTGTCAATCACCGAGGCCTTAAATTGACTGTTATTTTAAAGATAATTTTCCAATTATGTCCGAAATCAGTCCAGTTTTCATGGTTCTAAACCACGGTAGCTGAAGATTAGCTTCAAAATGGCAAAAATTGGCCTGATTTTTCATTTTCAGATAATTATATAGCTAAAAAAATCCTTAAGTTTGTTCCAAAAGCTGTTCTTTCTGATCAACGCATTGCATATCTATCTATCTATCCATCAATCTATCTATCTATCTATCTATCTATCTATTTATCTATCTATTAATCAATCTATCTCTCTCTCTTTCTCTCTCTCTCACTCTCTCTCTCTCTCTCTCTCTCTCTCTCTCTCTATATATATATATATATATATATATATATATATATATATATATATATATATATATATCAGCCATTGCAAGTATACTGCGAGACAAAAACATCCGCTCCGTATTTTTAGCTACACAGTTATCTGGAAATTAAAAATCCAACCATTTTTAGGGCCAGCCATGAAGCCAATATATGCAATTGTATTTTAGACCTGCTGAATCTGAGCCCAGAAATCTACTATAATAATTACCAGTGTAATTTCTCTTGTTTCTCTGTGATAACAATGGGATCTTCCACTTAAATGTAACACTTTTGCAGATAAAAATACCTCCCTCCCACCAGTTGAGACAATGTTGTACTTTTCCACCTAAACAAACTCGGATCACTTTTGAATAAAATATCAGATGGAATCGATTACGCAATCATTTATTTACACTATGAACAGTTTTGAAGTAATGAGAGTATGTATAAGAAACCATTCAAATGTCACAAAATACCGGCAGATATTTCTTACCTCCGACCTTCAGTGTATATATATATATATATATATATATACATACATACATATATACTAACAGGGATACCAAGTGTTGTCTGTGGGGAAAAAACAAACTTCAAATATAACAATAGAGGAAAGCAGATGACATTTTACAGAGATTTCATAAAATTGAATAAGTGTTGGGGTGCATACGCACTTACCAAGGCAGGCCTGCACACACAGCCGGGTAAATCTGAACAGACCTGCGTGTACCTGCTGCAGGCTCACGTAGCCCCTCGTAAAACCTGAAAATAAATGTTTTCTCAAACTTGAGAATACATGTGTTCACTTTTAGCGTTAGTAGTTCGCACATCAAATTGACCATTGGATATAAATAGTGACCTATGTTTTATGGTCGTGTTTTGGTCAGGGTAAAGGATAGGTTAGGGTTTTAGCTCGAATAAAAACGTGTTTTGTTGTCGGTGTTAGGCTCGGTGTCCTTTATAATTTGTCTGAGTGAGTGAGTATATGTGTGGGTGCATGCATACGTATGTATAGCTAGAAACCGTCAACCAAAGCTGTCAACATACTGAATCTTTTTTTTGGTCAGTAAAGTCCAATTTGCAATGTAAGTTTATTCTAAATTCATTCCTTAGTTTATGTCCGTGCTTGCAATTGAAAATTCAGACTTTTTTTAGTGACCACGGCCAAACAAAAGGCAAGAGAGGTAACTTATTCCTTGATCCCCCATTTTCCCAATATTTCAATTGATCATCCTTAACTCAGCATGTCACTAAAAGATGCCTGTTTTGTGACGGTTTCTATTGAGCGACTGAACAGACGTGTCTATTCTCTTTTTCTTAGACCTATAGAAATTTAAATATATTTGTGGATTTTTTTCACAGGGAGTCCGAGACACCATAGAATCTATTAGAAAAAATTAAATGGCAATGGGCAGGTTATGTTGTAAGAATGTCAGACAGCCAATGGACATCACGACTCACAACATGGAACACCCCCCCCCCCGAGATCACATGCGAAAACGTGGCTGGCAGAATACAAGATGGACAGATGAGCGAGACTAATTTAGAAAATACTGGCTCTGCAACACCCATGACAGAGAAATGTGGCGGATCCTGGGGAAGGTCTATGCCCAACGACGGACGTTAAAAGACTGATGATGATGATGATGATGATGATGATGATGATGATGATGATAATGAGTGAAAACAATTTTTGGCAACTTTATCGAATAATCTATCTTCGTCTCCCCTTGTATATCTATGTCCCTAAATTTCTTGCGTGTAACACTTTTCAACGAGCACACAGACACTACACCTTGATCCTAGACATTGCCTGGGAGCAGCTCTTCAATCCTAGGTAGGGTGCGCAGATACTTTAATCCTAGGCAGAATTGCCGACCCATACGTAAATAATTCTGTCATTTTTACGGGCACTAAGCTAGTATGATATAAGCCTGGTCTTGCTATTTCTATCGATTGAATCTCTACTTGATTAAGCAAATCCTCATGATTTTTTTAACGCCTGCCGTTCTTAAATGAGGATTCAAAATCTTTACACAATCAAGGAGAAACTTTACTTGAATGGGGGGAGGCGTGGAAAACAAGGTTATCGGTTAATCATGATTAGAGATCTATCCGGAGGGTATCCAACCATTTGATATCATCGAGAAAATAGCTTACCGAGGACAATTGTGCATTAGTCCACTTTTAAAGTACTTCATTTGGGACTTGACACACAGCACTCCTCCCACTTTTCAAATCAGACCTCCCCCACAAAAAATTACAAAACAAAACAAAAAAAACATTCAGCATGTTGGCAGTTCTGGTTGACGGTTTCTAGCTATACATACATGTACATGCACCCACATATATATACACACATACACTCACTCAGTCACAGAATTTTTAAAGGCCACTAAGCCTAAACCGACAATGAAACACGTTTTTCTTTGAGCTAAAACTCTAACCTATCCCTAACCCTGACCTAAACACGACCATAAAACATGGGTCATTATTTATATCCAATGGTCTGCTTTAAATTCCTATTTTGAGATCGCCCCAGTTGCTTTGTAGCATTTCCTTTAATCTCGTCCACACTCTCTCCCCTTTTAATGGCGAAAAGCCAGACAAATCTGGATTATAAGCAGGATGCTGGCAGACTTGACTTTTTGCCAAATTTGTCTATGTGAAAAAGTAAACAAGCTCACTTATTGATGTCTCGTCTGAGTAAATCCACGGTAGAGTGTATGTTTAAGCATGCACAGTAAGATCCGCTCTAATTAGTTTTCACGTTACATCAGGGCACATGATTGATTCCCGAGATATTCAAAATGGTTGGTGGCTTTCCAGTTAGACCTGATCCAATCAATTTATTTTCACATTTGAATTTACCATTTCCAAATTTTTGTCCCTGCATAAACACTAATAAATCGGAGTCTAGAACTCTGTCTCTCTCTGTCTCTCTGTCTCTCTCTCTCTGTGTTTCCTGCATTTCATTAAAGTGGTATGGCCAGGGTGTTGCATAGTGTATATACATTTCATTTATATACGGTGTGTAAATCTCTACACAACCGCATCGTTGTTGGACAAGTGACACGCAAATTAAATCCGGCGCTGTCGCACGAAAATGACGAAATCTCGTGACGAAAATATCGTGTCGAAATCGCGGAGGAGGTAAAAGTCTGAAAGGGAGACACATTCTTTGGTGCTCTTTTTATTGCACCGTTGGCTCGTATCCACGGTGAAAAATCGGCTAGAAGTCATCGATCCATACCCAGTTGAAGCATGACCCGTTAGAGAAACAAAATACAAGTCCGTGTTCAGCATTATTAATATATCTAATTTATATATTTTCCATGACCATTTGTATAATGGGACCCTGGTTCCGTAACGAGGCAAGACAGGTTTAATGCAGTTACAAATAGTTGCTAAAATGTTTAAACTTTTTAAAAGAAGCATCGTTTGTTGTCGGAGTCTTAGCATTATAATCCCAAACGGAGCTTTAGCCCTCTTCCCTTTCTTACCCTCTCTTCAACTGGGTGTTGCCATTCCTCAGCCCTCCTACTTTACCACAGCCCGCAGTTAAACGCCGATGGTTGAAAACCCTTTGAAAAATCGTGTGCACTGTCTGGCTTCTAAAGCAAATATTGTCAAACTGATTTTAACGACCAAAAGTTTCAAAATAATTCAGGTTCTTAAAATGCACCTCCCTGATTGGCTAAGCATGGTGGGCTCAGCCCCTCCTTTCTCCTGTTACCATGCTAGGGTTGTCCAAAGTCCCGGCCAAGATTATCGGGGCCGACTTAACCAATATAACCATCTATCCTCCGTGGGCTCAAATGCTTCCTTCCTGCCTTCAGTGAGATACAGACATACGCACAAAGAATCTTTGGACGATTGAACCCCTTCTTGTTTGTTTTGCTCATCACGACGTTTCGTCTGATCCATTCTACGAAATTCTTCAAGTGTACTATCTGAACGTGATGGTGGTAAATATAATTTTTCCTTTCAATATTTTTGTAGCATGTCAAAAGTCAAAGCTGGGGTAACTAGACAGCTTTTGTCCTCTTCATCACGTAGTTGCTTTTAAAAGGCAATGAAAATTCAAAGCAATCCCTTTGGGACCTCACACACTTATTCCAGCGTTTGCTCCCCGTTTTCAGAACCGTCTGCAAATAAACAAAAGACCCCAAACAAAAAAAAGGGACCTTGGCTACATTTCTTCGAGTTGGAAAGTTGAATAAATAACAATCGAGAACTGTTTGTAAGATCGAATTCGATCTTGATCCTTAATCACGTAGAGCCAAAGATTAACAATTACACCATTTAGTTCCAAGGGGCCCCTTCTTTTAAGCAGAACCCCCCATAGCCCTAACCTATTTTTGGGTGCCTGTAGCGTTCCAAAGGCAAGGTCGACTTAACTAGACAATTTTCCTCTACCTCATGTATGCGAGGGATTTCACATTTGAAATGGCCCCTGTGCCATATTCTACTTAAGTGTAAAGACGTATAAATACCCCTTTTTCACTTTCTGTCCCCATGATTAACTGTTATGTCCCTTCAGTCTTGCTTCTATCTGCATGAGGCATCAGCAATTCGGATAGGCATTTTTGAGAATATGTCCCACTCTTTTATGCCGTTCGACTGTGTTCTGTATTAGATCTGTCCCAAAAGTATCCAACTGTTTATTATCACCGAAAAATCACTTATCGAAGGCAATGAAAATTCAATGTAATTCTTTTGGGACCTCACACACTTATTCTAGCGTTTGCTCCCCTCTTCAGAACTGGCTGCAAAGAGCAGGAAAAAAACTATACGAGACGTGAAGAATGAACAGACACGGTCTTTGTTAACGCGATCAACAGTACACTAGCTTACTAAATCGTGTCTCACAACCGGAAGAGTGTCAATTTATGCATCCCCAGTATGGTCCTTTCTAATTGGTGGCAAAGTTACATTAAAGCCATGAAGCGGGTTATCGAGATATTCAAAATGGATGGATACACCGTAGGTTAGCTTTCAACAGCTCCCAAAGCTGTTGTTCTTACAAATGAGAAATTTTGCATAAACAAGTGGCGATAGTATCGGGAATTTAGAGGTACCCTGAACTTTTCTGGCCTGACGGTTTACAGCATGGAAAATGGAATCAGCGAACCGAGTTCAAACTCCGTACCCTTTTCCATGGCCAAGATATGGATATCTCTCCTCTCCTTCCCAATCCCAGCTATGGGTAAATAGTAGGATAAACTGTGTACTTCAGGTTCGGTAAGCAACCAATCTAGGAGAAGGCAAACTCTGGAATCAAACCGGGAATATCCAAAAGAAAAGAAACCAATGGTTTGTTCAATGGGCGGAGAGCCAACAATCATCAACGCCTTGTGGAGTGCACAGACATACCATCCACCACATCTCGGTCTGTCCCCAGCTGTCCTGATTATGTCTTCCTCATGGACCCAGGCTGACAGGAACGAGAGAGTGAGGTCCTATTTATCCGAACATCCCATGAGAACAGTATATGACATAAGGTCGATTTGATGTGGGGATATCACACACATAAATGTATAAGAAGAACCATCTCGAAAATTCCCTGCAGTCCTCGCAACTATTGTTGCAAATGCATACGAGCGCTGGTTTGGGGGTCTCGGGACAAATCCCGAGCCCTCCAGACTAGACTACACGACTAATAAGGCACAACCCCATCGGCTATGGCACTGTATTTGCTTCCGTCTGGTCAAAACTGATCAAAACATATGGGCCATTACAGGCTCATTGGTTTGAGCACAATTTTTCCTTTCTTTAATCGAAGTCGCGCGCAAGTCATGACTTCAAACTCAAAACTGAAGCTACGGTCATCTTCGTCTACGAAGGACGAACATCCTGTTTGCTTCAATATAAGTGAGACAATGTGTTGACATCGGGAATTCTTTCGGGAACAATTGATGTCGAATATGAATAAAGATATCCCAATGTATGAACGGGAACTTCTTTAGAACATCGCGGCGGGAAGAAAAAGATGAAACTAATCTGCGTCATTTTTGCAGACAATATCTTTTAAACTGATTATTTATGGTTTTAACGGGTGAAATACAAACCTGCAATCGGTTCTTATGATCAGGTCAGGTTATTCAGATATTGCTATTTTTTTAATTTAAAAAATGCATATTTTTAGCTTTTTTAGTCATTTTTCCAACTTTTTTTTTCTTTTATCACCCGTCGTGGACATAAATCTTTCCCAGGATTCGCCACACCTCTCAACAGTGGGTGTCGCAGAGCCAGTATTTTTCTGAACCTGTCCAGTTCGTCTTGCCATTTCATATTTTGCCTGCCTTGGTTACGCATTTGATCTCTGGGGATCCATGTTGTCAGTCGTGATATTCATCGGTTGTATGCCATTCTTGCAACATGGCAAGCCCAATGTCATTTGAGTTTTTAAATGGTTTCTCTGATGTTTCGGGCTCCTGTTTCCCCTCTAATATACTGTGCTGTCTTGTGATCTCTCCATGTGATGCTGAGCATAATTCAACATGATTTAGCACATTAATTCATGAAAATGCAATTCTAGAAAAAATGCTTTGTTATGAAGCAATAAATGGAATGGATTGTAGCAGTTAGAAAAAAGTTTCTCTTACTATCCAGTAGTAATCGAAACAGGATTTTTCGTAATTTGCATTACGTTTTTTGAACACGAAGTTAACACAATATGTAAAAGTATATTTGGTAAAATAGATTTACTAAAAAAATTCGAGTATTTTTGCAATGGCTTATTGCAGTGGCCCCAGATCACCGGGCTGTGGACTGGTACCGGAATGCTAAGCTATGCTATCGGGCTGCGAGAGAACGATATGATTTGGCGATATTTCTCTGTAATTTTTTTTTCGGCTGATTTCCCTGGATCTTATAATTAATATCAAAAACTTTTTAACTAATTGAGTGTATTAGCCACTAGAGTGACTTATATCGTACCACCTATATTCCGATCGCACACATCCCGTCAGCCTGCAAGAATATTGCCAATATTAGACCAGTCTGCGATGCTAAAATATTTGGGATCCCTGGCTTATGGATTCGAGATGATTGTCGTTGTCTCTGTTAGCGTATTAGGTGGCGAAAATTGGACGTTAGTCGTTAGATGGTATTTGCAACGATTATTTCTAACTAGCTTCGTTTAGTAAGACCACTTTTGGTTTTAATGCGGAATGTGAACAGTTTTTCCCGTTTTTTTCGGGTAGAAATAATATTTTTTGCACCAACTTGGTTATATTAGTCACTTGAATGCGCGGATTCCACTTAAGTTAAGTAGGAAAAGAGTGTGGGTGTAACGTAGCGGGTGCGAAACCATCGATCAGGGTGTTTTATTTTCTTCATTAAGTCGTCTTTTTCGACTTGGCGATAGAAATCCAACCAGTAAAGCTTCTGCTTGCTCAATTTCACTAGTGCAAAACAAAAATCTCAAACAATTCTTTTAGATAAGTAAACGTTTCTTTTTATTCTCGGAAATCACTTATATGCACGTGAACTCAGACGACGGAGAGGAGAATAGGTGAAAGAAGAGACTTCATTGTTTCTGTACGTTTACTAATAAAAGACTCTTAAACGTATCCTCGATGTGAGAGAGAGAGATGGAGAGTGAGGGATACAGGATAAGTATTACATATCCGGTCGTGGTCAGTGCTCTCCAGGGTAGGAGTAATGTAGTATGGTCTGGCGCTCTGTTGGATATGCGGGATTAGTATCGCCAGTGAAACTGGGCCGCCATCTGTCCGATACACAGACGGGGGGACTCTCGTAGCGTATGTCACGTCAACACCTCGCTTAGAATTTGTTGGTCTACCTATATATATCGTTAGTGGGCCAACCTTTGTCACGCTATTATCTTGGTGTGTCTCTTGATTTCAACCTTATCATGCTGCGTGCGACTGTTTCAGATCTGGCCTTTCTGATCGCCATTGTTAATATATAGGTAAGTCACGTGATGTACATGGCTCTGTGCTACGATATGACCATATAGATGTCTTCCACTATTTATCATAGATCAGCAGAATCAAAACTTCTCAGTTCACAAGTTCTTTCATATATTTCGCACATTTTTGCAAAAAGAAAAAAACAAGTTTAATAAATGAATGAATAAAATTTGTGCGAATGAATAAGCTACGAAGATTCTTAAAATTGGATTAAATTTCTTTCTTTATTCTTGTCTTTCGGTAAGTCATCTGATTGGTGATTGGAGGGTTACTCGAGAGATTGTTGGTTATTCCATTTGTATCTGACCTTGTGCCTGATATTGTTTAAGCGAGCCCATAATGATTTCTGTTACAAACGAAGTAAGAAATTCTGCTTCACTTTCCACACAAAATTTTCCACGACATGGTAAATAAACCAAGTTATAAATACGACTTTTCCTACAAATAGTGTCGCTTTATCCCTTAATGCCTGAACATGCACGAATAGATCTAAAATCAAATTCATTTAGATTGTAACTTCAGATTCGATAGATTCATATGGCCGGTCATTTTTCGGAAAGAATGCCAATTTCAAAAAGCCAGTCAGTGATTGAAAAAAGAGGTTCGGGTCCGGTTGTGGAGATAGAGCGGTACACAGGAGTACGGCTTTTACCTACTTCTCAATTTCCAGTTTTATGTTTATGTCGTAAATGACCCTGAAAATGGCCATAATTGTTTAAGAAATACCTTAAGAGCCTCAAAGTACTGTGGAAACCATTGGTATGGATTCACTTCGCTCACCCTTAATGAATGAGGGATTCAGTGATCCCTGAGCATAAATCGTAGATACAGCCTTCCAGTAAACGTTGTCCTCAAAACCCGTTTTCTTCACTGTTCAGATCGATCCTTCTCTATGATAAATGAATCCATTCCCTCTCTGACCTGAAAGAACCGTCATAGAACCTTTCCACAACCAAACCATCGAACCACTGTATACTAAGGCAAGTCTATGGTCTCAGAATCAGTTTATTTCAGAAATGATATTGAAACTGACAATGATTAAGCCTACGAGATCCAATGAAATTCATTGCTGAAACAACAGCTTTGAGAACGTATGTCTTATCCATGTATTTGGACAGCAAACTGCATCTGCACAACACTTGTGGATTTTTTTTAATTCTAAGTAACACAAAATCAGGTTAGTTAGATCAACCTGTAGAGTCTCATGGTAGTTTTACGTTTCTGTTCAGATTGTTAGTTTTTTATTATTTAGATCGAAAATTTGTATCCAAACCTTTGAGATCTGTGACCTTTTTTTTAAAAGATTTGATTTGAATACGTTCATGTTTGGTTAATCCACTGTAGATGGAAAACACTGCCTGGTAGCTTATTACGGATGGGAACGGGTCTGTCTGAGAAGAGGTGTTTTCTGACCCCCCGTAGCGGATTGAATTAGTATGCCCTAGTATGTCCTCATTGATGGATAATGAACTGCAGAAACATGGCCATTGGGAATCACCCAAGCTCACAATCATTGTGATGTCCAACCAAACTTCTATTCATTTTGGGAATATCATGTATTGCCGTCTATTCCACCACAAGTTATATTCTATCACAGTTTTTGGCAATTCATTGAAGATGTTTTTGCCTGTCACTAGAAAGAAATACAATGGACTAAAAGACCGTAAATATACTGTGGAAGTAAACAGAAGTAGATTGAACTCGTTGATACAGTCAATAACTGAACATCCGTGACGTCAAAATTTGAAGTAACGTAAAACAATTCCATCGAAAAAATAAATATGGTCAAAATTAATTCAATTCATGACATCACCGGCGTTTTCCACTTGAGCTTTCAGACAACATCGAGAAAAGTCCACCTTCTGGGGAATCTAAATGTTATCGATAAACTAAATAAGGCCTACAAAAGGTCAAAGAAGCCTTTCACTTAAAAACTAAAAAAGAATTTTGAGACAGGTTATTGTGGAGTACTGACGCCAATTTTCGAGTCTGTAAACAACACGGTATGGTCAAGAGCGCTGAAACACACAAACGAAATACAAACACACGCACATATAAAAATAAAAGGGATAGAACCCTTAGCCACCTTTTGTAGCAACAGTTGTTCAGTATTAGCGAATTCTTTTCTGGAGTTGGAGGACAATGGAATAGATTATCAGTTTATGTAGTGCTTTCACCAGATGTAAATATGTTTTAAAACAATAATGATATTCATTTCGACACAACAGATCTTCAAGGTATTCAATAATGTGTAAATAAGACGTTATGGCATGTACTCATATATATGACTTGTATACTTCTTTCACACTAAATAAATTTGTATTGTACTATAATATTACTGTCCTGTGCGTACTATGCACTGATGCTATATAATTGTCGTGTGACACTGAATTCACTGTTGACACCATGGGTGTATACTATGAGTTGAGATGCGTCATATACATCAGTCAGTTCATCAAGTGCGAGGGAATACAACTGAAATGTATTCTTCTGTCCACAATTAGACGAAATATATAGATTCCTATATCCTCAATGCCAAAACCACTCAGATAGTGTAAAGATAAGCACATTCGCCTCACACGCATAAGTTGCTGGGTTCGATTTCCGGTATGAACAGAGAGTGAGAAAAACTTTTCATTATGAGAAAATGTCCTTGTGCACTCAAAATGAACCAAGTGATTAGGAATTTTGATCTTACCTGCCATGGGGTCGGTCGTAAGAATGAAGACCCGGTCTTGATCAGACTTTAAACTTGCTAGGATCACTAAGCTGAAACTAGGACTATTTATTCACCGACCTATTTATACTCCAGTAAGAGACTGACGGTTCAACTTTGATATACATTGAGTAACAATACTTGGAGCAAGACAGATGATTATGTGCTGATTTGATTTTTCTAGGCATAGCTCGCTCATTCGAAGTGGTTTAATCGACGAAAGTTGAGAATATCATGAATAAATCATGTAACAAATGAAGTTTTAAGATGATTCAGGACTATAAGAAAAGCCTTGCTGCCAATAAAGAGATAATTCAAAGGTGCATAATGCTCCCGTCATACACTCTTCGGTGAGATCAACATCGTTTTGTGTAACACATTTTCTTCTGCGTAAAAAAGCTCCATTCTCAATTCTCTTCGACCTAAAAAAAAAAAAGCCTAATTCTCAATTCTCTTCTGTACAAAATTTTCTTTTAAAATTCTCTTCTGCGTGGAAAGCTTCATTTTCAATTTCCTTCTGCGTAAATAAGCTTTATTTTTAATTCTCATCTCTGTATAAAAGCTTTTCAAGCTTTATTTTCGCTTCTCTTCTGATTATTTTCAATTCTTTTCTGCACACAAAAGTTCCATTTTTAATTGTCTCATGCCTGAAAAAGATTCATTTTTGATTCTCGTCTGCATGAAAAAGATTCATTTCCATTAGACTACTATGTAAAAAGAACACTATGTTCAGTTTTCCTATGTTTAAGAAAACTCCACTTTCAATTATCTCCTGCGTAAAAAAGCTTCATTCACAATTGTCGTCAATTGTCTTCTACGTAAAAAAGGTTCATTCTCAATTCTCTTCTATGTAAAAAAAAAGGTTAATTTTAAATTCTCTTTTGCATAAAAAAAGCTTCATTTTAAATTCTCTTTTGCGTAAAAAAGCTTCATTTTGAATTCTCTTCGGAATAAAAAAGCTTCATTCCCAATTCTCTTCTACGTAAAAAAGCTTCATTGTCAATTCTCTTCTGCATAAAAAAGCTTCATTCCCAATTCTCTTCTGTGTAAAAAAGCTTCATTCCCAATTCTCTTCTGCATAAAAAAGCTTCATTCCCAGTTCTCTTCTGCATAAAAAAGCTTCATTCCCAATTCTCTTCTGTGTAAAAAAGCTTAATTTCCAATTCTCTTCTGTGTAAAAAAGCTTCATTCCCAATTCTCTTCTGCATAAAAAAGCTTCATTCCCAATTCTCTTCTGCATAAAAAAGCTTCATTCCCAATTCTCTTCTGTGTAAAAAAGCTTAATTTCCAATTCTCTTCTGCATAAAAAAGCTTCATTCCCAATTCTCTTCTGCATAAAAAAGCTTCATTCCCAATTCTCTTCTGCATAAAAAAGCTTCATTCCCAATTCTCTTCTGCGTAAAAAAGCTTCATTTCCAATTCTCTCCTGCATAAAAAAGCTTCATTCCCAATTCTCTTCTGCATAAAAAAGCTTCATTCCCAATTCTCTTCTGCGTAAAAAAGCTTCATTTCCAATTCTCTTCTGCATAAAAAAGCTTCATTCCCAATTCTCTTCTGCATAAAAACGCTTCATTCTCATTTTTCTTCTGCATAAAAAAGCTACATTGTTAATTCTCTGCTGCATAAAAAATCTTCATTCTCAATTCTCTTCAGCGTAAAAAAAGTTTCGTAGTGAACTTTTCGTTGGGAAATGAATAGAGTGAATGTTGTTGACGAAGAATTTATCTCCTCGTGGTTTGATATTGGCGGCAGCGTCACTGTAGATGCGGAAGGAGAAAAGGAGAGATATAAGAAGAGAATGCGCACCAAGTGTGAACTTAGACGCAGAGATGACACAAAATAAAATGAACACATACAAGTATTTTGGATAGACAAGTAAGACGTACATTTAATACAGGGAAATAAATGACGAATAATGAATGAAAGTGAAGTATGTATAAGGATAACATAAATCTGATCGATCGTGTGAAGAGATGAGAAAAGAAGAGATAGCGAAGGGTGGGAGCTTTCTTGCCCTTAGTGGTATTGGCGTCGGAGTCGAAGCGTTGCCTGAACTGCTAGGATAACTGTATGGCTTGGATCGTACCAAGGGATTTGTGGGTGCCGGGTACAGTGTGTGAGCTAAACTGCCAAATGTGCATGGACTTTGGGGCAATTCTCTGACGCTGATAGACTCTCGACGGACAGACCATGAAAGACAGAGAACATGGAGTTTTATCCATGCGTGTTTCCCGAAGTAAAGAAATTTCGGAGAGATTGCTGTAACTATCGGATAGTAAAAAAATCTTGCCATTTCATTCACTAGAGTGAGAGGTGTATACACGTTTCGATCACGTGGTGAAGACACGGTGGCGCAGCTGTGCGTATGTGTGATGCCCCGACATCGTTGAAGCGAAATGGGCAAAGTTAGTACCGAGATAGGTCAAAGTGGAAAAATGGTTAAGATCGGATCAGTCGGGAGGTCGGCGAAATGATAACGATCTTAAGGAGAAGGAAAGAGAGAGAAAGAGTAGCCGACAGCAAGAGCTGGGGTCAGAAGCTTAACCAGCGAGGGGTGCTGGTGCGAGTGAGTTTTGGACCAAGAGAAGGAGGGAGAGAAAAAGAGTAGCTGGTAGCAAGTCCCGGGGCCAGAGGCATGACCATCTAGGGGTGCTAGCGCCAATGAACCTTGTACCATGTGCGCCCAGGGGATTTATGGGGGTCGTTGGAGGAAGTGGCGTTTTCGATATCTACCTAAAAGAAGGGTTTCGTAATTAATTCCTTACTGAAAGTATCGGGGCGCTACAAAAGCTTAATTCCCAATTCTCTTCTGCGTAAAAAAGCTTCATTTTAAATTCTTTTCTGCGTAAAAAAAGGTTCATTCCCAATTCTCTTTTGCGTGAAAAGGCTTCATTTTAAATTCTCTTCTGTGTAAAAAAGCTTCATTTTAAAGTATCTTCTGCGTAAAAAAGAGCTTCATTCCCAAATCTCTTCTGCCTGAAAAAGCTTCATTCTCAATTCTCTTCTGCCTAAAAACGTTCAATTACCGATTCGCTTCAGCATAAAAAAGGTTCATTTTAAATTCTCTTTTACATAAAAAAAGCCTCATTCTCAATTCTCTTCGACCTAAAAAAAACTTCATTCTAGATTCTCTTCTTCGTAAAAAAAAGTTTCATTCCCAATTCCCTTTTGCATAAAAACCTAATAAGAAAGTAGGCTGTGTTTTATTGTTTTTAAATTCTTCCGAGCGCTGTTCCAATGAATTAGGAATAACCTGGCTCATGTTTGGTCTCATGGTACCAACGTACATCGTACTTTTTCAGAAATGCCAGTGTTATTCCACGCGACGCACAAGGCTCTAATGACCAGATTGTACAAAGTACTTCACACCCATTCTTTATTAAACAGGTGTCATTAAGTGACCTCGTTCTTTTTATTTATTCCCCCGTATACCTGCAGGGTATATCCGAAAAATCAAGAGATTAGACCAGGACCGAACTCATAAACTCTCAGGCTGCGTGTTCGGGGAAAAAAACGAAAGGAATTAATTAGTTTTATTATTTATAAATACTTCAAGTTGCTGGAGACCGGTTTAAAATTTAAGGCGGTCGGATGTGACCCGAAGGCTGTTGTTTGAAGACCCCATGCGTAGATATTTGTAAGAATAGACCAACTGCAACACAAGGACGGTCCGAAGAGCTCCCAATTATAACAGAACTAATTATTAATTACAAATCATCCCAGACCAGCACACCATCACTCTACTGCAGGCGGCCACTACTTTTGAACGAAGAATAACCTGTTTGAAGCAGGGACATAGCAAGAGATTTGGTCAGATCTGGGGGCCAGAGGAGGGCTTCGTAATTTGAAGGGCACCTCCAGTATTCGGTGAAATTTTTCAGTAAAAATGCAATAGGTGAACTACCATTTATAAAGCTTTGGGGTGGAGGATCAATTGTTGGCCCAGGTGTCTTTTTCAAGTAGTTTCCTCCCAGCTAATCAGCTTGTTTGAAGTTTGTCAAAGACAAGTCTTCCTGTAACACACGATTTTATATCTATTGACCCAAGGTGAATGTGATTGTGATATGAGAAAACATTTAGGATAGTTTTTCTAGTTGATAGAGGCTTTTTTCAGTTTATGTTTTAGAATTTTGTGTATATATGTAAGCATATACAAACACATTTTATTGAAAATGACTAACAAGGATTGTTTGATCAATTTTTTAGTAAGCTTTCCTTGTTGGTCATCACCACAAAAAAACTTTTAACTACCCTTAATTCCTGTTCACGCCGACTGACTCGCTAACCGTATGGCTTGCTAAAAAATTCATTAAACAATCATTCGTTTCCAATTAGGCGTCTTTTAATTAAAAAAAAAACAGCCAGTTAGATACCCCCCTCTCTCTGTCTTAAAGGAGAAGAAACATGCAAGAATATTCTGAATCCTAATATCTGAATGGTTAGTGTATCGATGTTGCGTTTACAAGACTTGTCTACAAATGATAAGTGTAAGTTAGATAAGAAAGAGATAACTGCGAAAAGTGCCAAAACACCCACACTAATATATATATATATATATATATATATATATATATATATATATATATATATATATATATATATATATATATATATGTATATATATATATATATATATATATATATATATAGAGAGAGAGAGAGAGAGAGAGAGAGAGAGGAAGATATAGATAGATAGATAAATAGATAGATAGATAAGGCACATCGGTGGGGTTAATGGTTGGCGAGTTAGACTAATTGAATATTAGTACAGTGTAGAGGGTTCGATCCTCACTCACAGTCCCATACTTGCGACCTTCTACTCAAACTAAGCTTCGCTTTGTAAATAACGACAGAGAGATAAAATAGACTAGCATTGATTGATAGATAGATAGATAGATAGATAGATAGATAGGGAGAGAGAGATTAACTGTTTAATGACAGGAGATCATTTCAAATAAGTTTCTAAATCATCAGCATCATCAGTCTCTGAACATCTGTCGTTGGACATAAACCTTCCTCAGGATTCGCCACACGTCTCTATCGTGGGCGTCACGGAGCCAGTTCTTTCTGAATTTGTCTAGCTCGACTCTCCATCTAGTACTCTGCCGGCTTCGGTTGCGCTAGTGATATCTGGGGATCCATGTCGTGAGTCGTGATGTTCCTAAATAATACAACGCAATTTATAATCACTGTGTGTGTGTATGTGTGTTGCGCATGTCTGTCGATGGTCAACAAAAGATGAGGATACAAGTTGGAATGCTTAATGGAATAATTGATTGCTTCTCTTGTTTAGTTTGATTGCTGTTGGTTATAATAACATTTTCTCGGTTTAACGACTGCCAGATTTTAAGATACCCTCGTTCTAAAAACACCATTTCTGTACATGCACTTCGAGTGGATGAGCTCAATACAAAGTATAGCGTAATTATCTTTGTTTTGCTGAGCACAGGGTATGAATTAATCAATGGGATCCATAGAAATCTCATGGTGAATCATTGAAATTCTGGAATCAAGCGTTAATCGATACAGGGGGGAGAAAAAGCTAAGCCTAGCCGCTGCAAAGTCAAACTCCAGTCCTTCTTCTCTTCCGAGTGAAAATGGATATTGCAACATTTGTGTTGTATGTAAAATAAAAATTTTTGAAAAGTAGATTTGCCGATATGCAAGGGTTGTCAGTTTGGATCAGCTGGCAAGACTGTCGCCTGACGATCATAGGGTCATGATTTTAACTTACTGTAGGTAAATGTTATTTTCATATATTGGTTTGGTAAATATATTGTAATATAGTAAACTATCCGGTGTATTTTTTTTATCCCGTCACGTTTTTAAAAAAAGACCGGATAGTTTACCCCCTTGAATTTGACAAGGATTGCTCTTGTTTTTGTTATCCCAGTTTTGAATAAGCTTATTTCATGGGCTTAGGTATGTAAAACTTGATTCTGCGAAATCCCCAGGGATTTTGTGAAATTCCTGAACATTTCAGTAATTTTATGAAATCTCTAGTTTCACGTGCTTGTGATACTGAGCAATACTACTATGGCGTGTTCGATCCTTACTGGGTGCACCATCACTGTATCCTCGTGTCAAACTAAGTTAAGCTTCGTAAATATATACCAAAGGGGAATATACGTGATATTTGCTAAGTCAAGTCTAGTTTGAGATAAGGCCTCAAGTGGTTAGGCACCAAGTGAGAATCAAAGTCAGTAAGTAGTAATAATCATCATCAGCAGCTTGTCAGCCATTCACTGATTGTGAAACGAGTAATTTTGATGCTTGGGAATTCCACAAAATCACTGAGGATTTCTCAAAATCATTAATTTCACTCTCTTACTGTAAGATAATAACTCGACGAAAAAAATAATATCATAGCTACTTCTCTATCGCGAAGGAGTCAGTACTTTCTGGGCTTATTGAGGTCGTGACGACATCTTATTTTCTACCGGTCACAGTTTTGTGCATGGTCTCTTGGTAACCACGCTATGAGCCTTGAGCTTGTTAGAATTTGAGGACTAAGAGGGATTCTTTAATTGAATATTTCATTTTATTCTTGAATATTAGATTTTATTTTTTTAAATAGCATTTTTATTATAGCCACTTTTAGCATAGGTATATGTGAAATATACTTACATACTTGGTCAAAGATACAATTAGTTACAGAGAAACCCTTTTCAGACGCCAAAAAGACTATAGAAACATCTCGAGTAGATTCATTGACAAGATAAAGCGTGGTCGCTTGGACCCCCCCCCTAGATATCTAGTCACAGTCACTTGATTAAAAAGACCTTAGGAGAAAGAAAATAGGAAAGGGGTGATAAAAAGGGTCAGTGTATAAGGATTCTAACGGTGGAAGTAAGAAAGACGAACTGTAAGTTTAGTGACGGGAGAAACGACGGAAAGCAGGAGGAAAATAGAAGAGAAAAACGTAGATAGTCATTTAGTTCCGGTATCAGGTAAAAGAAGAGGGCATGAGTTAATCTAGTAAAATTGATAGCAATATAGAAAAATGACGCTCGCGTATAAATAGGAGACCAAAGACTGGCCAGGACAGAGTAGAGCAGAAAATATTAGAGTAGCACACCAGACGAAAAGGTCGGAGATATACGGGCCACTGGCTCTTGGCTGTTAGCAGTAGAAGGACTGATTCTCTTATGCTCTCCTTGGACAAGCCCCTCCCCCTCTCTCTCTCTCTCTCTCTCTCTCTTCCCCTCTCTCTCTCTCTCTACCTCTCTCTCTCTCTCTCTCTCTCTCTGAGTGAGGAATCCGTTTGGTCTTCAAACGAAGACTATTGATGTATTTTCGGTCGGCCGGAGTAAAAAAACAAAATATTGGTTCATGAGTCTTGAGTCCCTCGTTCCTTCGTTTGTTGCAGCCGCAGTGCGCAAACATGCAAACCCAACCCCATTTTATTATTTTTGCTCTTCAGATCGAGAATTTTTCTTTCACCTCTGCCAACGGTTTATGGTTAAAAATGAAACCCTTGAGAACAGGCAAAATCACAAAGTAGAAACCTCAAGAATGAAAAAAAAGAGGCAAATAGTGAAAATGAATTTATGGGGTTCCCGTGTCTATTTGTTTGTCCACACAATATCACCAAAAGTTCTCCATGAATTTCAATTAAATCTTGTTGAAAGTTGTACTATAGGCTACAGAAGATTTGATTAGATTATGGGGTGGATCTTGTTTTTTTTTTTTCGTTTTTTTAGATGTATTTTTATTACCCTGAATGAGAAACGTTCCAGACTAGATAGAACTTTCAGGAAAGGAACATTTAATCACAATGTGTCTCCTTTGTAATACATTTTCTTTTAATTTCAGTTATTTATGCATTAACTTGTGTTTATCAACTCAATATCTCTGAGAGTCCTCAATGCATTTCAAAGACATCTTGTTGGGGCAGACCATGACATTTTTCACTGTTACCAGCCTTGCATTATAGCTTTATGAACTAAGCTTTTTTAGCGACAACGGCGTTGACAGTGTTATGCGTTCTCTGGGCGCCTTCTAGTAAATGCAGCGCGTGAGATTCGCAGACCCCCTAACTGCAGGGTGCTGGACCTCAGGGGGCACAATATATCTGAGCAACCCTGAAAAATATTCAAAAAATCATGTGAAAAATCTAAAATAATTAAACAAATAAATGTGCTAAGGGAGCAGACGGATCTACCGCCGCCTCTGCTTCTAGTTAGTATTCAATTTCATCCATCATATTTTGCCCGTTGCTTTTTAGATGAAGCATTTTTCACCATCATCATTCGAATCAAAACTGTCTACATAAGTTTCTCTCAGTTTTTAAGTGGGTCCGGCTTGCTGGCTATGTATGTATCACGCATCCAGGCCGCACCATTGGAGCTGAAAATTTTAACATTACTCCTTATCATGTCAACGAAATGCGAAATATCCCCTAAATAGTTTTTTTAGGGGAGGTCAGTTTGCAATGTAAGTTTATGTAAAATTTGCTCCTATTTTGTGCCCGCTTGTTTCTTTTTTTTTGGGGGGGGGGAATTCACACTGTTTAAAAATCACTGCCCTTAAGTTAATTTTCAGATATTCTCGGTATTTTCTTTACCAAAAAAATGCTTTTTTTCCTCAAATTATTTCTTTTTTTAATTCTTTATTCTGCATACATAAGTGGCTCAGTTGTGGATTGCTTACCTCCAGTCCGGTAGGGGGGGGGTCAATACTAAAGACTCTAAAAATGGTTCTCAATGCCTCTCTACAAAGCTCTACGGTCTAGGATTGAGAAACATGTTACCGAGGCCGTTGGATACACCAGTTCTCGTAAGATCACCGAAGTAAAGCAGCGTCGAGCCTGGTCTGTACTTGGATTGGTGAATATATCAGCTGCCTTAAATAGGGGGATCATAACTGGTGCCTCAAACAGAACGACGCTTCGACGGATCTGGCAAGCCAGAAGTGGGTCTTACTAACAATTGCCCCGTGTACCTATCCCTGCCACACCGTCAATGAATGTATAAGCGGGAACCATGGTACATACATACATACATTCATACGTACATACATACATGAATGCATAGCTGATGACAGATATGATAAAATATACGATTTACATAAAAGAAGGAATCGGGTATGCTCAAATTGTACAAAATATTTAGGGGAGATCATCAGTAATGCTAACTTATACGGTTGTTGTTGCTACTAAACTATTCCTGGCATCTGCGTTTCAGTTTTTACAAACCTATTCCATCTAATTTAGGGTTGAGTTTGGGGTTGCAATTAGCAATAAAAAGGATTCAACATTTTTGTTCATATTTAGTATCATATACGACGTCTCTACTGACTATCCCCCTTCGAGACAATCAACGAGTTGAGTATAATCAAGTTTACGAACCTAAACCAAACATTTACGCACATCGTTTGCCCGGCCAAATCCTAGCACCGTCAACCCAAAATGTACCAATGATTACCCCATCGGTTATTTGGATAAGTATAACAGGAGAAAAGACGAAGATCGTGTGCAACCACAACATCGGAATAGCAACACTAAAATCAAAATCGCAGAAACAGAACCAGAGAAAGTAGACCACTGCATCTACCTGGGACAAAGAATCTCCACGAGACTCTTAAAAGTAGAAGAAATCAAGCGAAGAATCACCCTACGACGGCGAGCTTTTGGCAGAGCAAGCCCAACCTTCGAAAACAAGAAGATCCTATTAATCCTAAAAAGAATGGTATACAACCAGTGCATCTTCCCGATAGTTGCTTATGGAGCTGAAACATGAAAACTAACCAAGAGACAGATCCGCAAATTGAGAACTGTGCAACGTGCACATGAAAGAATTATGTCTAACCACACATGGAGAAATCACAAGAAAGCATAATACACCCGACAGAAGACAGGAGTCAGTGACATCATAGAATCCATTGAAAAACTTAAATGTCAATGGACTAGTCATGTCGCAAAAATGACAGACAACCGATGGACATCACGACCTACGACATGAATCCCTAGAAATCACGTGCGCAACTGAGGCCGGCAAAGTATTAGATGGAGAGACGAGCTGGACAAATTCAGAAAGTAATGGCTCTGCGACGCTCATGATAGAGATGTGTGACGAAGGTCTATGTCCAACGACGGACGTTGAAAGACTGATGGTGATGATGATGATGATGCGATAATGATGATGATAAGTATTCGAATATCTCAGATGAGGCTTTGTCAAATACGATTAATTCTATGTATTTCTTTCCTCTTGATGTTTGCTGCTTTTTATCGCAAAACCCAGATCGTCATTCTACGATCGAGAGTAAATAGCATAGATCAGAAATGAAGAACAAATCCCTGAGCAGGACTCGAACTCCCATCCTTTATCACTCTGTGTCTTAAATAACTGCTGCCGTTTGACCTTCGTAGCCACGGAAAGCCATGCTCTCACGAACAATGGATGCAAATCAGAATATTGTCGGCGGCTTATTCTTTACGATCGTAGAATGACGATATGCGATGAAAAGAAATAGAAAATAAAATTTAAAAAATTAATCAAAATAATAATAACAGTATTCCTTGTAAAACCTGATACTGATTCTTGAATCTCCTTCGACTTTCGATTTTAGAAAACCAACCAGAATTTACACAAGTTGAGGTCACCAAAGAACTTCCGTTTCCCCAAGAAGATGGTGGCATCTACAGCCTTCAGTTTGCATTTGATGCCAAATCCTTAGCCGTCGGCTACAAATATGGCGGAATCCAGGTAAGTTGAAAATTACGTCTGACTTTGCATCAAAGGGGTAATAACCAAGCCTGTGCAAAGCTGGTAACAGGCCCTGGTCAGATAGGGAATCTAAGCCCAATTTCAAACTGTCCATTAAGTATATCTGTTATCAGCTCTAATTACAGATATGATTTATGCATTGATGCGCACATGTACGTGTAATTGTTTACATGGTATTCTTACAAGTAATGGAATCGAATAAAAGAACTTTAAGGATGTGTCAAAAAAGATTGGCGGGCGATTTCCTTCAAAATGTTTATGAGACAATTGGAAATTGCAGCTCAGACGTAGCCAAAATGTTTTAAGCCAGTAATCGCTTGCAAAAATTTTGGAAGATGGCTGCCATGATCATCAGAATGCCAATCTGCAATGGTCCAATATCCAGATTTCTTTTATATACGTATATGTATGTAAAATTTGGCTATTGTGTCACCAAAATGAACAATAGTTCGACTACGCCCCGTTAGATAAGATAATATAAGATTAAAAAAAAAGTTTTGTTTACTACTGCCGAGTTTAGATTCAGTTTGTGCAAAAAATACAATATCGATTATTGCTTTATTTTCTCCCAAATTTGTCAAATGATTAAAGTGAATGAAAGTCCTCGTGTTTTTGTCTAATAAATTCTGCTTGTAATATTGTAGACTACTTAAATATCCAGAAGAAATAATGCTCTTAATATTACAGGAATACCTCGAATTGCGTGTTTTTTTTTGTCAGTGCAGCTTTTAATGTAGAACAGTCAAGGCATTGCTGTACAAATTATCGTCTCAAAGTATAAGCTGAAAAAAATTATAATTAATATAATACCTTGAACAGTGCAGTTTTGAACTGCACGTAAATCTTTGGAACGAATTAAATGCACAAATCAAGGTATACCTGTCTTGTATCTTTCCTGCTGTCAAGGAAATTCGACACCATGAGAGCAAAACCGAACCTGTGTTGGACATGAGGGGCTATGCAGGATGGGGCGTATACCAACTTCTCGATTCCAAGGTTTTGTGTATATTTTCAAATAGCCCTGAAATTGACCATGATTTTAAAAAATCAAAATATCCACGGGATTTTACAGTGCCCCAGAACCCCCAGTTGCACGGGGTCACTTATCCTTGAGGGGCCCCTCTGCGATGCCCGAGCATGAATCTTAAATAAAGCCTTACTGAATACGTGGTTCCCAAAACCGATTTCAATCACTGGATCGAACTAATAAACGAATCAAAGAAGAATTAAAAAAGTTAATTATGTTAATTAGAAACTGCCAATCAAATTTATTACCCACAATATCAACATAGGTCTCTTGAGTTTCTATATTGCTCTGTCTGTCTGGCAATATGTATTACTATTTATATCTGTGTGGTTTAAATAGGGCTCAGAGTGGAATAAGTCTATGTTTGGTGTTAAGGTCTGCTATTTGATATTGAGTATGCGCCTCGAGCATTTCTATGGAATCTTTCGGGTAACTTCAGATACCGACTATGTGTTGTTCATGTCTCTGATGAATATAAAAGCATCGTCAGCACACAGACTTTGATTCGAATAGTTATTCCATAATCCGACCATACATTCTTTTTTGATTTACCAAAAGCTGTGCAATTCTTTTCAGTTCTTGTGTTGGTTTCAGCATCTAGATTTCCATCCCTTGACGGGATGCCCCTTAAGTATAAAGATATGTCTACAACATCTAATCTGGTTCCTTTCACAATGATATTTGGTTCAGTGTAGGGATCATCTGTCGTTGAAGCGAACATTACCTTTTTTTTCCCTCTAAGCTCATTGTGAAACGAAACCTATTATGATGATTAAATTTGAAATGTGATTTTATGATAAACTGGTCTTTTTATTTGTGTCTGATGGAATTCACGCTTGCTTGTTGTTTTGTTTTGTTTTTGTTTTTTTAAATTTCGGACATTTTGGTTGCCCAATTAAGGTCGAGAGATGTAACCTATTCATTGATCACTCGTTTTTACAATTTTCACCCACAAAACGACATGCTGCCCAAAGACTTTTGTCACGTGACAGTTTCAATCTGGTTACTAAACAGGCCTGTCTTTTTCTTTATGCCTATAGCTTTATTCAACGGAGACTGGCGATTTGCTACACGATATACGAGATTCTCGTTTGGGACGAGAAGCTGTGATGTGCATGAGATTTCATCCAGACAATGAAACTACATTTTTAGCAACCACAGCCGATGGAATGGTTTTGACTTGCGATACTGTAGAGGGCGTCGCTGTCGAAGTCATCAAAGGTCAGTAATTTTGGAACTGGTTCTTTTTACTGAATATGCCGGCGTATAAATCGAGCCCCAAACTAAGTTTTTATTCAAGTTTAGTCAATAATTCTCTGGGTTAGTCGACTCTCCAAAATAAGGCAGCCTTATATCCATCTGACTGTCAAGTTCATATGATCTAAATAGACTAATACGATCCATTAGGGAAACTTTTTCATGCTTAACAAGTCGACTTATGCGCCTGTAGATACGGAAATTCGTTCAGAGGGAATTTGTGAAGATTTATCTATCAGTTGTTTCAATTCTAGTGAAATAAATAACAGATGTATTTTGATATCTATGATATGACTTCTTTTTTAGAAAAAAAACCCCACTGATTTCGTTTTAGTAGAAGAATCCATTGTTTTGAATTGTGAATAGGAAATATTTATCACTAAAATTCATAATTTCATGAGAAAATCACACTCTTCATTTTATAAGTACATTGATTAATCCTCGTGGAAAAAAATTACGGATATATTTAGATTACTTTGGGCTGATCTTTTGAGAAAGAATACTCGGGTTTTCTTCCAGTGGAAAGGTCTATAATTTTAAATGACGGGTAGAATATATTCATTTGCATTTTTTTAAAAACTTTTTATGGAAAGAGTCAATTGTTAAGAATAGAAAATTCATACTTCTCATTATATATATAAACCAGTCGATCCCTGTGAAATAATTCAGGGATATACAGGTCTTCCTTTTTATCCGAAATAAAATCGTTCTGATAAAAGCCTTTCGTGAAACGAAGAAGCAATTACCATCAATTTCTATGGGGGAGATTTCAGAGCATTCCCATACAACGAAATGGTGAGGATGGTACGTCAGGTGGATGTTGTGATGGTGGTGGCAGGCACAGGAGACTTGGAGGTAGAAGAGAGGGGAAGAGTGTGCGCTACCTCTACAATGGCTCGCAGCAAAATAGATGCTGAACACTACTTTCGCTTTTCGCATATATTCAGTAGACGAGAAAGGGGCTTGAAATGAATTTTTGAAAAGTTGGGACTAATTCTTTTTTTTGAATTTCTATTTGATGATTTTCTTTTAACTAGAAAACTAATTCCAGTGGAAAAGTCCATTGTTCAAACTGATGGGTGAGAGATATTTTTGTCTGCAAACTTGTTACTGGAAGAGTCTACGTGATGCATTCATATCTGACACATTTGCAATTATTCTAGCCATAAACAGTTTGAGCATAACTAATGAATTGCTTCCTTTGGGGATTAATCGTGGGTCAAGTTTAGTGGAAACGCCCAACCTCTCTTGATGGATTGAAGGCAAACACCGCTGCAGATATCCACTCTTCTGATCGAAATATGACGATGAACAATGTGTTGATCTACCACTATGAATACAAGAATTCAAACGGGAACCATTTGACTTATGTAATCTTTAAGAACCAGGAAATAAGACTTGAATCGTTTACATTACAGTAAAATATCCGATTTGCGTGTTTTCCAGTGCTACCGAATATGGGCGTTTGCAGCCAATTTTCCAGGAAGGGAGATAAAAATATATATTTCTAGTTGAAGGGAAGGGTATATTTGAAATATAAGTTGGTGGTAACCCTGTTACCAGTGAATGATAACACGGTCTTTCTAAACGGGGGCATTTGGTTGGGATAACGTAAAACAATTGTCCTGCACCGTTATCCGTTGTTGACTTTGAGGTTCCAACTTTGAAACCCCTCGCCTTCCGCGAGTAGGCCTGATCCAAGGGATACTGTGTATCGTAGCTATTTCTTTTCTTAATGTTAAATGACTCTGACAGATATACCCTATACAAACGACCAATCCTGTATGAATAAATTCTACCAAAAGTTTACTTAGGCTGAATCTGAGTTGTTCGATTCTTTTCTTTCCCCTGTCAGTTTTAATTTGTCCTCCCATTAATCAATGGTTACGACTAGAGGACAGTTCCCAGCATTACTATTCCATACGACGCCTTATGTTGTAACAGAAGGCAATAAATTATCAATGTACGTTTTCTTTCTTGACATCTCTTACGTTGCCTATCTTTGCAGAGCCAACCAACGAAATTAATATTGTGGATTTTTGCCTTGATGGACAGACTTTTGCCACAGGAGGGACTGACCTGGCTGTTCGCTTATATGACTCCCGTACAATGCAGGTGAGTTGTTTGCCGACAGAACCTAATGATTAAAAAGTGTAGACATATGTCATGCATACAGAAAAAACACCATTTGGAGCTAGATTGTTGAAACAATTACTCCTTATTATGTCGTCTCTTTTTTAAAAATTCTCCTCCTAAATAGGTATTTAGTATGGGGTTCAAAGAGAATATAAGAACGAACATTCCGTTACAACGCATGTGTCATACAATAGTGCCGTTAGAGCGGAGGTTTACTTCATTTCTCTTGGTATGCCTTCTGGTTGAAATGGTTGCGTTTCTCCTACCAGCACCAAAAGTCAGTGCTCGAACCAGAGTAAGAGCAATGACTTCGCACGCTGATTTTCAATGTAATCAAGATAGTAAAATTAGCAAAACATAATATTCCTTTATTTACTCTTATTCAGTCATACTTGGCTGACCTCGGTAAATATAATTTTTATGTTCGAATAATTGCCTCTTCAATCAGGCCCCAGACCCTTTGATCTGCTTCTGTCAACTTCCAATTGTTTTCGCTACCATTTCTTTACAAAAATAGTTTATTGGAATTATAAGTACAAATTAAGTACAATAGTAACGTTGTAACAAATTCAGTATTGAGAACATTTGATGAACTCAACACTCCATCGTTGCAGAGTATTACATTAATTTTTTGTTCAAACCGTAGCCACTGGAGGTATGAAGGGTTCTCACATTTTAAAATGTATATGTATGTATGTATGTATGTATGTATGTATGTATGTATGTATGTATGTATGTATGTTTATTCCAGAGCCACTGGCCACTATTTTGTCTACAGGCTTGAAAATTGGCATCAGTACACCATTAAACCCTTTCTAAAAAATTTCATCTTTATCTTTGAAAAAAAAAGCTTTTTTTAAAAACCTTTTGAGGGCCTTATTTTGATGGGTTTATTGACACCTAGATTCTCCAGAATCTAGGTCTTTCTAGGTGACTTATTTTACTCTATTCAATACATATTCCAGTGGAAAACGCCAGTAATGTCATAGGATTTAATACGGTCATATTTATTTTTCGATGATATTTTTATTTTACTTGACTTGAAATTATTGATTATGATTACGAGTTCTTTTTTATTGCACCGTTGCCACTTATGTCATTGACAATGGAAATATGATTGCTATTTTCGTAGCCGTTTATTGCATCGCGTCGCCAGCTGTTGGGTTTCCCAAATCATTGTACGTTTTCGATAATACAAGCCAAATCCTTATTTATCGGATATCCCGAATGTGTTGTATCTGTTTGACGCTAAAGCTTGTTTTTTTTTCCTGGTCAGGTGGTTGGAGATACTTCCAGACTAGAAGTTGTGGTCTCTAGTTATTCTTTGAACTATTATACTTCACCAAACTGAATTGTCGTGTTCATCCCTTATTACTGATACCGACTTTGTCACAACGTTATTATTGTACTTGATTTGAACTTGTACTTCACTCGTGACGAGTTTAAATGATGAACGGATTCGTGCTGACCTCGTGTTTCAATTCATATCCTCGATGCCGAATCTTGTATCAAACTTAATGTTCTAATCAGTAGCTCATCCTTGATAATCCAGTAATTTATTTCTTTCGTACACATCGGGTTTTGTAGTGAATAGTTAGTTAGCGTATGGTGTAACGCAACTATCCAGAATCTTAACTGATATCCATTACAAATACAAATGCTATCTTTCTTTTTTCTTTGAATTTGTTTATTTTTCTGTGGCGATGGTATCGAAATTGTGCTGTTTTTGAATTTGAATGAATTTATCACTAGTCAACTAAAGGCCACGAATTATTTGGATCAATATCCTCATTGTTGTTACAAGTTTGCGAGAGCTTTGATCGACACATTTCTGGTCCCTGTCAAGGTTGTCAGTTAGTGTAACGGCCTTTTACAGTGAATTAGTTATTTATGGGAGAGTTGTTTGCCCAAGTGTTTTCTCATCGCTCCTTCCTTGGCCAACCATCGCGGCATGTCAGTGATGAGGATTTTATCGAAATCTCTTGTGATAGGTCAGGCCGCATAAATGTGGATCCATACCTCTCCTAAAGGTACCATTGCAAAGAAAGCATTACCAGCTTTGTAAGTAAGTTGGAAAAGGTACCCACGGTTCTGATTTAGCGTCAGTTACTCAAATGTTTGTCTCATAGGATGTATACTGGAGGTGCGATTAGCATGGTCGGTAACGGCTCGAACAATGTAATCAGCGATATGAGTTCAAACTCTGGTTGCTCATATTCACTTCGCTTTAATACCCTTAGGAAAGACATGGGTCTGTCTCTCCCTACCCCAGCTATAATGTACAGATTGAGCTTTTTATCCTTGGGAAGACATCAAGTCTAGAAGAACAACGCTGTTTCAAAACTAAGGAGTGAAGACCCCTTAAGGTGGTTTGACACGCAATTTAAAGTCCTACTGGCAGCCAAGCTAATGCCAGTCGAATCGCTCTCATATTTCATCTGGACTACAATAACGATGTGGATTTTAATGACTGGGTATCCTAGGATCTCCATAATATGTTTTGCATGCGCCTGGGGGGCGTACTTTTCTTTGTAGAGATAGAAGGAGGGCAGTATATATATATATATATATATATATACACACACACTATTCCTGACAAATATTTCATCTTAACGATCACATTTGCAGGGCGTACAGCTTTTAAATTATTGAAATGGTCTTGTGCCTTTATCTCAAACTGAAGTAGGGCTAATTGGCATATCATGCTGATTTTGATCGTCAAACCGTTTTTGCTCCATGCCCCACGGTAATATCCCATAAAATTTAATGTCCCCATTTATTATAAGGGTAATTCAATTACGAATATATATATATATGTCAAAATGAAGCATATATCGCATACATTGGCATATGTATTATTAAATTCTTGGCCCTCAGCCAAATCTCATTCGCACTTTGATTAATTCCGCCTTATTATAATAAGCAAAATTTGGTTTGATAAAGGTATAATAACTTGATGTTGAAATGAGAAATCTATCAACATTTAGTGTATTAGATCAAGGAGACGGATTTGAATCGACGAGAAATAATCTCTAGCGAGTCTAAATAACTGACGTTTACTACAAATCGTGTTGATTTCAGGCTCCAATTTTGTTTGTTTTTGTAATGATTCTCCTCTTTTTGACATTTAGTCGGTTTCCTCTGTTTTATAGTGAGCCACGAC
This sequence comes from Thysanoteuthis rhombus, assembly GCA_963457665.1. Taxonomy (NCBI): domain Eukaryota; kingdom Metazoa; phylum Mollusca; class Cephalopoda; order Oegopsida; family Thysanoteuthidae; genus Thysanoteuthis; species Thysanoteuthis major. The sequence continues at coordinate 27,677,718 of OY735227.1, forward strand.
AATAAAACCACATTCTACTAAATATGAAAAATACAGCAACGTAAAAGGGGGGAGGGGCTTTAGTTGTATTTTCTTTTTATCACCAAGCAGAAACTAAGCTATCTCTGTTTCTGAACATAAGAAACAAACGATTTTCATATCAGTAACCAATCATTCTTATGAATAGCACAAAGTATACTCACAATAAAATTAACTTTTACTAAAGTTTTGGGTATTTTTTTCGTCAAGTATCAATTGGCTTATAAAACAGTAGTAGAGTTGCAACAGTGACCTATTTGGGGGGTGTTTACATTTTAAAAAGTATGGGAGCCTACAAAAATGAGTTAGATTTTCTTTTTCTCGCTAACTAGAAACTTTATTTGCGATTAGAAATATCCGGACGTTGTCTATCTACTTTGACAAAGTTCAATCAATCTATGCTTATATAACTTGTAGTCTATAAATCATATAAGTATAAATAAAATAGTGGCAGTTGAATTGTGTTACTCGATTTCTATCTCATCACAAAGCCTCCTCACTTAGAATATAGTTTTTAAAGACTCATCATTCTGTAATTCAGCAACTTCTTCAGAATGCTTCATGTTTTCTCCAGATTAGACCGCTACGAATGATTCAATTAACCAGGGTAGAGATTCTATTTAATCTTAATACACAAAATCAATGATTTAGCCAGTGTAGCAGCATCTGTTACGTCATACTCTATCTAACCAATGAAATCGGGTATGTATTTTTGAAAAAATATCTTTTGACATAGTATCCACAAAAATCTCTATTCCATTCACGCCGAAAGTCAGATTACGGTATGATCAGAAATTTAGAGTATATGAAAGTATATAAGTATAGTAATGCAAATCTATTTGTTAAAAAAACCCTGTAAGCATGTTTCTTATAATATTGGGGTTGTTCTTGTGTAATTTGATCCACTATCTTTCATAAGTGTATTTTTCATTGCAATTTCTGAGTTAAACTGGATGTATTGGCCTATAGGCATGAATGGATTGAAAATACGCTCATAGCATTAGCTCTGATAGCATTGTTAAATTTTATAGATGAATTTGTTATTTCATTTAAAGCCGGTGAAATATTTTTGGCAACTAGATTTTCTCTGTGAATTACCCAGGGGGACAAGTAACATTTCCGTGTTGTCACCCAACACTAATTTTCTCATCATTACAAGAACACCATCAGCAGCACATGATACAATAATTTCCATTAGTTTTTCATTTTCATCCTAACATATTTCAAGCCTTTTAAATTGATCACTGGCTGGCAGTAGTGGTGCGTTTTGATAATTCTCAGAACCACATCCTCCCCCCCCCCAGAAGAATCTCCATGATCAAGATATCTCTATACCATAAAAAGTGCCTCACGGTCTTATACAGTTGATTGACCATCTGCATTGTGAATTTCCTCGATTTCAACTTTACAATAAGCCATTCTTCGACAATTCCATTAATCTCATTTATTCTGCTTCAAACTGTATCGTTATTCAGTGACATGTTATTGACATCTTTGTCATTTTTCTATAGAACTGTTTTGAGAAAAAATCGAAATTAATTGAATTATCTCCTATTGTATGATTCTTCCCAGGTTTTGCTATGAGCAGAGAAATTTCGCAACTATCCTCAAGAGTGCGATTATTGGTTGCAGTTTGTCCAGTAAACAATGAACTGATTGCAGATCTTTCTTTTTTTTATTATGCAATTCAAAATATTCCAATTTTGAGTTGACACGACTTTTTTCATGTTTCACAATCAACTGTTCCTCGGGACAGCCATGTTTTATTGATTTATTGCTCAAACATTGTCGGTATAATTTAATAGACAAAAAAAAGGTACCCATTCATTAAAGCCAACTTTCAAGAATTTTTCTGTACACAGACGAAATAGAAACCGTCAATTAAAACTGCCAGCATAGGTTTCTTCAGTTTTTAAGTTGATCTCGCTGACTATGTATGCATGTATCTATCTATCTATCTATCTATTGATCATGTTTACACGTCGCACCAATGGAGCAACAGGGCTTGAAATTTAAATATTTACTCCTTATTAAGTCTAGAATCTTTTTTAAATTCTCCTCCATTAATTTTTGTTGGTGGTTCGATTTACAATGTAGGTTTATACTTATTTCATCCCCTAGTTTATGTCAGGCAGTGTTCAAGCTTGCTTTCTAAAATTCAAACATTGCCAAACAAAAGACGAGAGAAAAAATCTTATTTATTGATCACCACTTTTTCCAATTTTTTGATTGATCTCCCCCAACATCCCAGCGTACTAATTGACGTTAATCTTATGATTGACTGACCAGACTTGTTTTTCTTTAGTTAAGACTGATCATCTCTACTGGATGAATATCAGTGAAGAAACAAATTCTTAGTAAAAAAATATATACTGATATAAAAACTTTAGGGCAATTAGTAATTTTTTCGTAATGTCTTCATTGAGTGAAGTTTAGTAACAAATTACGTAAATACTTCATTGTTTTTCATACCCCAAAAGGTTAATGAATTAGGCATTAGTTACAATGGGATCTACAATAAAATTAGTGATCTATAGCTTTGTTTAATTAGGAATGAATAGCGTTTTATAATTAGGAATTAATCATTTAAGATTTGGCACAACTTGGTTTTGATGCACAAAATGCTTTTTGCTCTTCACACCCAAATTCTGTATTGTCCCTCGATATGTTCTAATTGCCCCCTTATGTGGCGAGCATTCCATCTTCAAAATCACAGATCTAACCAAATAATCAATAGTTTTTCTTCCATTTCAGTAATTAAACCACTGCATTGCTTAGTAATACTTGTAACTTGCATTATTTTCACTTTATTTTTTTAATAGTTCTGATGGTTGACCAACTGTAGCCCAAGACTCTTCCAATGACCGATGGCTTTTTACCTTTTTCCAATGGCTTTATTGCTTCTACTTTATTTTAAAATCAGGTTCCTTTCCCTTCCCTTTGAGGCGTCGCCAACGCTTGCATAAGATTTAGGCTTTGGAGGCATAGGTACAAGGGTAGATGAAAGAAACGTTCACGCATTTAATGTATTTAACGCAACTTTTTTCGTATAGAAGGCATTATGGCTAGGGTAGGATTTAGACCTTGAGGGTCTGGGACACTTCAGGTTCGATGGGCCCTTCATACACAGAAATTAAGATATCAAAATACACTGTAAATAACAAAATCCACACATCAAAGTCCGTTTATTGTATGTAACTGCAATTGACAAATTATGCATACATAGAAATGTTGAATGAAGTATATATATATATATATATATATATATATATATATATATATATATATATATATATATATATATATATATATATATAGGAAGCGAATCCACTTCCTATATATATTATATATTTCCAGCTCTACTCTAAAACAACTTGACTTTCGAAGTATAAAGTTGAACGTAATGAACACTCTGAGATGAATCCATCACATATCAGACATTGTTTTATATTATGCTATATTGCAAACCTGATATGAACCACACATCTTTTTTATATTGACATTCTTTTCATCATCAGTCTTTCAACGTCCGTCGTTGGACATAGACCTTCACCAGGATTCGCCACACTTCTCTATCATAGGCGTCGCTGAGCGAGTACTCTCTGAATTTGACTAACTCGTCTTTCCATCTAATATTCTGCTGGCTTCAGTTCCGTATGTGATCTCGGGGGATCCATGTCGTGAGTCACGATGTCCATCAGTTGTCCACCATTCGTGCAACATGGCCAGCCCACTGCCATTTGAGCTTTTTTGATGGATTCTATGATGTCCTTGACTCTCTTCTTTTCCGGATGTACTGTGCTGTCTTGTGGTCTCTCTACGTGACGCCCAGCATAAATTTTTCATGAGCACGTTGCATAGTTCTCAATTTGCGGATCTGTCTCTTGGTTAGGTTCCACATTTCAGCTCCATAAGTGACTATTGGGAGGATGCATTGGTTATACACCTTCTTTTTTTTTTTTTTTTTTTTAGGATTGATTTTGCTGAGCATTTTCGTTTGCCCTTCCCGACTCCATGATAACACTTTTGTTAAATCCCCCCCCCCTGTGCTGCCCTCCTAAGCATGTGACTTGGTCATGTGCTGTATGTAAAACGCATCGATTACTCTCTCCATCTGCGTCGGAGGTGCGCCGATCGATACTAATCGTGTTAAGGAGTTTTTGCAGGATTATCGAACGAGGTTTCCTAATGAAAAAATAACAAGGATATTTGTGCGTGGTTGGCCGCTGGGTTCAGGCAAGATAACCACACCCCACACAGCTTATCCTCGTGATCCGCAAGACAATCGTAAAATGAATTTCATGGGAATGAAAATCGTTTTTGAACATTTTAGAACCTAAGGGGAAGAACGTTTCCTTTAACACTCGAATACCAGTAATTCTTAATCTTTGTTTGATTATTAGACCATTGTTTTGTTGTATTTTTTTCGTGAAGTCGTTAGATTTAGATCTAATTGGCATCACCCTGCTCTCTTAAGATTTCAATGCCATTTCACATTTGAAATATTCACGGGACTGCCGTAAGGTGTTGTACAGATTTCTTTGGCAGTTAGAATATGTCAACCATATCTGTCACTCAGACTGTCAACATATGTGTCTTGGTCATGTGTTGTATGTGTTCAACATACGTGTTATCAAGTCTAGCTGGTTGGCTGTCTATTTACCACACGTACAGGCAGCGCCAAAAGAGCTAGCAGGCTGAAATTTTTAACATTTACTCTTTGATATATCTAAGAACTTTTTTCTGTTTTTTAAAAATTCCCCTTCTAAATAGTTTTGGGGTGAGGGTACAATTTACAATGTAAGTTTATGCCAAATTGTATATTGTACCCAACAAAATGACCTGAATCCCGACTGACTCTTATTAGTAACGGTTACCCTACAATCATAGTTTGTTTGGGTTTTTTTTGGGGGGGGGGGTCGAGTGATTCAGCGTGGCTTCAACCGTACCGATGGAGCTAGAGGACCGAAAATTAAAACACTTACTCTTTATTTTGTCTACACAACTTTTTAGTTTTTGATTATCTCCCTCTGACCCCCTAATAAGTTGTTAAGGGGGATCAATTTACAAAGTAAGGTCATGCTAAATTGGTCCCTTATTTTTTATCCAGCAGCATTCTCGTTTCTTCTTTTGAAAATTCCAGTGATCACGAACAAACTAAATGTTAGAAAAGTGATTAATCAATTGATCATCCCATTCTTTTTTCAATTGATCAATCCCAACATGACATACTGCCAAAAAACTTTGGTTACGTGACAGTCTCTATTGACTGACTAACCAGACCAGTTATTTTGAATTGTTTGCTCACCATTAATATACATGAAATAGCCCTTGTCTGTCAATAACGTTTGCATTGATTCCTTTTTCTCCTGAATTTGCGATGCATCTATAGAGTAAAATTGTTAAAAGCGCATTTTTATAGTAAGATCATTAGCAATACATTTCTACAGAATGGATCATTAGCGATGTATTTTCATAGTAAAATCACTAGTAATACGTTTCTATAGAAGAAAAGAACATTAACTATGCATTTTTATTGTAAAATAGACAGTACATTTTCATTTAAAATACATTATTGCACTTTTATAGTAAAATCATTATCGATACATTTCTATAGAAAAACATTAACAATGCATTTTTATAGCGATGTTTACATTAATTCTTGACCACCGACGATCATTTTTCTCTTCATTTCCGATGTACAACACACAGATTGAGTGTCGAGATGAGGACATTTTATATTGATGCCTTTTCAAACGGCCAATAGGCATTGTATTGTAATTATTCATAACTTGCTGCGGGAAGTTCTTCTTTTATATCTTACCTCTTCATGCTGAAAGGTATTTAAATGCTTCGGTAACAGGTTATGGCTATTTTACGCGGATAAATTAGTGTCGGAAATTCTGGAAAAAAGCATTGACGCTCTTTGAACTATTAACCGCATCCTTGTTATTCTCAAGATATTTTGGCAGGTCTCGCCTGTCTCTGTCTGTCTGTCTCTCTCTCTCTTTCTATCAAAGTCTCACTATCTTTTCGAATGGAATAATCCTCAAATCCAGGTTTCAGAGCTTTGCACGAACAATGAGAAGGTTAAAGTCAATTTAACATTTCAAAAAGTGTCCATGAGTGTTGTAAAGTTGAGAACTCAAGTCTATTTTTAAGTAGCAGTGTACAATTTTTTACCCTGATACACTGAGCTGTCGCCCCTCTCAATGTACCCTCAAAGTAACCCTTATCGAATAGGCTCTAGAAAACCTAAATATTTCCTCTTGAAGCGGATGCTAGTATGTTAACAACGGGACCTTTAATTGCTACAACTTACGCGGGGAGTTTGGCAACCCAGCGAATTCTTTTTCGTGTTCCTGGAACCATTCCTGTATAATTAGTGTAGTGTCCTAAGATGCATATTCCTGCTTAAAGATGCCTCTACCATCGCAGAAGCTTGTTTCTATGAAGGATGTCATTATCATCATCAGCCTTTTAGAGTCTGTCGTCGGACATAGACCTTCCTCAGAATTCGTCAGTCTTCTCTATCGTGGGCACCGCGGAGCCAATACTTTCTGAACTCGTCTAATTCGTCTCGCCATCTTACACTCTGCCGGTCTTGGTTTTGCATTTGATATCTGGGTATCAATGTTGCGAGTCGTAATGTCCAGTGGTTTTCTGCCATTTTAGCAACATGACCAGTCCATTGCCATTTGAGTTTCTATTTTTGAGTTTTTTTATTCCTTTATGTATTGTGCTGTCTTGTCATTTCCCCATGAGATATTGAGCATGATTCTTTCATGTGCACGTCGCATGGTCCTCTGTTTGAGGGTCAGTCTCTTTGTCAGAATCCATCCTTTAGGTCCATAGGTGACTATAGGCAAGATGCATTCATTATCTACTCTTCTTTTTAGGACTAATGGAAGTTTCTTGTTATTGAACGTTGAGCTTGCTCTGCCGAAGGCTTGCTATCTTAGAGTGATTCTTAATTTCTTGATTTCTTATTATGAGGGTTTCATGGAGATTTCTTGTCCTAGGTAGATGTAGTGGTCTACTTTATCCAGCTTTGCATTTTCAATTTTGATCGTTGTAAGTTTATTTCCGACATATTTTTATACATCCTACATGATCTTCAATGAGATATTGAAGAAAAGTGGTCCTCGACAAAGGATTCATTATTTACCAGCAGAACATCGCCCTAATCATCCCCTGCCATCGCTGGCTTGTTGTTTTCTCACAGGGGGCTTTCGTGCCGTTATCTCTCCACTTACAACGATGCACACGTACCCTAATATTAATAAATATTCCATATTTTTATTCGGTGCAAATGTCAAAATGAATCAATAACAATAACACCCATCAATTCACATATCATGATAATTATTATTATTATTATTTATCATTATTATTATTATTATTTGCAATCTCACACCAGTTGCCAGGAGGTAACCGCTGGAGTTTGAGTGACAGCAAATCTCCTCAAGTCTCCAGCCCTTCTCTCCTAGTTCTCATAGATCGCAGTAATACTGCAATTTACAGTTTCACACCGGTTGCCCAGTGGTCATCGCTGAAGGCTGAGTGACAGTAAGTCTCCTCAGGTCTTCAGCCAACATCTCTTCTCTTTTCCGCCTATTATGTCAGTGCTGCAATTAGCATTTCTGCTTTCATTTCCCTTTCTCAGTTGGGTCACTGTTGACAGTTAACGTTGCAGTCCTCATATTTCCAGCACTTTCCTCAGTATCCGTGCAGTTCCATGGTCTGTACAGTCTCAATCCTTCCCTTTATCCCGATCTCCTCCAGTCTCACCCTCAGTGTTTTGGGGACAGTTCCCAGTGCGCCCAGTATATCATTATTATTATTATTATTATTATTATTATTATTTGGAATCTCACACCAGTTGCCTGGTGGTAACCGCTGGAGTTTGAGTGACAGCAAGTCTCCTCAAGTCTCCAGCCCTCCTCTCCTAGTACTCATAGGTCGCAGTAATTCTGCGATTTACAGTTTCACACCGGTTGCCCAGTGGTTATCGCTGAAGGCTGAGTGACAATAAGTCTCCTCAGGTCTTCAGCTAACGTCTCCTCTCTCTTTCGCATATCATGACAGAGCTACGATTCGTTGCAGTACTTATATCTCTAGCACCTTCCTCAGTATCCGTGCAGTTCCCAGTAGTGCTGTGGTCTGTACGGTCTCTATCCTCCCCCTAATCCCGATCTCCTCCAGTCTCTCCCTCAGCGTTTTGGGGACAGTTCCTAGTGCTCCCACTATGACCGGTACTACCCTGGTTTTCATGTTCCACATTTTCTTTAACTCCCTTATTATTATTATTATTATTATTATTATTAAAGGAACTGGAAATGGTTAAATCAAACTTTATTCAACTCGAACATTTCTTTATTATTTTAGGTAATTAAACCTTTGATGCGCAGATTAATTTCACTTTGTGCACTGGTTGTGAAACTTGTGTGCGCACATAGCTCAGAGGGAATTCTGTTCACCAAATACATGTATGCTCTAAAGAATGATTTGTAACTCAGGTCCATCACTATCAGATGCATAGGTAGAGATTCGGAAGCCCCTGGGACTTGATCCTTGAAGGGCCTACTCCAAAATTTAGTGAGATTTTTGAGATTTGTACAGTATGCCCCTGATCACTATGGTCTGATTACGTAAGTAGGTAAACAAAAAGGCTTGCCCCATATAGTAAGTTCATTCAAAGCCAACACACTAGTAGTTTTCAAGAATGTACGAGGTATGTCAAGGTATCCAGCCATTTTGAATATCTCGATTTGGATGGCCCTTGGATAACTTTGCAACCTACTGCGCATGCACTCTCTCGTGTGGTTACTCGGCCCCCTTCTAAATTTTCAAACTGTGGACGACATTACGAAGAGCGTGACGAGGTGAACTATGCAGACTACTTTGAAAAATGTAAGGTACACTGCAATAAGTGTGTGATGTCCCAAGGGAGTACTGTGAAATGGACTAAGGCGCCAGTGCCCAAGGCAAGCTATTTTGTCATTAATACAAAAAAGGTTGGGTACTTTTCGGACAGACCTCGTATATTCCTTACAATTCCTGTCTGAGATCTTTGGTTACTTATTCATTAATTCAGGATGTTACACATGCGTAAATGCATGATTGCGATCCTACACAATGGGATAGGCATGTGAGATCCCAAGGTTAGGACATTGAAGTGGACTACAACGCCATTACCCTACATATTTATTTTCCGTTAATACTAAATGGCTGAATATCTTCCGGACAGAAATCGTATATTAATACTATTCATCGTCCCTCGCATTGTTTTTTTGGTTTTTTTCTTATCTTGTTTTCGTACATGAATCATTTATTAATCTGTTCATCCGCAGCCGTTATACACTTATGGTGGAGAGAATTCCGATCACAGGGAGGAAGGATGCATGAACCGTATTTATGCCCTCAGATTCAGTCCTGAAAACAACGATATCTTCGTCACTGGTGGATGGGATGGCAGCTTGAAGGTCAGTTGTGAATTAATGGTTAAATCCAATTCGGACAACATGGACTTTCGCACAGTCGTTATCGGATCATAAGAATCGAACAGATTTTGACACCACACCGTCTTTTTTAAATACTGAAATTTTCTGCTTTTTTTTTCATCAATTCTCTTATTTCTTTTAATATGTGCATTATGTTCAATATCAAGAATGTGTGCACGTGGAATTTTCCCAAACACGTTTGCATCTGATAATGGAGCAGAAATAAAAAGAGAATTGATTAAAAGAAACGCCAAGGCAGTGAAGTGTCAGAATCAGCTTATTATCCAATTATGCAAATTATCCAATAACGACAGTTGAAAACTTCATATTTGTCTTCAATTTTTTTGTTTGAAATTCTGTTCACCAAATACATGCATGCTCTAAATAATGATTTGTAACTCAGGTCCATCACTATCAGATGCGTAGGTAGATATTTGGAAGCCCTTGGGAGTTGACCCCTTGAAGGGACAACTCCAAAATGAGGGCAAAGAGTTGCTTTCTGCAATGAGATGTTTTGACCCTTGATCCTCATTTCAATGATGTCACTTCCAAAGGAAAATGTCTTGCTGAGTACCCATCTGGCTGGGTCTAGTACCTTTTCTTCAGGAGATCTGGAAGTGACGCCATTCTATCTTTTCTTCCAGGCAGTAAATGTTTGTTAAAGAGCATACTACTGATGATGTAAATTATTCTAAACTGCATACACAAGAACCCTCAAAGACGGACATGAATATGTATATAAAACAAATTAATATCCAAAGTTGAATGTATCGAGCGCTCTATGAAATAAACCCATTATACATCGGATATTGCATTATATCATATTGCATCCTTGATTTGTAATATATATATATATATATATATATATATATATATATATATATATATATATATATATTCTAGAAAGCTTTACAGCTCTAAACATTAAAACTTTTTTCAATAGATTTTTTAGTGTCAATATAATCTTCCTACGTGTTCTCCCTGTTTCTCCTATACTTTATTATTGTATTATGTGTAAATTGTCTCTTGTTGGGATCATCAGTTGTTTAACATGTAACCGTTTCGGGGATTTTAAAAACAAAACGGTTATATTAGCACCCAGCAATATTGACCAAGCACCACCTCCCTTTATCATATAGTTTATGCCATACATGTTGGTTGTCATTTTATATAAGATTTTATGTGTACTGTATTTTGATATTACTTTATATTATATACTTATTTTTCGAAACAAAGCTTACCTACGTAGGTTAAGCTAAAACGTTTTTAACAATGAAGGATCAATAAGTACAACTACAGACATGACCCACTCTTCGTGTCATATTTATTGAATGTTCACCCATGTGAATATTGAACTTGTTGTGTCGGTTTTAATTTCAGACTGCATGCAAACCAACTTCTGATATCATCTTTGAGAATATTAATTACACAGTTTCTCTACCAACATATTCAACCAAATATTTGACAATTATTTTCTGCTAACCTTAAAGTTATATATGTATATATACTCGTGTTACATCAATAATTTTCTAGCCCAATGAGGAATGAAAGCATTTATTTTACACAAAAAAACATATTTTCTAGGAATATCCTCCCTTTTCCATGCACTTAACCTATAAGTCACATAGATGGAACATTGCACATTGAAAATCTCAGATGTAAATTCAGGTAATGATTGTCACAGACTTATTGATGTACATTTATGTATAGTTATGAATTGCGTTGTATTATATAGAAACTCTCATCTGAAATGATCTCCCGTCATTACACGCTTAATGAGTCATTTAGCCAAGACAACGTATATAGAATGAACAATGGAAGAAAATGGGTCTGCTGCATTACTGTTTAGCGCAATGGTAAGAGTAACGATTCCAAATGCAGCCCCATTTTCTCTAATTGTTTATTCTATTTACGTTGTCTAGGCCAAGAGATACATTAACCGTGTAATGATTATAATGCAAATTCATAATCGTATATGTATAATAATGTCATCCACAGACAGCTGTTTCGTCGTATTACGACTCATTAGTGTGATTATTGACTCGATATCCACACATTGCCGCCAGGCAGGATTGAAACCTTCACTCCAGTGTTCCATCCCTGCCCTACACAGAACTAGGCGGGCGGTGGGACCGAATTTAGCAATATGTTTTCTGCGCATAATTTGCCAACTACCAGAGCGCTTAATTCAAGTTAGAACAGCGTGGCATTTTTGCTTTTTGCAAACGGGTGTCCTACCAAAGAGTGCTCAACCATATATATATATATATATATATATATATATATATATATATATATATATATATATATCAATAATTCAGTAGCAATCATTACCTGAATTTTCATCCGTGCTTTTCGATGTATAATGTTTGATCTATTCATAATCATTCTGTCGGATCACACACACACACACACACATATATATATATATAATCTCGAAAGATAGATATAGCCAGTGTATCGATATGGATTATAATTCATCCGACAGTATTAGAGTGTATTCAGATGACCATATCGTCTACTCATGAAATTTCTTTATTTGATTTGAATTTCATTAGTTCATTAGAATAGGATTCATTATGAATCAGACCTCATAACTTACTATCAGGGGGTTTGAAAGTTCGAATAGTCAATAAAGAATAATTGTATTGTACAATTGTTTTATGTAACCCCAACTCACTGTACGTACGTATAAAAAAAAATAAGATGGTATCATTATGCGCTGGTATACTGGAAATGCTATTTTACCCCGCCCCCTGGAATATATCCAATACATATAATGTATATAATTTTGCACCTCCTCGAAAAGTGGGAGCAGGTGCCCATGATCCTCACTTTTATAAATATAATAATTTTATTAATTTGTATATAATTTTGGAACACACACACTCATATAAGTCGTAGATTTCTATACATGTTAGAAGAATACAGATGTTGATCATACATAATAATTGTGACATCGACAGACAGCTGTTTCGTTGTATTACAACTCTTCAGTGTAGCTATAGACAATCCAAGATCCAGTACCACGAGGTAGGATCAAAATTTTCGCTTCAGACCCAGAGGCAGATATTTTACCCCTGCCCAACGCGGCACAGGACGGTTAGTGGGACCGAACTAAGCAATGAATATTTACTTACGCATAATTTCCTGTCTACCAAAGTGCTCTATTCCAGTTGGAAGAGCATTGCATTATAACAGTAATAGACGGGTGTCCTACTCAACAGTGCTCCACCCTAAAGAAGGGAGCGTTAATTATACATAAACTTTGAAGACACAAGGACTCCTTCTATAAAGGAAAGATGCTGGCAGACCCCTATTTTTAGCATTTCATTTTTGGACTCCAAATAAAAACGGGAATGATTCATATATATATATATATATATATATATATATATATATATATTGTTAGATGAAACATTGTCAACAATTGTCATAAATGTTTGACTTTTATTTAGTTTCATCTTAACTTTTTAGTTTTTCATCACAATTTCTGCCGACCGTAGACTTCTGTTAGCTCAGTCAGTAAGAGCTTCTGGGACGGTTGACTAGACTTCCCTGGGCCAAAGTGGATGTGAGTTCAAGTGACACCGATCTTTTATTTCTGAACCGCAATCTTCACTCACTGCCATCGAGTAAAGTTTAGATCACAAGCAACTAAGAATTAAGACGAAAGAAAAGTGACTTGAAAATCGATGATGATGTTAATATATCTTAGTTTTCTAATTCATTGTCTGGATATTTCAGGTATTCGACAAAAGGTCCAAACAGGGCGTGCGACGTTCGATTCCTGGTCCCCACATTTGCGGCGACGCTCTTGATCTCAAGGTACGATTTTTGTTGATCATCTTTATAGACAAGTGTCAACAATTTTTCTATGTAAAAACAACGTATACAATGATTTTCGAGTTTTGGGGGTGTGCTGAATCCCACCAGGCCCTTTCTTTCCTCATTAATTGACCTGAACGCCCACTGCAAAATAAAAGACCTCCCGCCCACTTCCAAAGGCATTAGGTATGCTTCTTCGTTTCTAGTGGCTTCCACCGGAAGTCGGATTTCTTTTGATGGGGTTGACTTTTTATTCAACTCGAAGAATTGACATTTGCAGCAATTGAAGTGGTAGGTGTAATTATCTGATTTTTCCTATTCATCGATTTAGTTTTCGTGTTAAAGTGTTCAACTTGCTCGCTCTAATTTTCAACTTGCCCAGGAAAAGGTATTGTCTGAGTTGAGAAATTCTTTCATTTCATTTATTGACTGATGCTATAAAGCGGTGGTCCCTAAACTTTGAAAACATAAAGACTCCTGGAAAGATGCTAGCAGACTCTTATTTTTAGCATTTAATCTTTGGACTTTAATCAATGAACAATTATAATAAATGATTTTAATCTTTAAAATTCATTACATTCATTTGAATTCTTATACACGGTACAGGTCTGTGTACAATAATTGTATTTTTCGATAGTTGTGAGAGGTAAGATCTTGTTTCTCTGCTACAAGATTCGAAATGTTGGGTTTAGAGGGAATACTGCTGCAGACCCCAGAGCATCATTTGTCTGAACCCCTAGGGATCAACAGGCCGAAGTTTCTATTTATTTATATTCATCAGTATTATAACTATTACTTCTACTTTCGTTATGTATTCACATCAATATTCTTACTATTCTGGATTACAGCAAGGTAAGATCTTGACTGGATCGTGGGTGAGCGAGAACAGCTTGCAAGTTTGGAATTACAGCGAAGGAATCGTTGAAAAAGAAGTTCCTTTCCCGAATGAAAAGGGAGAATACCTGTACTGTGCCCAATTCTGTGACAATGATGTTGTGATAGCAGGAGGCAGTGGCACTAACAATGTCCAGGCCATACATTATCCAACTGGAAAGGTTTGTATATATCTATATATATATATATCAATGATTTTAAACTCCGTTCTATAATAGATGTTACATTTGACGATATAAATGTATGTATAAATGTCCAATGTGATGAGTCAGTACTCAGTTTTAGGGAGGCCGAAATTTATGTTTAAGGATGGATGTTGAGCAATTTTAACCCTTCAAGTTATATCCTATGCTGATGATAGGTAATTATCAGTCAAGTGCATACTTCTAAAATCTGTAAAACTCACCTGAATGAATGAAAATCACTACGAAAACATTTGTATCTAAAAGAAGAATTTGATGATTTTGACTCAGAGTTTTGGAACGTAATTTCTACACCGTGTATTGAAAATCACAAACACGAGAGAGAATATGGCTTTTGAATAAATAATCACCAATGACTTTACAACATTAAAATTAAGGGAAAGGGATAAAAAAAATTATGTGTTACTGACAGAATAGGGCTAATATATGTATATTTTTTCTTGGTAGGTTGTTGGAAAAGTCCAGATGGAGAAACCTGTTCACTGCATTGATTCTATTCATGGAGGTCGCATGTTCGCGGTTGGTTCATGCCAAAATGTGATAAAAGTGGCCCGAATGTCTTGAGGGAATATCCAGATTAGGTATTTTCTAAAGAAATGAAAACCACAAAATTTATAGTACTTTCACTGCAGCTTAAAAAGAACCTGAGAAATGTAATCACTAAAGATCAAAAACTAACAAATCACCACCCTGTAATTTTTTAAATATATAATTACAACTATATATTCAGAGCGTATGCAAAGGAAAGCAACATTTAGAAGGCTGATACTCTTAGATGAGAATACAGCCAAGCGTATTAACCAATAAGCTGACTGTAAATTTATGAGAGATAAGTCTAAAGTTTTAAAAAAAATAGTTATTTCTCTTTCAAATGTTACATTACTTCGCATACACGCTGTATATATACATAACTACCTCCCTGTAATTAAAAAAAAAAATATATATATATATATAAGTACGAATTTTCAATCAAGAGACTAATCCCTTTATCTTTGTGCCTTTGACACCCCCTCAAAATTTTAATCAAATTCTGTCATTCACATGGCCTGTGGGTCAGAGATTTAGCCACCAATGAGGATTTTTGTAGAAATTCCACAAGCCACTTGACAGCTAAGGACATTCACAGACCACTGTAAAAGCGGGAAACTTATTCACGAATAAAATGTTGAAATTATTTATGCGAATTAAGACTTTTATTTCAATTTCACTTGATTGATCTAAAAACCTATATGAACGAACACACACATCTTATTCATCCATGTACCCATCCCCCGATTGAGCTTGGAAGATACGTTGTTCCATGTATGCAGTTATGTATGATAATTATTTCTATCGATAATACGCATCTGGAGTTTTTAGCTGAAAATTTTCAACGAAAATGCAGGTCATACATGGTGAATTATGGCATATATTAGAGCTAACAGGCAATCCGGAATACCTTGTATACAAATAAGATTTTCTAAATTTTCAGCAGAATTGTCATTTCACTCTAATATTGTCTGATAAATCATCATCATCATCATTAGTTTCTTAGCGATCATCGTTGGACAAACCCCTTCCCCAAGATTCGTCACACCATCTATTTCGCCGGCTAGTTTTGCATATGATCTCTGGGGATCCACGTTGTCCAGCGGTTGTCTGACATTCTGGCAACATGACCAGCCCATTGCCATTTGAGTTTTTTTAATGGATTCTATGATATCTGTGCCTCCTGTTCTTTCTTTAATATAGTGTGCTATCTTTTGATATCTCCAGGCCATGTTGCATGGTTCTCGGGTTTATCATTTGGTTAGGTTTCATGTTTCAGCTCCATAGGTCACTAACGGGAAAATGCTTTGGTTTTAAACCCTTCTTTTTAAAACTCATGAGATTTTCTTGTTCTTGAAGAATTATAATCCACATCAATATACTGGTCACATGCATACATACATCAACACTTATCATAAGTGTACTGCTAGATAAAGACCTTTCCCCAGGTCCTTCCATGTTGATCATGACTGTGCTAATGTGTGCCACATCATAATGGGAAGTCTTCCTAATATAATGCTCACAATTGTTTGCCTGGTTGCGTCTTACGATCAGACGAATAGTGGGAAACTGGGTGCTAAAAATTAGTCAACAATGTAACTTGACTCGAGGATGAACATGGTAAAGGTTTTGACCTCCTAGGTCAATTCATATCAAAACTGTTATTTCCAGCAAAAATGCAATGGAAGGACATTTTCAATTTTTTTCTCAACTCATCTCTGCAGAATGAACAAATAATGGTTGAGACAGAAATACAATCATCAGATAGTTTTCTTCCGTAAACACAAGAACAATCCTCATCAAAGGTTATATATGTGAAACCCACATTCCCCCAATTTGAACTCAAGACCAAGTGGTAGCCTGCTTGGCAGTTCAAAATTGACAAGAGTTAGATAGTAACGAAAATTCATCATACAAATTACACGCAGAACTCTTCCGTTCTAATAAATGAATACATGTTTACGAAAAATTATACAACTTTAATAATCTTTTTATTAATCATGTATACAATAGAAAAGTTGCAGTGATCATTTTTAGTTGGAATAGAATGAGGAGTGCACTTGGACCCTGCAGTAGCCAGGCTTGTTTTATACATTCTCAAATTCAATTTTTTGTTGTCATCAGTCAGAATCACACACACACACACACACTGCTGAGCAGGCCCACCTCATCCCTCCAAAGACCTTTTGGATTTAGAATCAATTCAAGGGTTTGATGTGATTAACTTTGAAATCTAGATGAAAGAAATACAAGTCAAAAATCAATAATGGTTGACAAGGCACCATTTGATAAAAATAGGAAGTGGCTTACTTGTTTATCAGAAACCACAAACTGAAACTGCCAACATAGGTTTCTTCAGTTTTTAAGCTGGTCTGGCCGGCTATGTATCATGTGTACAGATCACACCCATGGAGCTAGATGGCTGTAATTTCCGACATCTAGGAAAAACTTGAATTAAAAAATTGACTTTTTTTTAGTGATCACTACCCCAAAAAGCCAGAGAAATAACCTATCCATTGATCAACCCCAACACAGCATGCCACCAAAAGATATTGGTCACATAACTGTTTCTCTAGAGTGACTAATCTAAATCAGTCAATATATGATTCTGTTTGATATACCTAAGAAAAAAAATATATATACGGTCTTATATTACTATATGATTAGTTTGATTGGTACAAACACTAGATGGACAATTTCTGTTCATTTCTCACCACTGCCCTTAGGAAAGGCATGAATCCATATTTCCCCTTTACGATGGGTAAAATTGCGCAGGGTGAAGTGATTGATGCTACTTCAGGTGCTTGTTGCCTCTAAGTCTATTTTACATATCACAAACAGGCCAAGTAAGTTGTAATATATCCAAGCAAGGATGTCTGAAGCTGTAGTCAGCATAAGGGAACTAATTTTTATCGTGGCCGCCAGACAGAGCAAATTGTTTTGTGGCCAAAGTAGTTGTTTATTTCCCGCTGTTTTCTTTATTAAATGTTTGAACCCAGATAGAAGTCAGGATTGGGAATCCTGATTTTCAAGGTAAGCCTTCCATAGTTGGAAAATGGTGTTTCAGCAAACTTTTTTTAGCCTTGGACTGTATTAAAGACTCTGGCAGTGCCAGGCCTTGGCAAGGCAAAATTTAATTTTAACTGATATTATTACATATATAAAAAGATCACGTGTCCTCATAGATTTCTTTACAAACTTAACCCGGGCTAGTACAAACACTGACTAAACAAAATTTGATATCATGAGAATTGAATTTTTATTTTTAAGGATAAGCATGTAACAAGGCTGGAATCCCATGACAAATCCTCAGAATACAAGTGGTTTTCAAAGGCCCAAATCAAGTTCCTCCCCTTGTGATCCCAAGTTTTCGCAGTGCATGCCCTATTTAGAATTATAATCAAGTAATTTTTTCACAATTATACCGCAATTATTACACGTTCCTCCCCAGGATGAAATTCCTCCTCACGGAGCCAAGTGGATCCCTTTTGAGAATCATTAGAATACAAAGATTTTTTAAAAAAAACATTTCTTTCAGGACAAAAAATATGACAATCAGGGTTGCCAGATTTTGGCCAGAAAGGGAGATAATCCAACCTTGAACTTGGAGACTTATTTAAGAGAGGCATTGGGATAGCATCAGGTTTGGAAATCAGGAAGCAGAGCTTTGATACCAGCCTCTTGATTTCAAAATTTGATACTATTCCAATACCTGTGTTGGGTAAGTCTCTAAGATCCTATGCCAAGTATGCATTTTTAATGCAAAAAAATTTTTTTTCACAGCACAATTATTACTTAACAGGTATTACACACCAGAGGAAATTTTGCTCCCCTCCACATCTGAGTCCAGGGGTGTCTGCCCCTTCTTGCTTTGCCCCAGCTTCACAGAACAAACAAATAATGGTTGAAACAGAGAAACAATTATTTTATACTTTATTTTTCAAATTCTTTCTTTTTTTTTTTTTTTTTCATTCATTTATTTTTCTTTAAATTCGAGTTCATTTATTCAATCTTTGGGGGAGGGGATTAAAAGCAGACACCAGGATGGAGAATACTTAACAATTACAAGAGCACAATGTGCTCCTATTGTCAACCATTCATAAGTCGCATGATTCTTGGGAAGGTGGTGAGGCTCCAGGGGGTAAGTAGGGAATTTTTTCTGCTATTTTCAGTAATTATCGAAAAATTACGAAAATATGGTGTGGTGCAGGGCAGCCAGATTTGGCCCAAAGGTGAAATAGTCCGAGTTTTATCCGAGTTTAACCAACACAGTGAATCTAAGGGGAGAGGTTCAGTACCAGCTTCAAAAGGCTGGAACTGAATCTCTTCCTCTAGACTCTTTCAATTACCAAATTTAACACAATTCCAATGCCTGTGTTGGGTAGGTCTCTGAGATAAAGCTTAGCTTATTTCCAATCTGGCAACCTTTGTGTGGTAGATAGAAGGGAAAGAAAAGAAAAAAAAAGAAAAAACGATTAGTAATTGTGTACGAGGTGGGACATATTTTGGAGAGAGAAAAAAAATTTTTTTAAAAGTCACTCCCTCAGGAAATTTTTTTTCCTGAATATCCAAACAGTATATACACCGGAATCCAGTTGAATAAAACATGGGTAATAAGGAATAGCCCCATAGTAGGACCAAAAACAGAATCAAACATGAGTAATACTTTCACTTTTGATGCAAATCTGTCCGAAAAGAATGACTGCTAATTGGGACAAACATTTGTGGTTTTGAAGTGTTCTGCTTAGGCAGAATCCACCGTACTTGGAGGTAATTGTGTGTTTTAATCCCAAGAATGTGTGTGCAGGAAATGTAGGCAGTTAGGGAATTACTTCAGCTAAAATTTGAAAAAAGTAAAAAAACAGAATTGAGAAACAGAAATTTCAAAGATATGAGTTAGTTAATCTTGGTTAACAAATTGACTTTGATGTACACAGTTTTTGCATAAGCAATAAATATGCAATTTGAAATCTTTTTGGACTTAACTTACATGTAAACACTGAATTTAAATGCATGTAGATTAATGTTATGCTTTAACTGATAAGCAGTTTTTATTGGTGAGGGTTTGTAGTCAGGAATACAGAATATATTGACTATAACTTTGAGATGATTCATTAACAGTCCAATTTTGTTTGGATAATCCAATCTATAATACCCATCTTCAATGTTAATACAACATTTCAGCAGATTCAATCTACAGTTTTCTGGTGTAATATGTAATACCCATAAGGAAAGAGGGTCACTTTCTTTGTATCTTTCTCTTTTGCTTCGCACCAACGGAAGAAGTGAATAGAAAAAGAGACGAATATTGCACATTACACCTGAAGAAAGGCCATGGAATGAATCAGCTGAAATGCTGTGTTAGATTAAAGATGGAAAGAAGAGATTCAATTGTCCAAACTGAAATAGGAAAAATATACAGATTATAGTTTGTTTTTTTTTTTGCTTGATTAAGAAAATGTACAAGAATTTTGTACTATGTAAACACTAATTAGATTGTGTCTATCAGTCATAAAAGTATCCATATTATCCGAATTAAAACGTTTGGCTTTTTTAAAGCCTCTTGAATGTATCGTGTATGGTTGTGTCAGAAATACAAATCACTAACCATTATTATTAACTGCTACCCTTTGCCATAAAAAAAAAGCTGTAATAATAAGACGATTGCATTGGATTTATAAGATATCAAAAACATTATGTTGCATAGCATCTGCTTATTTATGTTTAATATTCCCTCGAAAATAAAATAACCTAAAATTAAAATTAAGAGAAAGATACGATTTATCAGGTCGCCAGACGTCACCGATGATGTAAGCGAAACTGACAACAAATGCACATTTCTAATAATTGTAGGTGTAGATTTTTGACCAGTCCCTTCTTTCATCTTAATTTTTAGTAAAAAACTAATAATAGTTGACATTGTATCACTTGATAAAAGATGAAAATTATCAGAAATAAAATATTCAAACATGAATTAAAGAACTTAGGATATACAATTTTTTTCTCTTTTTCTAAAAGAAGGGATATCCATTTAAATATCTTTAAGGGGTTTCAGTCTTCATAAAGTTTTTTTTCTCTCTAAGAAGCAGCAAAAAATTTGAACAGCATGTATGTGTGTAATAATCAAGTCCCAGGGTTCATTTATAGTAAAGCAGACTTCCATAATAATACTGTAGGTAGGGCAATCACATGTATGTAGAGATGAACTGGAAGGATATATTCATTTCAATATAGTTAGAATTCTGTTAGGAGAGGAAATGTACATATATAGGGTATCACACAAGTAATGCTAGATTTGTCCAAAAATAATGCCAGTTCTAAGGGAAGTAACTATTGAAAAACAACTCCTCAGTTGCCTCCCTTAGATCAATCGGTTTCAACAGCTGTGCGTGTGTGATTCACCAGTGGTTGAACAAGGCTATAAGATCAAAATAAAAGTCTACCAAATGATATTTTCTCAAGTATTTTTCCTCTTCAAGTAACAAATACAAAGCAGCAACTGGACAATTATAAAATTAAACTGACTCTTATCACAAAGTCAGTTATATTCAAAATAAAATAATTGCTTGAAATTATTCTTTGATTAAACTTACTTGAATGGAAGGGGTAGTGACTAGTAATCCTACTGAGAGGAGAGAGGAATAGCCTTGAGAAGGTTGGGAACCACTGCCTTGGATAGAATTGGCATTTATTTCATGACAATCTATACATGAGCAGAGGAAAATTTTGTGAGTCGATGGAGTTATTTCAAAGATTTCTATTATTGGGTGTGTACCATGCAAGAAAATAATCATGTTGCAAGAAAATGATATGGAAGACAAAAAGGAAATAAACCAAAAAGTAGACATGTTTCAAGGAGTTTGTGTATGGATGGCCAGAAATCGACAGAACACATCTATCTTAGAGCGTATGAGAAGCCTCACAGGATAGGTGCCGAAGGAACAAGTTTTCCAGAAGTTGATAATTTTGTTGTTTTCAGAACTACCATGTACTAATTCATATTTTATTTTAAGGCATGAACACACCATGAATTGTAATGCAGAGTCTTCGCTTCAAAATAAGATGAGCATTGTAACTCTAAAAGTAATTAAAATATCAAATTGTAAAAAAAAAAAAAAAAAAAAAGGTATATTGGGCACTTACAGGTGTGCCTACCTTTATATTCACAAAGACGTTCTGCATTAATCATTAAAGATAAAAATGAAAAGCCAGTCTCTATACAGTGTAAGTGGAGACACTTGCTAAGCTTTGCAAAGTCTGGCACAAGGCTTATATAATTTACAACCGATATTCAGCAAGAAAAGTTTGAGCCAGGTTTCTCAATACAGGATATTTCATTCAGATATATGACATGAAGGAACATTAAAAGTGAAAATTTGGACTAAGGTAAGTAAATTGGAGGCGGGAGATTTTCACAAATATTTTTATTATTATTTTAATCCAAGTTGGAAAAAAAAAACAAAAAAAAACGAAAAAGAAACATTTCAATGATGTGAAATGTCTTATGTTGTTCATGCATTTACAAGTAAAAATAATACTGAATTTACAACACATACAAAAATAGATAATTAAATTAAGGGGAGAAAAAAAAAAAAAATAAAAAAAAAAATCAAGCCTATAAAAACAATTTTCATAAATTCTACCCGAAAATTCTGCATACACACTTGCATGCATGTGTATGTGTGTGTGTGAAAGTATTGCTTTAATAATGTAAACAATGAGTCACATGATAAGTGCCTAATGAACCATTTGAAAAAAAAAAAAAAATTGTTATTTTTAGAGCTACAATGTCGTTTTTTAAATTTTTTTTTATTACACTGTGAATTATGATTCATAGATTGTTCAAGCTTAAAAATTAAAAAAAAAAAATAAAACAAAAAAGCACCATAGCTCTAACAATAATGAAAGTGCCAACTTTTTAAAAAATAGTTTGTTGGGCATTTATCATGTGCAGACATTTCTAAGTATCAGGTTCAGTTTTTTTTCAAAACTTACATTAACTAGGGCAGTTCATGTTTCAAAGGTAGATATTTGGAAGGGGTCAGACCTTATGGTGTGTAGAGCAGCTGGCCATAAGTGTCTGGTAAAATAATTTTCTATCTGTCATACGAAACTACAGCCTCGAAATATTTCAGTTTCTTCTCTTGTTTTGCTAGTTTAGATATCTTACATCTAAATATAGATCTAGAATTCTAGATAAAAGATCTATAATCTTTTTTTCTTTTAGATTTTCATTACATTTCTAACGAACAGTTGATTCCAAAAAACTTCAAATTTGACACTGCACTACCTTGGTGCTGACTAATATATCTGGCAAACGTTTACTTTGTACAAAGGCCAGTTATTGAATAACCACAGTGCATACACGCACACACACAGTCTCTTCAATTGTAGTTACATTATACTTTATCCCCTTCCTCAGCTTATATATATATATATATATATATATATATATATATATATATATATATATATATATGTATATGTATATGTATGTATATATATATATATATATATATATATATATGTCTCAATTTGTAACAAACAAACAGAAAACAAAATGAAAACAGATTTTATCCATTGTAGATGTTAAATCACATTAACACAGTGAATAGAGCTTTTATTATATCAAAATTAATATTTACAAGGATATGTACCTGTTGAATGCAAACATTTCATGTTGCAGAAGAGTGCAAGAGGCAGGAAATATTCACATTCACCGGGTACATGCCCTTGTAAATATTGATTTTTATATATCTATACGATATAAATTGCATTATATTATATCGAAACTCTTATTTGAAATGATCTCCTGTTAATACCCAGTGAATGTATCACTAGGCCTTGACAACGTAAATATAATAAACAATTAAAGAAAATGGGGCTGCTGCAGGAATCAAACCTGTGACCGATAGGGTAGCCACTTCTATGTTGCATTATTCTTACCATTTAGCTGAACTGTCACCGGTAATGCAAAGGCCCGAATGTTTCAAATAAGAGTTTTGATATGATACAACAAAATTTATAATCATTCTGCCGGATCATACATACATTTCCTAATAACACATGTATAACCATGCATACATACATACATACACTTACAGTATAGTTGATAAAAATTTGTAATGTTAATACGATTGCAAGTGAACCCTTTACTGTTTGAGCCATAGCTACTTTTAAGGTTCTTTTTAATAAGCCTTGCCCAATATATATCTACTCAATCTGGTCAGAGTTTAAGAATCATTGTGTAGGTTCGGAAAAGATTACAGGAGCTTCATGTACTGGAAAAAATTGGGAGACTTAACATTTTTTTTATAATCAAATATGTCTTGGTTTAGGGAACTTTGTAATGCACATCAATTTCAATACCCCTTTATTTTCAAAACTCTTTGTCTGAGCCAGAGTTGTCACATGACAAACACAAAATAATGACATGCCATTGTCTCAAGAGTCTTCTTTTCTAAAAACGTTAAAATCAGAAAATAAGCCATAAATCCAATGATGCGTCCACCATTCAAGGTAGCAGGAGGAGAAAGTAGTGGGAGATGAGGATTGCTCAACCAAAGGTCAGGACCAAGTTTCATATCAATCCAACAAGATATGTCAGAGAAATTTTATATTTAAGATAATAGTAACCAACCAACCGAAAAGTGTCCCAAAGAGATAAGTGGACACATATAAAAAATGAAAAAAAAATTAGAATAATTTTTATTTTCGGTGACCTTCGATCCATTGAAATCTTTCAAGGCAAATCCCAATCCTAATTTGTTTATAACATCTGGGGAGATAACCTCTCACACACGTTTGAAATCAATGTAGCTTGATTTGGTGAGAAAGGGAGATAATCTGAGCTTTATCATAGATTCGGCCAAAATAAGCATTGGGATGGCCTCAAATTTGGAAATTGGGCCCATCTGGAGGAAAAGGTTCAAAACTCATTTCGATTGAGCCAGAAATAAAGCTTGGATTATCCTCCCTTTTAGGCTAATCTGGCAAACCTGTTTGAAATTCCAGTGAGAGAAAAGTGAACAGTTGTCTTATCACTAGCAAAAAAAGTGTCTTAGAAAACTAAATCAGGAAATCTTAGTTCAGACACAATATATAATGTTACAGCTCTATTCTTAGAAAGAATAGAAACAGTGTTCAAAAGAATTTTTTAATTAAAAAACTATGAGCCACGAAATACTTGATATGACATAAATCTTCAATGAAAAGGTCCCCAAAGAGACACACAATATTCCTAATATTTGTAGATTGGGTTTAAATTTTGCACCTGTATTGAAATAATGTATAGCTTAGGCTATAAAAATATCTTAAACTACTGTTCTTTTTTTTTATCCTAATATAAAAAGTATTAAATATTCTCATGCAAAATATTAAGTAATCATATATTAGAATTGGCATATGAGAATGTGACACGAAATGGGAGATTATCAGAGCTCTATCTTAAAGTCTCACTCAACACAGTGAATATGGAGGCACTGGTTCAATATCAGCTTTTTTGATGTAGACCAGTGTCAAGAGGTTGGTAATGGACCTCTGCATCAAGGCTTGCACAATTCCAAAATTTGATACTATTCCAATGCTTGTTTTGGCCAAGTGACTGACATTAAGCTTCGATTATCTCCCCTTCCGGCCAAATCAGGCAACCCTAACCAAGGGATCTTGGAACATAATAGTAATCACAAAAGCATGTGCCGATTCTGTCAAAAAAACTATGTGAAGACATTTGAGAACTCGAAGTCTGGAGATAAAGCTTGGATTATCTCCCCTTCTGGCAACTCTGAAATTTCAGCCAGAGAAAAGAAATGGTAATCACTAGAGCATGTGTTAATGCTTTCAGAAAACAAAGTGAAGGCATTTGAGAACTCCAAAACATTGTAAAGGGAGAGTCCACCCCAGGCCTAGAATGCTTGTACCCCAATGAACTAAAAAAAACTGACAAAAGACCCAGTTCCAGCATTTATCCCTTTAACCATATCTCAGCAGATGACTTCAGGGAGTGTTCACTTGGGGTTCCTTGCATTACTAAGAACAAAGCAAGGTTACAAGATTCGGTCAGAAGGGGAGATAATCAGAGCTTTATCTCAGGGACCTACCAAAAGATGGACATTGGAATAAAATCAGGTTTGGAGACTTGGAGAGTCTGGTGGCGGTGATTTAATACCAGCTTCTTTCCAATTTCAATGCAATTCAAATTTCTTTGATGGGTGAGTCTCCGAGATAAACCTCTGATTATCTGCCCTTCAGGCCAAATCTGGCCACTCTAGTTCAAGCCCTAAAATCACTAGTCTAGATATCATCATCTCTACAGTACTTCTTTATCGGTAAGCCAATTTGGATTCATACTTAGTAAAGTTCATGTGGTGCAGATGATATCATTATTAATATTTTAGAAGTAATAATTGAATTGGGTCAATCTAAGCTTTTTTTCACACTTTATTTCCAACCTGTTTAGGTCTACCCAATTGCAAAATGCTTTGAAAGTGGGAATCACAACACGATTGGCCAACAGATAACTAAGAAGTAACACCTACCAATATCTAATTGTTTACTCGGTAGAAAAGAAGACTATATGAAAATTTGAAAAAATCCAGTTTCTTCAATATATAAGATAAATGCTACACATTACATATCCTAGAGTGAGGCAAAGCGTCCATCTCTCAGGACACAACTTCAATTGGATTATAAAAGGCTAATGACCAAGTCCCAGTTTCCTTAGCACACATCAGCTCAGTGATCCTTGAAACCTTCTATGACCAGCCCCCCTTGGAAGGATCCAAGTCCACCCTAAGCACTCAACTTAGAGTGTACTCAATCAGCAGCTGAGTGCACAGGGAAATTTGTCATAATGAAGAGTTTTCCGCATTCTTCGTTATGACAGTGCTAACCATTACACTATCCGAATAGACTCTATAATGAAAGAGTATTTATGCTTATCTTATATGCATAATAATTGTGCAAGGTTCAATCAATAGGACTCACCATTAGGCTATTTATAATCAAAGTCATTTGAGAAGAGTGAAAATCCCGGTAATATTGATATACATCTAAATTACAACTAGTACGTTGGCTGTTCTACTGTGATATACCAATATAGGAATGAATTTTGGGATAACTTTAATCTCTTTCAAATTATCTACAATACTTATTTATTTACTACTTTTTACCAAGTATACTGTATACACTTCATTCTGAGGTAAAATTCAAGAGTTCTGATTACTGTCTAGCTTAGATTACCTTCCTGTAGGGTTGAGACATACCTATGAGAAAAGTAACCTTTTGCCTGTTGAATAAAGGGTAAATTCTTTGAACATATTCTGAGAAAAAAAATAGCGTCTTTGATGGTAATTGCAAAGACTAAGGAAGTATATGACAATACTTCATTAATTTTTTTTTTTTGTCAAAGGTTAAAAGGGAAGAAGCAGCAGTATGTGAGATGTTATTCAAAAAAGGAAGGTTAAAAGGTCAAAGGCAGGCATTTTTGGTTGCATATTTTGGGGGATTTTTTAAGGGCGTAGTCGGACTATTTTCCTCATCTGTGTAGCTCATTCTTCCAAAGTCTTTCGGGCTGTGTACCCAATGGCATTCTACAGAGGTTCTTGTTACTAGAATAAGATAACTACTTCCTGTGACACGCCCTACTACTCCGCAAGAAAACAAAAAAAAACAAAAACAAAAAAAAAAAAAACAGAAAAAAAAGTAAATTTGACGTTTCAGGTACAGTAAGCCAAGGAACATATATCACAGGAACTAGTTTTCACATTCCTGGGCAAAGAACATGCGAAGAGAGGGCTGTCTCATTGCAGGGGCCTAGAAGTTCAATTTGAAATACATGAACTCAGTTTCAAGTGTTGGGGGTGGAGGAGGGGGTAAGTGGCCCAAGTGCATTGCTTTGCCAGGGGACCTCAAACATTCCCAAGATGGCTGGAGGAGACACGACCGAAACATTCAGAACAAGCCTGGCTGCTGCAGGTTCGAACTCCAACCCACTTCTATTCCAATTGAAGAGGATTAATGCAACTTTTGTATTGTATATATAATAAATAAATTTGAACATATATAAGACTTGTCAGATTGGTTCAGTTGGCAAGAGAGCCGTCTAGCAATAACTGGGTCGTGATCTCAAACCACGGTAAGGGAATGTTAATTTTCATATATATGTTTGGGTCAACATTATGGGATAGACAAACAAACAAATAGTGAAAAGTTTGCTCCCTTAAGTTTGGTGAGGATTGTTTTTGTTACAGTGGAAAAATCTAGTCGACTCCAACTTGGACTGGAGTTTGAGA
Source organism: Thysanoteuthis rhombus (assembly GCA_963457665.1). NCBI lineage: Eukaryota > Metazoa > Mollusca > Cephalopoda > Oegopsida > Thysanoteuthidae > Thysanoteuthis > Thysanoteuthis major. The sequence continues at coordinate 27,705,984 of OY735227.1, forward strand.
AAATAGATGAACATAACAGATGAGGAAGATAGTCAAACTATACCACGTACACGGATTAAAACACCCTGTCCAAAAAAATTCAGACAAGATTTATACATGGGTATTTATTAAAGATTCTCCTAAAACTGGAGAAGGACTGGCATTTACAAGGATTTTATTTGTACAATTTTGTTCATTACTTTATAATAACTCTGTCCCATGATAGTTATTTTACATATATATATATATATATATATATATATATATATATATATATATTTCTTATATATAAACTTAGGACCTGTTTTTGGATAATGATATCTCACAAGTTGGTTATAATAGATGACAATGTAGGAAGAAACACAAATTGCTTATAAAAACAATTTATCAACATGTTTTGCAAGTTACAGCTCCATCAGAATAAGACAAAAATACAAAATGGAGTTTTGAAAGTCTCTGGCTTTTCATGTCACCATCATGGAACGAAAGAAAATTTTTTTAATATGTTTGGAAAAAGTCACTAGGCCTTTATTTGTGTAGCTCACGATTTCAATATTATACACAAATGACTTTTTTCAAACATCAAAATTTTTTTTAGGATAATTGCCGTTGAATGTTTGTTTCATAACGATAACATCGAAACCGGAAACTTTCAAACCTCAGTTTTTTCGTCTCATTCTGATGAAGCTGTAACCAGAGAAATATGTTGATGAACGGTTGACTTTCTGTTTCCGAATTTCTGTTTTCTTCACAATTGTCAACTATTATTATCATAAATAACCATTAAGGGACAGGTAGTACTTAATTGTCTTCAAACTCTATCCATAGAGACAAACATATCACTCATTCAACCAAATGTCTCTGCAAGCTGATCACTTGTAATTATAACACATTAAACAAAACTGAATGCAGATTGGGATGGAGGAGTTCAAAGCTTAAGATTAAAGCAATACCTTGATTAGTGCAGATAATTCGTTCCAAAATTTGTCCGCACAGTCCAAAGTCTCATTATAATTTGATGCATATTTTTCTTTTTTTTTCAGCTTATACTTAGTAACATTTGTTTGTTCAGCAATACCTTAACTGTACTGCATCAAAATTTGCACCAATCAAAAACCACACTATTCAAGGTATCGCTGAATTGAAATGAAGATTTGAGAGGAAAAAAAAAAACAAAAAAAAAAAATAGGAAAATAGTTGTCTGCATTATTTGAAACGGTGTGTGCTCGTTCCACACGTCAGTGTTTGCACCTTGAATTGTCTTGTGTTGGGATGTGAAGAGCGTTTTCACGCAATGCGCCGAGTAAGCTGCCAGCAATATTTAAACATTACATACGGAATCAGGGAGAGGGTGTTCATTTTGGGAGATGTGGTGGTGGTGGTGATGCACTGGAGCAGTTGTTCATATATCCATCCATTTTGAAGTGGTTGCAGACATATCCATTGTCCGTCCAACAAGGAAGAGCTGAGGATGCCACCTCAAAGTAGCACATAGATAAGACGTAGGTAGAATGTGTGTATGCGAGAGAAAGAGAGACATAGAGGAATAAACAGAGGTAAATGTTTGTCACTGGTTCGTAAACTGACTTTTTATTTTATGATATAGTGAAAAGTATCAAAGGGTGATAACCAGCAGAGATGGTGTACATAAAGAAAGGGAGTTAAGCTCTACCATTTATTCACTTGATTCAAGTCCATCAAAATGGTTGTCTAGTTCATTGAAAATTGTTATCTTTCCTTTTCAATGTTTTATTTCACAAGAACTTTTTTTTCTCTCCAATTTTTCTTCGAAACGCCTGGAGGACGTGAGAAGACCAACTAATTTAATCCTAAAACTAAACTATGTTTTTTACAATCAATTTTTTTTAAAAGTTCTAAATAGGTTTTCTGCTTTCATTCGGTCTGTAATGTTAGTAGTAGCAGGAGCTGTCTCATGAGTCAGCATTGTTGGTTACCTCCCTTTGATATCTTCAACCACATCATAAAGAGACTGTTTACAAGACAGTAACAAACTTTCATCTCAAGAAAAACAGAAATGAGGAAAAAAAAAAACTGAAAGAAAGAAAATTCAAGAAGTGAAGAAAAAACAAGAAAAAATGAGAGAGAGATTGAGAGAAAATGCTGGAAGTCCAGAGAAAAAGATACTACCCTTGTCCCATAATAGGTGTCATATTTATCTACTTATTACTATATGCAAATGTAACAACTATTATGGGACAGTGGAAGGACAAGAATAAGCAGTTGAATGAGAGGGGCAAAAGAAAAACATTGAAAAGAGAGAGAGAGAAAGGACTGGATGGATAAAGGAAAAAAAAAGAGCAGCAAAAACATGATAGGGGGAGGAGGGAGATGCTGCACAGTCCACTATGAACGCTCATCAGTCATTTCAAGGAATTGTGCGTAAACTTCTCTCGTGCAGTCTCCTTTGTTATTGAAAGAGAATTTATAGTAGCTACCGTCAGCACACACGACTGAAAAAGAAGGAGAAGAACTATTAGAGGTAGAAAGATAACGGGGGGGGGGGATCAAAATAAAAGTCATGGCATTTCTTGGTCTTCTTTCGTATGAAGAAGTTAACGAATCAGATAAGGACAGATATTTATTGTTATACTGGTAATATCAATTACAACCGATCACCGTGGCCCAGCGGTTGAGTACTTGTCGTCACTTTGGGAGGCTGTAGTTCAATCCACCGTCAAGTCATACCTAGGACTTTGAAAATGGTATTCAATACCTCTCTGCTAAGCACTCAGCACAAGGACTAGGTTTGGGGAACATCTTCCCAAACCAGAGCGGTTACAGCCAAATCGCAAGGGATACACAACTTCTTGTAAGATCAACAAAGTTGAGCAATATAGAGCCCGGTCAGAATATAGAGGGATGACTATTGGGGAATACCAGGTGCCACTTTGACAGGACTGGTAAGGCAGAGTGGGTCTCAGCTAACTGCCACCCATGTGAACCTGACTTAGCAACAGCTTCCATGAGGGTATAGGCACAGAATGTTGGTCCATTAAAACATACTTTAAAAGGCTTTCTCATGAATCAATGACAATCTTGTTACAGGGAATCCATCTCAAATCTACCAATTGTTGTTTCAATTCCCTTAAGAGAGGGGTCAGAGTATTTCCAGGTGTTTACATATCCATAAATTCTCCCCTGGATGTGTTGTCAGTTGACAAGACAAACAGAAAGCAGAAATACCAGCTGCCTTTAATCCAGCAAGCTTGGAACCTAGCCCCAGCTGGACAACAGAAAATGAAAGACTATAGAAGTTGACTTTGGAGACCAATTTTTTCAACAGAACAAAACTTCAATTTGCTTTTTGTTTCTTTAAATCATACATAATAGATGATCCTACCCCATAATAGTCAAAGTAACTCTTCACAGGAGTTCCTTTGTCTTTTTTAGTAACTTTGTCTTTTCAAGCATTGAAAATGCATCTTTTGCACCACTTGGTCTCTTAGATGACACCCAAAACTGCTAAAATACAGCTGAATATATTGAATAAACACGACTGTGCCACCAAAACACTCAGCTGCAGTGTAAACAAAGTTCAGCGCATTAGTACTACTAACAGCGCCGCCCTGGTGGCAGAGCACAAATTAATGGCGGTATATTTAAAATGTGCTCGACCATGGGAGTTGCCGGACCCCAGAATGCCAGATTCAAGAGATTCGATCGATACAAGATAAAGATCTAGACTAAACAGTTCATGTGAGATAAGACGGAAAAAAAATCTACTTACCAATCACAGAATTGTTATCAGACCCAAAGGCACAAATACATTGCGTGGCTGCCCCTGGAACTTGGAACTTAGAGAAGCTCCATTTGGAACTGAAGTATTTTGGCAGGAAACTGGCCGAGGCTAAACTGTAAAGAGACAAGGAAAAAAGAGAAAATGAAAAGGGAGAGACTTGTTTGAAAAGAAGATGCCAGATCCAGAGTGTTTCAATGCTGCTACCATGCTCTCCAAATGTGACAGAAGTCGACAGATCTATGAATGCTAAAATGTATTTTGTTCAAACTTTGAATTTTTTCCTTTCTTACATCTTTTTACATTAAAGATATAACCAGGGAAATTCTTTGAGAAAGGGAAAAAAAAAAGCAGTGGTAGAATGGACCAAAACGAAAAAGACGTGACAAAACTGTCTTCACTTTTCCCACAACACCCTGCAGGACGAGTGCAAAATAATATTAAACAGGCTCATGTCAAATTCCAATACAATTTCTGACGGAAGATGATTTCTGCAGCTTTTGTATTGTATACATGATAATTAACAAATTATAAAAATATATATTTTTTTGTATAAATGAATTTATCTATAAGAATGAAATAAGCCCTTGTATAGATGTGAGAAAAAATTTCATAGATATGTAAAACTTGTCATTTTGGCTTGGTCGGTGAGAGAACCAGCAACAAATTATTTGTTTGTGTTTTCAAAACACTGAAGGGAATGTGAATTCAACAATTCAGTTTACACCTCTAACTTGAGTGAGGATTTTTCTCCGGTAGAAAAATAAAGTTGACTCCAGTTTTATGATACCAGGGTTGAAACATCTGATAAGTTAAAAACTATTTAGATTAATAAACACTGGGGCAGAGCTCATTCCAAAGGTGTATGTTCGGAACAAGATGCACTTTATGGTGTGTGGAGTAGTCTGCCATTATTGACATATAAAATAATTTTCTGTCCCAGTACAAAATATTTAGGTTATTTCTCTTTGGCGTTGCTAATTTAGATATTTTATATGTAAATTTAGAATATTTTAAGAGCAAAATTTGAGGGAGATGATTTATATAAACTACAAAGGAAGATCTATAGTCTGTAATTTTTTCCATTCATTTTTATCAGATTTCTCTAAATCTGCAGGTCAAGAAAATTTCAAACTCAACACTGCACTGTCCTGTGTGTTGATTAATATATCTGATGAATGGCGACTTCATTCAATGACCAATTTTTTGAGTAATCGGCAGTGTATAGATTTCTTCAGTACTGCTGATAAAAAAAAAATTTTTTTTAAATCAAACTGAAGACTGCACTGCCTAGTGTGCTGACCCTGTATCTGGTGATAGTCAACTCTGCACAATCGCCAGTTGTTGAGTAATTGCACCACATACACCAATACAAATTTCTTCAATTGCATATGTCCTAAAAATAAATTACCAAGATAATTTACTCACCTTGATTGTTTATTTTTCTTGGGGTCCTCACAAGAGAAAATATGGACTGTACCATGATCACTGGACACACAAAGCAACGTTGAATCTTGGTTAAAATTTAAACTGAAAAAAGCGAGGAAACGAACTGTGAAAAGGAATGGAGAATACTATGTGGAATAGATTTCCCAATATCCGTCAATGCAATTTATGTAATCTTCAAAAATGTTTTTTTTCCCCCTTATAGTTACTTGTTATTGTAAAATTTATAAATTGTCCCTTGTTGTTTACCATGACACTGTTTGGGGGATTTAAAAAACAAAACAGTCATATTGACATGGCACTCCAGCAGTGCTGATCAAACACCACCTCAATTTATTATATAGTTTATGCCACGCATGTAGTATGTCATTTATATATATTCATCTATATTTTATATTTATGAGAATTTATGTGTATGCATGTTGATATTATTGTATTCTACATATTCATTTTTTGAAACAAGGCTCACTTAAGTAGATTACCTTAAAAACATTGTTAATAATGAGGGATCAGTAAGTATAACAGCAGACATGACTCGTTCTTCACGTCATATCTATTGAATGTTCATCCACCTGAATATCAAGCATTAAATCCATACACTATTTGTTATTTTTTCATAAGTTGAGTTATCTATGAATGAAGAGTGCTCAATATCAGGAATAGAGCATATGTAAATACGATTACATTTGTGTTCTTCGCAGTGATTGAGTTTCATACCAGTGTAGCAATCATCTATAAAGATAACCAATATTTCTTTCTTTCATTGACATGGAGACTCGAAGTTAAGCCCCTTTTGCCGAAGGGAAGCCTGGTTAAAAAGAACCAGCTGCCCAAGCCATCTGATCTAAGAGAATCTGAGGGCTTGATCAAATCAAATTTAACCTTTAAACCCTTGTTTATACAATAGTAGTATTAGGAGCAGAAATTTTACCTTCATTATTTTTCATTACATAAAAAAGTTTGTCAAACATTATTTTCTTTTATCTAGATTTTTTTTAATCACAACTTTTCTCAAGCCAACAATTTACACCAACTTATTTTCCATATTATATTCTTCCGTTTGCTCACTGCCATAGATAGATATCTTGAAAAAGTTGCAATAAAAAGACTTTATCTAATATTTTAAAATAAATAGAGATAAGCCTGGCTGCTACAGGGTCAAACTCCTCTCCTACTTCTATCCCGAATGATGAGGATCACTACAACTTCTGTATGGTGTATATATATATATATATATATATATATAAAATGAAAATTTCATAGATATACAAGACTGGTCAGTTTATTCAAGTTGGTAAGAGAGTTGCCTACCAATTACTTGGTTGAGTGATCTTATAGGCAAGCAATGAAGAGTTTACTCCTCTGAATTGGGTGAGGGTTTTTCCCTGTCCTTGCTCTTCTTGTTACGGAGGAGAAAACAAAGTCAACCCGAACTTATACTGGAGTTGGATGAAAATACATATGGATTTTGGAATGATTTCGCTCTCATCTTTACTTCTTTTACAAGCCTAATCTTGAAGCTTCCTTGCTTCAGCTGATCAACAAATCATAAAAAAAACAAGTCTAGACACTAAGGCAGATGAAGATCAATTAACCTATGGAGCTGAAACATGGAACGAGACCAGAAGATTGACCCTCAAACCTAGAACCATGCAATGTGCAGAAGAGAGAATCATGCTCAACCTCACACAGAGAGATCATAAGACAGCACGGTATATTAAAGAAAAGACAGGAGTCCGAGATATCATAGAAACTATTAGGCAAGAATGTCAGACAATCACTAGACATCGCGACTCACAACTTAGATCCCCAGAGATCATACATGAAACTGTGGCTGACAGAAAGAAAGATGGCGTGATGAGCTAGATGAATTCAGAAAGTACTGGCTTTGCAATGCCCAAGATAGAGAGGTCTGGTGAAACTTGGGGAAGGCCTATGTCAAACAACAGACGCTAAAAGGCTGCTGCTGCTGCTGATGATGATGGTGGTAATGAAATCTAACCCTACATCCACCATGCAGTTATCCAATTTTTTCACCAAGCATTTCATTTAGGGTCATATTTTTCTACAATAATACTTACCAATATATATGAGCACTGTTTGCTCCTCGGCGTAATTCATGGAGTTGTGTACAGTCTGAGGTGTCAAAGACACGGATTAAAGTTCCCTGCGGAAGAAGAGATGAAACCATAAAGAAAGAAAGAAAGAATGAATGCAGACGAGGAGAATTTCCCATTCTTTTCATGGTCTGTTATTTACAGGTCTTTGACAGCTTGAAGCAATTTATCAACTATCTTAAAAATTTTTTTCCACATTTGGAACATTTGAAAATGACATAACTACAAAAGAAAGTCTGGGTAGTCAATAAAAACAGTCATGTGACTAATGTCTTTAGGCAGCATGCCTTGTCAGGGATGATCAATTAAAGAAATTAGAAATAGGGGAGATCAATGAATAAATTACTCCTATAGCCCTCTGTTGGGTAATGATCATTAAAAAATCTGAATTTTCAAAAAACAAGCGCGAATGCTGCCAGACACAAACTAAACGATCAATTTAGCATGAACTTACATGGCAAATTGCATTCCCCACTAATATCCTATTTAGGTGGGGGTTATTCAGAAATTAAAAGATTGTTTGAATTTTCAGCTGTCCAGCTCCATTGGTGCAGCCTGTGATACCATTGATACATAGACAGCCATCCAGACCAACTTGAAAACCGAAGAAACCTATGTTGATAGTATTGATGAAAGCTTCTAACAACAATCCAACTCACCTTTTCTGATGCTGTGCCTAGACGAGTTCCTTGTAAATTTAATGCAATACAACTAAGTGCAGCCTCATGGGCAGGGATATCCAGTGGGGACTTTTCAGTATTAGCCAAGTCCACCAACTGTACATGGCCAGTTTTACGCCCAGGGAATGCCAGCAGTGAATTGTTACTGTTTGGACACATCACACATAGACCTGCAAAAATGAATAGGTTCGAATAATAAATTTTTTAAAAACAAAAAAAAACGACCAATATTTTTCAAAGCAATAAAAAGAATCTATATGCTCAATATGATCTCCATCTGTCAAGCTTTGATTGATCAATTCATCAAAAGCTGACAAATCATGAGGAAATTTCTGGATATAGAAGTTTGAACAAAACCGACAGAGACTTCCGTTTATTTAAGTTACCAAATTACGAGTTAGTAAAAAAAAACTGAGATGAAATTAGGTTAAGCAAACCAGAGTAATTTCTAATGAAAATGTATAAATCATTTTTCCTTTAAATTAAATGAATAAAGACATAACTTATAATACCATTGAAACATTATTTAATTACTATGAATTATATGAATCAAATTAAGACTTTTTTTATTACGATAGCAAGCAGAGGGGGAAAGTTATTTTGGTAGTTTACTTCAGGGGTAGGAAGAGAGACGGATTTGGTAGTCTAATGAGAGGGTAGGAAAAGAGGAGAAGAAAAAATAAGGTAGATTAAGTGGGGGTAGGGAGAAAAGAGAGGTAGGTAACTGAGAGGGCAGGAACAGTTTTGCATATGAAATTGATGTATGTCTGTTTAACATTTAAATAAATTCATGAAGATAGGAAAGGTTAAGGGAGATACAAGCATAGGGTGAGAGGATAGCAGAGACAAGAGATAATGGATAATCTTAGTTGTCAATATAGAATTTCAACAGGTCCAACTAGTCCCAAAAAATGTTTCATCTTGACAAAAGTCTATGATTGGAGACTGTAAGGTTTGATTTGAAACATACAATCTTTGAAAAAATTATTCATCCGCATACATACTTTTTATCTAAAGATATTTAAATTGGTTCACCAACTTCTCCACACAAGTCTACTTAGCACTGATATCTGAACACCGACTTTTCCATGCATAACAGCAGGGTGTGAGGATCATCATAATCATAATCATAATCATTATCATCAACCTTTTAGCATCCATTAGTGACCATAGACCTCCCCCACGATTTGCCAGACCTCTCTATCGCAGACGTCACAGAGCCAGTACTTCCCGAACACATTTAGTTTGTCACGCCATCTTATATTTTGTCGGCCCTTTTTTCATATGTGATCTCTGGGGAGCCACATTGGGAGTTGTGATGTCAAGTGGTTGTCAGATATTCTTACAACATGACCAGCCCATTACCATTTGAGTTTTCTAATGGATTCTATGATATTTCAGACTCCTGTCTTTCCTCTAATGTACTGTGCTGTTTTTTTTATCTCTCCATACAAGGTGGAGCATGATTCTCAGTATAAGGTTTATTCTTTTTGTTAAGCTCCATACGTGCCTATGGGGAGGCTGCATTGATTGTATACCTTTTTTTTAGCAGTAATGGAATTTAATTATTCTTGAAGGTTGAGCTTGTCCTGCTGAAAGCTTGCCAATCTAGTGTGATTCTTTGCTTGATCTCTTTTTCTTTTGAGGATTTCATGGAGGACAACTCAGGGCGAAAATAACTGAGTGCATCTTAGTAGAAAAAAAGGACCGACAAAGTCAAACTAAGAGATTAAAACAATTCAATGAGATATAAAATTCTAAAAAATTTTTGAGTCATTTTCATGAATTAATCTACTTCTGAGTAGTTCAATTGGATAATTTATAGTTTTTCGCAGGAACTATAAAACTATCCATTTACGGTATTTGGGTATCGTTTTCTTTCTAAGGGCCATTAAAAACAAACTATGGAATTAAAATAACTAATTGCGATACTAAAATTGAAACTATTTTTTTTAATTGAATTATCTTAGTGAATCAATTCACTACTGTGTAGTTCAATTTGATAATTTATAATAATCCTTGTGTGTAGCAGTCGTGGGCTAAAAAGGCAGGATTCAAAGAGCTAAGTAGATGTGCACAGAGAAGTCAGATCTAATTTAAATTTAGATTTCAATCTAAATATTAACTGAAAACTAGAATCCATAGCTTTCCATTTTCTTTTTTTCTTCATTTCTCTCTTTCTCTTCAAGTATTTAATCATTTTCTTTCCAAAAACTCAAATATCCTTTGCTAGTAACTCAGTACTTGGTTTTCAATCTCCTGTAACCATGTTGTAGGGCACCAATGTTTTCATGGGTGTGTCTTGGGCAAAGTAGCTTGTTGGGGCTCATCTCTCTCCAGGCTTCCTTAATCCTACTCTATAGGCAGACCCGTTAGCAGAGAGGCATTGAGAACCATTTCCAAAGTCTTTGGTATAACTCGGCGATAGACTTACTGAACCGCAGACGAGCACGCAACCACTGGGCCATTGCGATTAGTTTTCACATTGAGGACAGCAATGATTAACTCTTAAATTCATAGACTACTTGAAACTGCTACTAAACAATGGAACGACTCAATGAATAGAATTTTAAAAAATTGAACTCTTTTGGGTATTGAATTGAAAAAAATTGAAAAATTTACCAAAGAGTGCAGGGGAAGTTACTACCATGATTTAAGATTTGATTTTTTTAAATATGAATGTAAGAGTTCAAGTTTGTAACTAACCTTTAGGATTATGGCAGGTTTCAAAGACATGAAGTTGCTGTGGATTCTGTGTGAATGTGTAGACTTTAATGAGGTTGTCAAGAACGACCACAATCCTACAAAGAAATAATTGGCAGAGTCAATATAATTCATCTCAACAACAGGTAGTGAAAGTCTTAAATTTGTACCCCTTTTTGCTATACAAAGTCAATCCGAATTCAATCAGAAAATAACTGTCAGGGTTCTTTTCAGCTTGCCAGTTCAGAATTCCTGACATCTATTGCCAGGGAAATTTGAAGAATGCCAGGATGGATTGATGGCCTCCAACCTTCTATTCTTAGCCACTTTTTTATTTGAATATATAATGCACAACACATTGAAAATAAATCATCAACCTGTAACTGGAGAATGTGCTTGAATAAAAAATTAAGCTACAATAAGTTCTTTTTTAAAAGACTTCCATTTTCAAATATCCAAAACAATGGGCCTCCTTTCCTTGATTGAGAAGTAGCTGTAATTAGCCTCCCGATTCTTTTTTAACTTATAGATTTTCTTCATATTTTTTCCCTGACAATATGTTAGTGCTATTTTTTTTTGCCATTCCTTTAAATCTCTGAAAGAGGAACAGACAAAAAGGAGAACACTTTCATCAATACCAAACGGTCGGAAACTATTTCCAAGAGAATATGAGTAGACATGTGATATCGAAATTAAATTTCACAATTTTATTAATAGATTCTTTCTAAAGTCCTCCCACAACCCCATCAAAAAAAATAATTAACTGATTCGGAAAATGTAAGAAAAAGACAATAGAAAAAAAAGAGATGATTCTTCACTGACAATGTCCAAAATTCCAACATTTTGAACAATTTTTTGAAAATTCCGACAGGTGAGAACCCTGACTATATTTGATGGCATATACCCACCCCCCATTTCGGCAGGTTTGTTTAGTGCAGTTTTTGATGTAGTACAGTTAAGGTGTCACTGTACAAATTAATGTAGCTAGGTAGAGGCTGAAAACAAAAAAAAAACACAAAGATATAATCATAACTTACTGATACGTGTAAAGAGAAACTGGATTTCATTTTAATTATTTATTTAATATTTATTTAATAATTCAAATCGTAAACTAAGACAGCTGCTGCTGATCTCAAGCTAACCCATCTTTGCACAAAAATTTAGACCGTTAACTATGACAGCTGCTGCTGCTAAATGTACTTGTAAACTATTATTATACCAAATATTTCAACATACAAAAAATATGAATGCTGATGCAAAATTAAACAATCTTTCCCAAGATTACTTATATATGGGTACATGATACAAAAAATAGATATTTTGTACCATTGCATTAATATTTATTCCTTCGATTGTTGTTTCTTTGTTTTCTTCAACAGGTGTTTGGGTAGAACCTTGTGTATAATTTTGGATTCACCATAGTGCATGCTGGGTAGAATGACTATGTTGATGTACCTAACGGTGTAGATAATTGCTCTGTTCCGATTGGTATATCTACAACCATAATTTTTCTTTGTGCAGAAAAAAAATTGTTTGTCCAGTTTCCTAGATTGGAAGAGAAAGGTTTGTCTCTTTTCTTGGATTATGCATCGAACAAAGGCTGAAGAATGGATCAGTCGAAAAATAGTACTGATAACATCTAAAAATGCAAGAGACTTGATTGTCCGATTAAAAGTTTGAATTTTAATGATTTCCTGAAGTTCTAAAAAAATACGGCCAGTTATAATGTTCTTTTAGATATCGTCCACCAAAACTGACTACATAAGTTTTTAAGTAGGTTTGGCTGGCTATGTATGTATCATGCGTACAGGCCGCACTGATGGAGCTAGAGGGTTGAAAATTTCAACATTCACTCCCCATCAAGTCTAGAACAAACTTTTTTTTTCTAATATACCCCATAAATAGGTTTTTAGAGAGCTTCTATTGAGTGACTAACCAAACCTGTTATTTGTAAGTGTTCATGATATAACATAGGTGTTTCAAGAAGAAATATTCAATTATTTTTTTTTAGTGAAAACCGAACATTAGTTTTGTTTTGCAGTAAATTATTTGCCATCGACTCGTCTAATATGCCACGTATTTATCTCTATTTTTTGTCTGTAAAATTTGTCGAGGGAGATTAGTTGAAGCTAATTATAGAGTAGTCTCACTTATGAGTTTTTTTTTGGCACAGGTGTAAAAAAAGTCTGGGTTTTTTTCAGGTTGAACATAAACAAGAAAAGGCAGAACAACATAAGGTTTATAATATTTTATAAGTACAATGTACAGGTTGGCGCAAAAGTTCTGAAGGGGTTTATAACATTCATATCTTTGTAGTTTGGAATGATTTAAAAATTGTTTCTAAAAAACGAAATATTTAAAGAAGGCAAATCTAATCAATCTATGTACAGAAAACTGTTTGTTTCAAATGCTAGTGATTTTCAATTTCACATATTCTTGCTCTCACAATAACATTCTGCATAAGATCTCAAAGGATATCTGCTTATCTTCATTTGTATACGATTTCCAGCATTTCAGTCTGAACATGGTCTGTGTTGATGCATAATCTCTAATGGAGCCTGATTCTTGGAAACGTGCAAACAAACAACAGATCATAGACTGTGCCCACACGTTCAAATAATGACAATATGCTCTTTGGGTTAACGTTAAAGATATTCAATGTAAAATTCTATCATTTTAGTTGGTTGCTCGGTGATAAAATTTTTCCATGATGAATTCCCAAGAGTTCCTTTATATATCTGAGGAGAAGAAAATAAAAAATTACTAAAATAGAAAAAGTTATGATTGTTCTAAATCTCTTTGCAACTTTTGCACCACCTTGTATTTGCAAAATTATTCAAACACTGTCATTATCTTTTGATGACACAGGTAAAAATAGTGTGTAATAAAAAGGATGAAAAGATAGAATTTGGTGAAGACTGTGCGAACCAAAATCTCACCTGTCCCTTCTCAGCCGTACACTGCGGACTTCTGCAGAAAATTCTAGCTCGATAACATGTTTCTTTTTCAGATCATCCCACACCATCACTGAAAGACAGAACTCGAGATTAGTGTCTCACAGATTCAGCTACATTGGGGGTGGATCCAGCATTTATCTTCGAGACTTACCCAACACTGGCATTGGAATGGCATAGAATTTGAAATCCAAGCACGTCCAGAGGCATAAACTGTCTCAAGACTCATTTGATTACATTATACAATTCCCTTTTTTAGATCAATTCTCAAGAAAACAAAATGGAAAATACAAGAAAACAGACAATACAGTGTTTATAACTAATATATCCACTCTATATATATAACTTTTTCAATTGTCAATGAATTATATTGCATTTTTGACTATTTTCTTTTTTCGATGCAAACATTATTTTTGTTTCAGAAGTTTTAATGGGGAACATTTTGAAAACCCAACTGGAAACAAATAGTTTTATCAACACCACAGTTTTTGAACAGAATCGGTTCTTTTTCTTTTTTCCTTAAAGTCATATTGAACAAAAACAAATGTAACTACCCGTCTATGGTCTCATCTAATTCTAATGCATGAGCACAACATACGTAATCATGAAATAAATTCCACTTTAATGTCATCAGCAGTATCATTAATACACATTGATAGGGTGATATTCAAAAGAGTCACAGATTCAACTCTTCAAACAGAATCTGCATCAAACATTTTTTTCTTTTCAATATGAAACTTTTAGACATGAAATTTTTAGAATTATTACATCTTTCAAATTTTCTTTTTGTAAAAGAAATATCTGTATAAGAGTTCAAGTCAGATGATTTCTTTCCATATGTCTCCATAATATTACTGGTGCTATACAATTGTTTGCCAAGTTTTTTGTAACCAAGTGAACAAAGGTCATCTGGTGCTTTGTAGTCACCAATATTAGTAAAGCCAAATGACGAATAATTAGAATCATATTTACGTTTTTTCATAGAAGTCTGCACAGATTTTTTTGGTGTGATTTAATCGAACTAGAAGTTGAAGCTTGTGCGGTTTCTGCAATCTCTGTGGCTTCTATAGATGCTGTGGTTTCAATTGTTTTCTGCATTAGAATCTCCAATTCTTAAACCTTTTTTCCATTTCAGGGTAGAATTTCTAGTATTTTTATTTTTTCTTATAGAAGAAAAATGTATTAAAATTTATTTTGAAATGTTTTACGCAATTTATAAAAGATACAAACTTTGATACAACGATGAAACCAAAACCAAAATGATACCAGTGCAACGATTTTGGAGATTGTATTAATGAGGTACATAATAAAGATTCACATGTAGGAAAATAAGAATTCGCTACCACACACATGTAGAAATTTGAGAATTCACAGACGCACACACAGGAATTTGAGAATTCACACACACATGGAGGAATTTGAGAATTCACACACACAGAGGAAAGTTTGGTTGAATGGAAGTTGAAAGGAAAATTATTACCAAAACTTCATTACTAACCTTTATTTGGTGGGTATTTGGGATTTCTGCCTCCCCCAACAAGGGCAAGGTAATTACATCGGAAGAGCATCTCAATGTGACCAATTCCTCCATCATTAAAGTCTGAAACAGAGAACAAAAAAAGGTTTCTAAAAAGATTATGAAAAGAGAAAATCAAATGCAACTCCTCTCAATTTAGTACAGTCAAACCTGGAACAAAATTTCAAGGTCCCACCAGGTTTCCTTGCATTTTCAGTTCCATTTTGTGTTACTTAATGTGATTTTATTAGTAAAATATCATGAATATTCAAGTAATATCCTATGTTGGTACAGTTTTCATCAATCGAATGATATCCGACGCTTTAAACATTCTTCTTTTCATAAATTAATGCCTTAGGGAAAGGTACGAGTGCTCATGGGAAAGGCACAAATGAACTTCTCGTGCAACACTAAGTAAATAAGAGAGCAGTTGGAGCCCTTCAGCCCTGTAAGACAATCCATCTTAGGCGTCAGGCTAGCACCCTGAACCAATAAAACCATCAAAGATTGAAAAGTCATGTTGATCTCATTTTGCAAATATTTGCTTCAACTATTTGCTATCAGTTACTTTTCAATTACAGAGAGTGCAAAAAGTATCCAATACATTTCAAAAAATTCATTTTAGTATCTAAATTCAATTAGCTTTAAAAGTGGCAAAATCTAAACCAAAGTTTAAAAATATAAAATCAAGACTGAACTTCAAAACTTTATGTACAAAAATAGAAATCTCAGGTCCAAATTCTATCAAATTTGAATATGTATAAGTATGTTAAAATTGATTTTTTTGAAATGTATCAGATACTTTGTGCACTCATTGTAAGTTATTCAAAAGAACATTTTTACATAAGGGCATATTCATCAAAGATAAGGTACAAAAATATAATCGATAGAGAAAAAAAGGAATTGAAAAAAAAAAATTTGGTAAGTCATTCAATAGAAACTGTCATGTGATCAGCATCTTTTGGCAGCATGCCATGTTGGGGGTGATTAGTTGAAAAACTGAAAAATCCAAAAAAGGAGGGATCAATGAATAAGTTACAATTTTCGCCTTTTCTTGGATCATTATAAAACCTGAATTTACAAAAACAGCAAAAAATGTGTGAACGCTGTCAGACACAAACAAGGGACAAATTTAGCATAAACTTATATAGTGAATTCTAAAACTAGGGTGGGGTTAACAAAAAAATTCTTCCAGATATAAGGAGTGAATGCTTGAATTTTCAGTCCTCTAGCTCCATTGGTGTAGCCTACATATGTAATAGCCAGACAGCCAGCCCTATTTGAAAACTGAAGCAATTTTTGTCGATTCTGACAGATTTGGTTAATGGTTTTTAATTTGCGCATATTCTGTAAAAATGTGGAACCGAGACCTGAATCTTTATTTTCCCAGCAAAAATATGCTGTTGGAATTTACCAGTTATTGGTATTAAGTACTGAATCTGCTGCTACACAGGACAGATACAAAAAACAAAAAAAATTACACTACATTCAAAGTGTTGATTTTATGACTAGGGTGCCCGTCGACTGGAGCTCGATATGTACAGTTAAAAGTTTGGATGAGCTACAGTGAGCAATAGTCCTTCGAATATCCTAGCAAACCATTCATCTTATATTCCAGAATATATGGTATTTAAAACATTCATACAATAAATTATTAGAGATCAGATAAATACAAAGAGGAACTGCATGAAAATTCCAGTCAAAACTACAAAAATAAACGAATTTCAGGACAGACTAGGGGTCAGCAAGCTAAGGCCTGGGGGGGGGGGGCCAAAATGAGCCAACCAACTTCATTAAACATGTGACGTTGCAGACAAAATTTTTTTTGTTTTCCTTATTCATCTTTGGTTGGCAAACAACCAAAATAGAGCAAAAATCTAATTTACAGTAGTCTCAAATAAATCAATGTTTTAGAGCTAAAAATATTTCAACAACACATTTTATTAATACACACATATTTGAAGCACAATTTGACAGTATTCTATCCCAACCCACCCAATAACAAAAAATTTCATAGTTCTCTTAATACATGGAAATTTATTTAGGTATACATCTATATGATAAAAAACAATTAAGTAACTAGAAAAACAAGCCGATTCCATAACCCTATATGATCATTGTTTTGTCTTATATTCTCTTTGCCTCGCAAAGCATAAAAGCAATCCTAATCTGGCTCACCTACGCCTCCAAAAAAGTTTGCCAACATTAGGCCAACGTATCTAAGATGAACAGTATTCATTTGACTAACTGGATGGAGTGATAAGTCAATGGATTTTGTGTCTGTCTTCTGGCAACTTGTCTTAGTTTCTATAGGTACCAAGGGAGATAACTGAGACATCACGTAATAACATTCACTGTTCAAAGACTTTTGAAAAGCCAGAAATCCTCATAGAACAAACCTTGTCGTTCTTTCTCTTTCAGTGGATCAGCATTGTAGACTCGAAAGCCTCCTTCCATTCCACAAGCAAAGCATCCTGAAAAAGACAGAAAATGCTGATTAGCAGAGGACAAGAGAGAGAAAGGGGGAAAAAAATGAAAGAAAAAAAAAAAAAGAAATAAAAAGGACCCTAACAAGAAAAAAAAAAGAAAGATAAAAAGAAACTATGGATTAGAGGAGAGAAAAAGAGAGAATAGAGGAGAAAAAAAGAGAAAAGGAAGAGAAGAAAGAAAAAAGAAAAAAGAGAAAAAGAAGAGAAAAAAGAGAAAAGGAAGGGAAAAAAAAAAGAAAAGAAATAAACGAATGAAAGAAAAAATATTAGGGAAGGAAGGAGAATCTTGCAGCAGACATTTAGAAATGTGAGCCCAGAGGATGATCTTATCAATGATTTCTCAGTGAAGCATTTAGTAGGATGTGTGTTTCAATGCATATATCAGAACATAATTGTAGAGAAAAATTAATTTCCTCATTGCAACATTTGGGATAATTACTTGATTCACAAATGTTGATCTGTTGTCAGTGATGACCTAGGGTCCTTTGGCGAAAAATAGGCGCTTGACTTTCACACGAGTATATACAGTATACAATACAAAGTTACATTTTTCATCTTTGGTCAGAACAGAAGTAGGAGAGGGGTTTGACCACGCAGCAGAGAGGCTTGTTCAAATTAGATTCTGATGGACTTACTAAATTTTCTGGGGAAAAAATTGCCCAAAGTTAAGCATGTATGTAGGATGTTGAATAAAAATAAATCTCTTGAATTTTTTTTTCAAATTTTGTACTGGAAAATACAAACCATTGGGACAATTAGGTTTTATATCAAAAAAAAAAAAAAAAAAAAAAAAAAAGAAAGAAAATTTCTCCCATGTGAGCATAAATTTTTCTATAGAATTTAAAAGCAATGAGTTATTCAAAATATATCCAAAATATTTTTCCCAGTAATTTTTGAAAATTTGAATGCTTAAAAATAAATTGAGTGAATAGATAATTTAAAAAGAAAATCTAAATGAATTTCATAGATACATTTCGCATTTACAAGTATTCATAACATCTGAAAATTAGGATGAAGGTAAAAACTAACTAAAATCAATAATAAGGTTACAAAACTTCAACCAAGAACAAAATTTGTACTAATTTTTTTTTCAAATTAACAAT
The DNA here is from genome assembly GCA_963457665.1 of Thysanoteuthis rhombus. Lineage (NCBI taxonomy): Eukaryota > Metazoa > Mollusca > Cephalopoda > Oegopsida > Thysanoteuthidae > Thysanoteuthis > Thysanoteuthis major. The sequence continues at coordinate 27,724,728 of OY735227.1, forward strand.
ATTGTCATATTAAAAGACTGCTTCATTTCAATTGTAAACATCAACAAGCGTGGAATTTCGGTTGTAAGGAGTTAGGTTTAAGGTGTGAAATCAGCTTCCATTCAACTATAAAGTCACCTGTGGGTGAATGGTTTGAAGCGGCTAGGCATATACTGGCCCCCCTCTGGCTAAAGAATGTGAATTCGATTCTCTTCAAGGGTTAGCTCTTTATTTTCCGATTACACAGTTTAATCGTGAGATTATCTTTCGATTCAAAGTTGTGATGAAAAGCAACTGAGAATGAGGATGAAGGTAAAAACTAATCAAACTTATTAATAATGCAATATTTCATCCATTTGTTATACAAATATCCCTTCTTAATTTCAACGATGTATACATTGAAAGGGAGGTAATTCTTTTTTACAAATCACAAGTTCCCTCCCTTTAATTGTCGAGCTTTTAGTAAAAAATTTTCTTCGAATAAGATTTCATGTTATGAAAGTATTACACTCCCATTTAGAAACCAATTTAAAAAGTTCAGGAAATCGCTAGAATGAATATTTAACATTCTAAAATTTTAATAAAAAACACAAAATATACGGTAATGATAAATAATAAATTACGTACAAGTAGACAGTTACACACTAGGAATTCAACATTAGGCAGCTAAGCCTGTACTTCTTATCCTTGTCACATGATATTAGAGTATTTCAATGCAAAAACAATCCCAACCACACATTGACGCAATATTTCAATGCAAAAACTAACCCTGCCACTTTATTATGTTTTATTCTCAAACATACAAACTCCCAAATATATGTTAATGAAACATTTTGATTCAAAAGCCATCCATGTTGTTATAAAAATCCAACTCTATAAAAGCTATATATGCAAATTAGTACGTTTGTTTGGTCAGTCTTGTTATAACCTATAAGTTATAATGGATTAGTCCATGTGAAATACACCCACAGAGCCAATAAAACGATAGAAGGTATATAAGACGTGATAGTCAGTAGACATAACAACAAAGAACACATCACAGAAGTGCTGATCGTTAGGAAATAAAACAAAATTTTTAAAAAGAGTGTGAGTCACTGAAAGAATTGTTTAATGTTACTTCATGTCCATTTAAAATAGCTTGAGTTGAAAAAGAAAAACCAAAAAACTTGAGATTAGAATACTCAAATCATTAGAAATAAATCATCTATTAAAATAGCTTAAGGCTCCTCAATGTCGATCTATACATAAATAATCCCCGTCATTTTGGGGGTATATGCTAATAATTAGATATATTGCAAAGAATTTTTTCTTTTCATTCTAACTACATGACTATGTGACACAGATATTTCACTAACATGTGGTAGGGAGTGGCAGGGATAAAAAACACTGCCATGGGTAGCTGTATAGTTATAGTTATCAATATTATTTACCAAACCACTACTGGTGTACTGAATTTGATCCTTACTGGAGACACTAATCTACTAAGTTTTGTAAAGTCCATCTTAGTACACAACATCATAACATAAATGGTAGAAAACACTTCACTAACTAGAAATATCAAATTTCAAACATCATGAGATCACATGATAGGCACAAGTGTAAAAAGCATCATAGATTTTCATTATTGACTAATTAATACTTGTGGAAAAAATTCATAGATATATTTGAATTTCTGTGAAACTATTTTCTAAGAGAAATAGTACCAAATTCATTTCAGTTGAGGAGTCTACAGTTTCAAAAAGGAAAAAGGTAACTTTTATCAGCAAGATTTTTACCCCTGGATGAGAGAGTCAACTGTTAGAGACAGCAAATCAAGATAATCATACTGATCGCAATATAAGTACAGTAAACCTCGCCTAAAAAGAATCAAGAGGAAGGTATTCTCATTAAAGACAAATGTTTGTTATATCCAATGGTTGTCCCCTATGTGGTTAAAGGAAATAAATTTGGTAGTTCAAAGCATTTAATGAACATTGTTCATTAAATTTAAAGGCTGTTTGGTTGTCTCTCGTTTTATTTTTGACCTTATCTTATATCTTTCTATAAATAAGAAAGTTTGTGCGTTATCCTAGTTTCATAGTCCAGCTTTTAGGGAAGAGACAACTCAATATGGCTGAATCAAACGCCTGGACTATTAAGTGTATATTGCATTTCATTATCTTTTAAGGATACTTCAAGATAAAATGAAGTATATAACATATGTAAGGCATATATTTGTTATACATTTATCACACATTCATTGAATTAAAATAAAAAAACGAATATTCAATAAGAGAATAATGAGTGGACATTATATTGAGATTATTTATAATTACTAGGTATTCTCCATGAATATTCCAGAAGGGTCCTTTCATCAATGTTCAAAATTATAATACAAAAGAAAAAAAATGTATATTTATGAGAATATTCGTATAAATTTTATATCTATATAAAAATTAAATTCATTTATAATCATAAGCTATTCATAAATATTCCTGAAGGGTCCTTTCTTCAAAGTTCAAATCCTATTACAAAATCACTCGTCAGTATTCAGTATTTTTTTCCAATTTCAGAGGAGGGGTATAGCCTATGATTAGTTTCTTTCTAAATGCATCCCAGCCACTTTGGACTTCATAAAAATGAATAAGAACTTCCGAATTAGAGGATGCTCCAGGCAAATTTGTTACTTCTGCGTGGTTGTTAGTTCTATCTTCAACACGGAGAGTTTTCAAATACAATAAAATAACTATAAAATATTAAAAAGTAACAGCCTTTCTTCTCTTGTCTCACAACATTTGTACACCCTGGCACCATTGTTCGGTTGTTAAACAAGGAAATTAGGCAAAATTTAATCTTCATTTATAATACAGTTTTAATAATTGAAGAAAGGACCTCTCTGGAATATTTACAAGGAATGGCTCATAATTATGAATAAATTCAATTTTAATATAAATATATGATTTATACATATACTTTTATAAATTAATGAATAAATGCTATCGAATTAACATTTTCTGAAATAAAATCTGATAGAAATACAGAATATATTTTTCAGTTCTCAAAACAACAATGTATCAAATATTTTTGGCTGTTTGTTATCGACTTGGTAGGAGGTCGAGTCGTCCTGACATTGACAGGGCCACATTAAATCATACTCGACCTCTGGCTTTTTATGGTATTTAGTTAAATACCAAAATGTAGTAACTATCCTTCTCACATCAACAAAACATAACATCTTTCCGTTTTCAATTTTAAACATTATCATAGTTGTATCTCAATTGTCTTCTAATTTGATTTGAATTTTTTTTCAATTGACAAAAATAAAAAAAAGAAAAGTTATACGGTGGTTGTATTTCAGTTGTTTTCTTGAAATTTATAAAATGATTTAGACCTGAAACAATATCTTAATTACAAAAATACAAAAACAATTTCTTCTAATACAAAATCTAATAATAATTAATGACTTGAAAATTAGTTTGAAAAGGGTTATGATGAATTATGATTTAATAGAATCAAATGACTTTATTTTTGAGTGAAATACGAATGGGGTCAACATTAAAATCTAAAAAAAGGATCGAACCCTCAAACAACAGACAACAAGATTAGCTGGCTGATCATTGCTATATGAAGTACTGATCTGTTTTTTTTTCTTAATATGATCTACTTGTTAATCTCAGAGGGAAAAAATTCATCGATATATTCGGATTGTTTTTGAGTGTGTGAGTGAGTGGGGGGGAGTACTACTAGTGCATGGTTTTGAACGGTGGCCAGGAAGTATTTTTTCCAGCAAAATTTTACCCGGCTTCCCAAATGAAAGAGTCCAGTGTTACAGACATCATACCCCATCCCCGCAAAAATCTCATTGCTCAATATTAGAGAAGCTTTTTTTTCATAAGTATTTTCTTACATCAAAACTTAGTTGCTTTTCACCAGTGAGTAAACAAAATAAAAACATAAGCTCTTAGTGAGACTCGAACCCACACCCCCATGGCCTGGGAAAGCCCTACCACTCGCACTGACTCTAAATTCAGCAGAAGATCAAATTCAACCTTCAAGAGGCTAGCCATTGTGGGGCGGGATGATATGCAAGTATTTGACATTTAATGACAGACTTTTTAAAGAAATTGCTCAGTTTTATTTACATAGAGCATGTAGTTACTCATACACGCATTTCCCACACACAGGTCCTTAGCGACTTCATGGAATAAAAGCCACAAACTGGGTCAGTTCCTGTTAATAGTCGGGGAGGATATGAACTGAAGAGACCTCTGTGGAAGTGCTGTCTTGTGTTCGACCCTTTAACGATACTTGCATTGATCTGGCTCAGCAAGACAGATGACAAGAAATTTATACATGTAGGTATATAAGTAAGTCTCATCTAGGAACATCAGTGAGTCCATAGCTTAATCATTAGAAAAAAAAAAAGCATTCATTTTGCGCAGCAGATATTGATGTATTCTCCGTCCTTATCTACAAACCGAAGACATTAATGAATGCCATATTCCATGGAATTCCAAGACGCACCTCAAATTTTTTCAGACAAATTCTTGAAAAAATAAAAAGAAACCCAGCTCTTTTTTTCCTTATCTTCTCAGTCTTCCACAATAATGGGTTACTTCATTTTGCTCTTATCTAATCAATTCTGTATTAAATCCCACAGTAGCTTGTTTACATTATGTGCATAACATGGTAACACTAATAAAACCACTGATAAAGTATTCACCACTCGAGACAGAACTTGGGAAAAGAACGCCTCTTATATGCTTTAAAAATATATGGCAAGCAAATAGATTGAACATTACCCAGTGAAAATTACAGATCAAAATTTAGCTAATAACTACCTATCAGACACCTGAATGAAAGTTGACAAGGATTATCGGGTAGAAGTAGTTCAAGAAGTCAATATTGTTGGTCTTTTGAATAAGAGAGCTATGAAAGTGTGTGCAGAGTACAGAGCATTGGTATTGATTCAATTAAGACTTACAAATTTTATTCTAATATAAGTGTGGGATTACAAGCTGGATTTTTCTAATTTTTCAAGCAATGATTCATCCTTCCTGTAGAAACGATATATTTTCTCGTTAAAGTTGATGAGACCTCGGGAAACAAAAACTGAAGTCATAGATTATGTTCCAGTAGCCTAGTTCTAAAATCAAATCACACCCTGTAAATTTATGATGCACTTAAAGACAAATTATTATCTAACCACATCAAAACCAGACGCCATGACCATGAAAACTATTTCAAAATTATACAAAGGCGTAAGTGACTCTCAAATAACTTTTGAAGCATAGGAAAATGTAATGTATAAAAAACCTGTGTATCCATGAGGGAAAAAAAAAGAAAAAAAAAGAGTACTTATCTTCCCATCCCAAACAAGGCTTTGAAACTTTTATTCTGAACTTAAAAATCAAAATCTGGCAAGCATTTCAAAAAAATGCCACCCTAATATGTGATACTATTATCATCTTCAAGAAATAAAAAAAGCAACATTCAGAGTTTATTAAAAAAAAAAAAAATTAAATTCCAAAGGGAAAAGTAATTTAGGAAGAGTCATGAAAAAACTATTTGAACTATGAATTCTGATATACACACTTATTAAGAGATTTCTCTATAAAAGCTCAGAAAAAAATAAAAGCTCCTACAAAATTTGGCGAACACACTTATTGAACAAAAAAGCTCTCACATACCTCTGTCAATGCCATACATTAACTGCAAACTAAATGAAAATAACACATTGAAGAACAAGGGTCAGAAGTTCAATAGTACAATTATTGAGTAACTTCCTTTGAAATTCAAATTCAGCCTTTTTATTTTGAACTCTTCATTTTTAACCTCTTTTCATACAGAAAATTTTTTTAAAAATCTCAGTCAAAAATGAATTCCTAAATCCACCCAAAAATTTAATTATTTCTCCTGTAGCCAATGGCCCAACATTTCATTGAAGCTCACAGAGAACTTTTAGAGATATCGTGTGGATATACAGACAGACGAGTGAATATAAACAACTTTCCCAACTTTGTTGACGAAGGGAAAATAGTCAATAAAGAACAGGTTATCTGTATTCTTTAGTTGTATGCATCGATCTACGACCAAAGCATCTTCCTAATAGTCACCTAGGGAGTTGAAACATGGAACCTGATCAAATAGATTGGCTCTTAAACTAAGACCCATGCAACATAGAGACTACAAGAGACTACAGTACATTAGGGGGAAAAAGGTCTGAGATATCATTGAATTCATTAGAAAACTCAAATGGGTTCATGCTGCAAAAATGTAAGACAACCACTGGACATCACGACTCACAGCCAGAGATCATGTGCTAAATCGCAGAGACATTTAGACATGTTGAAGAGATATTAGTGCCACAATGTCCATGATAGAGAGATCTGGTGAATCCTGGGGAAAGTCTATGTCCAATGACAGATGTTGAAAGGTTACTGCTGCTAATGCATTGAAACGTTTTAAAACAAGGCTTCAAAGCATCGCAACATACAATTTTAATTGACCACAAAACAAATCATTCAATAAAAACCGTTGTGTGACCAATGTTTTTTGGCAGCATGGGGTTGATCAATCAATAAATTAGAATAAGCATGGTGATCAACGAATAAGTTATTCTCGTTACTTTTTGTTGGACAGTGATCACTAAAAAATGTTTGAATTTCCAAAGAGCAAATGTGAATACCAAGTGACCAATACTGCAAACTGAACCCCCAACTAGAATCCTTTTTGGGGGGGAGGGGGGGGTTATAAAAAAAAAATTTTTTTGAAGACATAAGGAGTAAATGCTTGAATTTTCAGCCCTCTAGTTCTGTTGGTGTAGCCTGAACACACGATACATAGCTAGACCACCTCAAAAACTGAAGAAACCTATGGTCACAGTTCTGGTTGACTGTTTAGAATATGGAGTATGAAGATTCTGGTAAGGAAGATTTTGTGCTACTCTATCAAAGCTACGGTCTTCTTCCATGTTTTTAAAATGCCATATTCTGAAGATCTGGTCTGGTTGCTATTCTGAAAAGATTTTAAAGATAGATAATGATAGATAAGGTATCTTTGTATTCTGTAGACGAATAATCCACATTTTCTTTAAATCAGTTTTTGTAGGATACGGAAAAATCTGAGCATTCACCAATTAGTCTTTATGATTTCATAGTAGCCCAGTATTGGCAACACTTTTTTAGCCTGGCAAAATTCAGGGCAGAAACATAATTTCAGCATTTTCTCATTTAGATATAAATGTAGATATGAAACATCTAAATTGAGATCTAAAATATCTCAAGTGGCAAGAGATCTGAAATATCTAAATTGGCAAGAGATCTAAATAGTTTTATACAATAAATTCTATCAAAATTCACATTAGTAATCATACGGGTATTGGGTATGAACAGACTGGAATATGTCAGGAGTTTTTATACATATATCTAAACGTTTTTTTTCAGTTCCAGAATTTAAATAATACTTTTATTTTGAAATTGTAACAAACATATTAGACATTTGTTTATTTTTTTGTTTTTTCCACTCATAGCATTTGAAATTTTTTTTCTTTTTACATTTTTTTGTTTTGTGATATATTTTTTTTCAAACCACCCTATGACCCTTGGGAGCATCCTTTCGACGATGAGTTTGGGAGACACTGATGTAGACTATAGGGAACTATAAACTTTTTACAGCAATATTTACTAAATATCAGGATTTTCTGAAAATTCTATCGTAAGAAAATATTCAACATCTGAAAGAAAAGCAGCAACTTGTACAACACACTAAGTGAGCCAAGAAGATTTGTAAATAAAAGCATTAATCAAGGCAGAGAAGAAAGGGGATGTTTGAAGTTCTCAAAATTCATGAACGCTTGTATTGACAGTGGAACTCTTCAATGAATAGAAATGAAAATAATGGAACTCTTCTGGAAATTGAATAGAGAATTTTTTTTAATAATTCAAGTAATGGTCAAAGGAATTATTTTCCTTGAATTGATGTTCATTTTTTTTTTTTGATGAATTTAAAAGGTATTATAAATTTGGGCAAAACAGAAATGTCTTTCTTAACCCATTAACTGCAGAGGGTGGTGAAAGGTAATAGTCTTCTACTGCAAGATAAAAACCATGGTCTATGGGAAGTTATCCATTCCAAGATAAGAGCCGCAACTCACAGATACAAGTGAGTTGCCATCAATCACAATAAAACAGAAATCTTATTGAGTTTGCCATAGAACTGCAAGGATCGTAGTTCCAGTCATTCGTAGTTAATAGTTTAGAATACTCTAAGTAAAAACTTATATCTACAATGCAGGTGATGCAAGGGAGAGTCAAGTCAAAGAACGTTTCTCAAAATAGTTTCAAGCTCTTTGGGGGAAATAAGCCAGAGTCTGGGGTAGTGGGGAGAGAATGTTTTTAAGTTCCTAGAAATTCGTCAGTCTTTGATCCAACAGCTGCAAACACCATGAGGGCACAAGCTTGCAGGAACGGGAAGAAGCATAGAGAGAGATAGAGATAGAGAGCAACACCAGGTAAAAGTATTCAGTTAAGAGATCATAGTACAATGAAGAGGAGGTGGAAACCTAAGCAACAACCTTTCAAGTAAGATATACCGACCAGAATCAGATACATCATCGGTATTTATTCACTGCTACAACAATTTTCTGTCTTAAGTAGGTCATCACTCAAATTATGCAATTTTTTTTTTTCTGATATAATAAGCAAGGGGCTACAGTTCTAAACCAGTGATTCTGAATTCTTAATATGGGGCACAGGGGGTCATTTAGGATATATTGGGGGGGGAAGGGCAATTTGGAATTTGGGTGTGAAAGCAAAGAGTGTTAAGTGGCTTATAATGGAGTAGTGTTGAGGCTTAACTGATTAATTCCTAATTATATAATCTATAACTATAAATTGAGAAATCTATGTGGGTGTGTGTGTATGCAACGAGATAATTCAACAACTGGCCGTTTTATGAAGTTATACGAAGTTGATAATTGCTGTATATATTAGTCAGCATACCAGGCATTGCCGTGTTGGGTTTGGAGTTGTTTGGATCAACAGTTCTCGAGAAATCTAATACAAATAAATTAATAAAAAGTATAGAAAATGAATCTTTTATCAAAAATTCTAGAAACGAATGTAGATCTAAGATATCTAAATTGGCAAGAGATCTAAATGTAGATCTAAGATATCTAAATTGGCAAGAGATCTAAATGTAGATCTAAGATATCTAAATTGGCAAGAGATCTAAATGTAGATCTAATATATCTAAATTGGCAAGAGATCTAAATGTAGATCTAAGATATCTAAATTGGCAAGAGATCTAAATGTAGATCTAATATATCTAAATTGGCAAGAGATCTAAATGTAGATCTAAGATATCTAAATTGGCAAGAGATCTAAATGTAGATCTAAGATATCTAAATTGGTAAGAGATCTAAAATCTGATATAAAATATCTAAATTAGCAACAGATCTAAATTTTGATATAAAATATCAACATGAGCAACAATGAAGAGAAGGAACAGAAATACTTTCAAGCCATAGTTTCGTATGATAGACAGAAATTTATTTCACATGATTGGCTACTCAATACACTTAAACTTCAATTCTTTCCAAACATGCACCTTTGGAAATAGTACTAGCCTGATTAATTACTAATTTTACTATATTCCATAGATACCACCCCTAATGGACACTTCTCATGGCTCAGTTTTTACCGAACTATTTCACTAGTGTTGTGATGTATTTATCTACCTTCCCACCAGAGCAGAGTGGAGCACAAGGTCCTTTGGGACACCTCAGGCATCCTGACCCAACTCCCTCAATAGCAATGGGGAGGTACAGCTTGAGAGATGGCCCCCTAGAACTAAACAATCAACTTTTTGGCTTCTATTCTCATTGTGTGCCCAAGCACTATGGCTTAGTGCCAGACCACGCAAAACTTGAATACATGTAAAGTTCTTAAAAACTTAGTACTACTGCTTTTGAATGGGCTGACGGTTAGTTTAAATTCTACTAATTGGCAATCAGATATTGGGAAGTACTTACGCACACAGGATCTATTTTTACACCTGAAAATTGGAATCTCTATTTGCAGTCTTCAATACGACGAGGTATGTTACGAACAACTGGCTTACACATTAAGATGATGAAACGAGTTCATCTCTCATGCCGTCAGTCTTAGTATTAATAAATTAATCAAGTGACAAGATACTTCTAGTCTAAATCTGCAAAAACAAAAATATCCTGCATTTTCTGCTCTGAAATAATAAAATGGAAACTTAGAGTTTACGAATTAAATCTATGGATGACTATTAA
>OY735227.1:27737488-27747488 GCA_963457665.1 Thysanoteuthis rhombus
TCATGATTCACTCTTAGCAACAAATTTTTAAACCAACAATATATTTAAACATCTAACAAATATTACATAATTGGTAGATGTGCGGCACAAAGTTTGAGACTGATATTTTATGTAGAAAATATGTGTGAGTGTGCACCTATCATAAAATGGCTGGGTGGTTTCTTGTTGTTCTGTCCCCATGAGAAAAAGAAAAGAGCCAGGGTTCAAGAGTAACTGACCTCTTCCCCACCAATAGCTGGCAAGTGAAGGGTTGATTTAGAGATTAGTTCTGACAGGGCTGATAAAACACCTGAGAAAGTGTGTGAAATGATGTGTGTTATAAGTGACAAACAGATAGAGATATGTGGAAGCATGTGAGCGTATGGATCAACTCATGAATCTACAGAAAGAGTAAAGGGAGTGATAGGCACAAATTTTACCATGGCAAGTTGAGATGGATGGCAGTTAGCCTCTGGCCCTTGGGGCCAGCAGGTGTGTTTCTCAGAGAAGGAGCTCCATCAAGGGAGAAACATGACAAAATAAAACATTGATAAATTTCATAATCAGACTCCTCGTTCTTAACATGGAACCAGTTTACATCTCTCCCCAAATGCAGCAGTTCCCTTTGATTGAAAATCAAAAAGACATCCTTTCACGTGTTGATGCAGGTATGATATGCACACATTAAAGAAACCATGTAGCCAACATTATGGGGAATGGTGGCCCGGCCCCTATATGAAAGGATTCAGGCAAGAAGTCCCCCGCCATTATACTACACAAACAAATACATTGGCACAGCATTAATATTACCAGTAATGTTGGGCAGCCTACTGGATATGGCGTCCGAATGATGAAGGAGAGAGAATGCACCAGTGTTGGTTACATTAAACACCACATTTCCATTGGTCATTGTTGGTCTTCAAGGACATCCCTTCACTACAGACGAGTTTATTATAAGATATTTCGCAGCATGATTGCAAATACTAAGACACCAACCTCAAAATGTTGCACAATCTTTTGTTATGATGGGTCAGCAAACGTTGCTAGGGTCTTTAATCTTAAAAAAAAAGCAGCTGTAGCTTGACTAAATTCTACTACTTACTACTACTACTACCTACAATCACTTTTTAAAGCTCCATTAGAATATATTTTAATAATTGAATACCCTCTTTGAAAGTATTATTTTGGTAATAATTGCATGAAAAAGCCTAAAGTCTGTCATGAAAAAAAAAAAAAAGAAAAAATTACTTTAGCACACTCAGTGGGTTTCAAATTGTATAAAGGTTGTGTTTACATTTCTGATGGTAAAAACACAGAATGGGTCATGATCGAGGAGTGCATCACCAGGAAAGTTGAAGTTGATTTTTTAAAAATCTTTCGAAAAACAAAAAAAAAAACCCAAAAGAACTGACCACACAGAATTTAGATTTTTACAAAAATTATTTATTTGATGATTGATCGACTGAATTTTGGGAAAATATTGTTTACTACCGCAGCTCTGTCAACATCACATAGCACATTTGATACGTAAACAAACCATTCAACAACCTCCGTTGAACTATTACCACTACAAACGATAGTCAACACATAGTATTTACCTTATTATATGCCTGGTAAGATACCGACAATTCAAACGATTCACAGGTAATACATTAAGGTATTATCCTATTACTGGTAATACATTCATGGTATTTAATTCATTGTTGATATATCACCGTATCGTTGTTTGGTGCTCATTGACCTAAACATCACCACGGTTGGTTTGGTAGTTTGGGAGTCATCTTCTACCACCGATATAAGCTAAAGCAATGAAATTCAGATGGTTGGGTTCTCGTCTTACCTGAAGGTGGCCTTATCCACCAAATGAAACCTTCAAACGTACTGTTATACGAGACATTATTTGACTGAAACGAGAGTTTACCTTATTTTCCTCAAGGTTTGCAGAAGAAAAGTTGAAATTTTTTTCTCACCCAAATGATCTTTGGATGAGTAGGAACAACATGAACCTTTCTTTGATCATTTGCCCTAATTTTAACCTCTTGCCTATTTTCGCTCAGCAGTCCATAGAGATTTTACATTAACATATATTCTTGAATATAAGTTGATCGTAAGTACGAATTCAGAATTGAGCATAAAATTTCATAAGATTGACTGACATTAATTAAACCAAGTCTATTATTTTGCCATAACGTAGTCATGAAAGATATCCCCCTAATGAATACACCATTTATGGTACTTGGTCATCCGTTACCTAAACACAAATTTCTTCCATCTTCAACTTATTGATCGTTGTTTTCAAGTTGTAAAGGTGAAATTCTCATCAGAGATGACAAATCTACCAGGAGTAAAGGATTTAAAATGGGTATTATACAAGATGCTTTAGATAATACCTACATAGTATTTCAAAAGGAACCATGGTAATGAATCGAGTGAAAACCATGGACGTTATAGCTAGTTTATATGTATTGTATGCATCGACACTGCATTTATATAGGCAAAAGTACAAGCCATTTCGGACTGACCTGAGTATGAGACAAAACTGCTGATTTGGTGTCATTTTTTTCAGGGAAAAAAAAAAATTGTCTTATATCAAAAGAATATACAGTATTAACTCAACAACACAGAGGACTAATTGATAAACTTCACAAGAAAAAAATTAATGCTAATTCCTTGAGAACAATTGTGATTGTCTTTGAGGTTTTAAATGTGTGGCTCTTTGGAAAATTTATATACAATTGTTTTAGTATGTTGAATGCCATTGAAAGTTATTCTAATTCAAAGCCAGAATATGAGATCAAGTAAAAAAAAATTCAGATCCATATAATACTCTCAACATTTTGCGAATTTATCACGAAAAAAATGAAAAAAAAAAAAAAAAAGTAATGAAATAGACATGGAAGTTCTTAAAATATTTAACTATTGAATTAATATTACTTAATACAACAATAATCAAATAAAATAGTTTCAATAAATCTCTATGTATAATTACCATAGTCTGTTCAATTGCCTGTTCATATCATGCAGAAGTTTAACTATCTTCCACTCTGATTAAAAAGAGAAATCTCTGCGGCCAGCAGCTAAAGTGTGACTGACTGCTGTGTCAAGTTAAGGCAGAGACTAGAGTTTTATTCTCTTTCTTTCTTTAAAGCTGATTAGAGAGAAGGACAGAGTATGATTAAAAACAACGTTTAGAAATATAAATATTCAAAAATATTAATTTATCAATAGATAACATTGAAAAGAGTTTCATTTTTGACCTGTAATATGCTGGTCTCTAAATAATCTCTTGATACTCATAGTCATGAGACCAACTTAGAAAATGTAAATATTTCAATGTGCTATCATCAAGAAGAATGTCTATCAATTCAATATTTACTAGCTGAGCCTGTAGAAATTCTATAAGTTTAAAATAAATATCAAACTCGATGAAACGTCACTTCATACATGCCTTTATATCTAACATTATTTTCTATTTGTATCTTCTTTTCTAGGATTCTTCTTCATCATTTATTTCGTATTTACTTTTCTTGGCTTTTATTTGATTCACAGCCTTTTGTACGCTACGATCTATAGATACTTTTGAATTCTGTGTTTTACTTTTCAACGAATTATCTCTCCCTTGACAACTTTTTACAGGGGTCTGGGGGTTGCTATACTGATGGAGGAGGTTTTACAGCAGTGACTGTTTTGTGTCTCCATCTCTCTCTTTCCATTCTCTTATGCAAAATAGAGATTGTAGGAGTTATGCGCTTTAATAAGGTAGAAGCTTAGTTTTATTGGATTTCAACCTCTTCAAGAAAACAAAGATATTTCAGAGAATTGCTTATAATAAATCAGTTCATATGTACTCTGTAGTGGATCAAAAATTGAATAAGAACCATAACAGAAAAATACAAATGAAATTAGAAAAATGCTCTCAGTAAGGACAATAGACCATTTGAATTTTTAAAAGACATTTTTTCTTTTAAAGAGAGTTGTTTGAAATCCAATTCCTTCTTTCTGCCAAGAAGTTTGTATGTGTACCTATGAGTGTGAATGTGTCCGTATGTGTGGGTACTTCTATGTATGTGTCCTTTACTTAACCAAACTGCAACCACAGATAGAACCCCAGATCTTTCAACATTCAAACCCCGGCTCGGCACTTATATAAATATCCTTAATTTAGAAACTACCAAACTGCAAAAAACGTTACTAACGAGAATGGTTAGTCAACCTACAGGTAGGTATTTATATTTTGATGAAAAACTACATCACAAATCTAGCAGTGCCTCCTGCTTCGTTTCTCAACTGAAGTGTCCCACCGGTGCCAGAGGTCGGGGCTTAAGAACAAGGATTTTTCAAGTTCTAATTTTCATGGCAGACAGATTCACTCTATTTGGAAGATTGGTACAACAAGATCTTTTATTCTCCACACCCCATTAAGCCTTGTGCCCTTTCTAAGCTAAGTTTAGTTAATTCATCAGAAGCATTCAAGATGTGTTATTTGAGGGAGAGGAAGAGGCAGTAGAGTTTTTTTGAAGAAAATTTGTAATTCATACCAAGTGATCAGTCAGTATTTGAAAAGAAATAAAATGGGACTAAAACATTATTTTGACGTATAATATTTTTTCAGATTTGACATGTTCAACCACATGGGAATTCGGCGAGTAAAAATAATGAACGTATTAAATAGGCGAGATACAAGCATTTCGTGGTCTTATCTCGCCTCTTTGTTTAAGTCATTTTAATTTTCTTCAAAAGGTCTTTGTTTTTTTTATGTAGTATTTAATTGCCGTATTTGTTCTTGAAGTTATTTACTGTTTTTGTTTTCAGTGTATTAGGATTGTGCTCTACCAGCAAGTCCCAATTGTTTACAATTCTTTGACAGACGGAGTTGTTTATGGTACATTTTTGCATACCTATATAAAATACCAAACATACCCAACTCATGAGAGTTCATGGTTTTAAACAACACAAGAAATAAAACACCATATTTCTACAGAAAATTACAGAGAAGACTTTTCTTTTACATTTTACAAGTTCACATTAGACTAAGACTAAACTTAAAGGCTCCAGGAATTGAAAATACATAAACCATTATTTACATATACATATATTTAGTTCTAGTTCACCTTTCAATACCAAGGTCTCAAAAACATACAAGTGACGATGGGATAGAAATATATCAGTGATGTTTTTATAATATATACTCAGATTTTACACATCTTCAAATATAAGTGTCTTTCGAAATGTTTTACTGTATGCATTAATTAAAATTTCCAGTAGCAATACATTGATTAAGTACACTATTTTTTGTGGAAGTGAGTCATAGCAGTGTTACTGTTTAGTGAATAATTTTAGGTATAGAATTCAACAAATAAGTCGCTCTCATATGTATGTTATTGAAACTTTACATTAACTTCAAGATAATTTTACATCTGTAATACTTGAAATTATCTGGAAAATTTAGACATTTTAAATTGGCGTTTTTAGATAGATAGAAATTATTTCGAAACAATGCGATCGTCGTCAAGATTTATGTAGACATTACTGTCTTTGTTAAGAAGATTGGGAAAGAATGCCAAAGAAAATTAATAAAAAATGAAAAAATTCGAATCAAAGTTGAGTTCCGGGTAATTTGGTTTTGGTTCATTTTTCTACATGAAAAGGAAAAAAAACAAAGCTTTTTCAATTATAACAACAACTGTGTACCACTTTTGAGGGACGAAAATAAAGCAGAAAACCAGAGATGAATTGTCAGGAAATTGATTTAAAAATGATAAAACAGAAACATAAAAAATATTAAGAATTTAAGTTAGTGAAGGTAGATTAGGGAAGTTATTGTAGGAAGGATCCCGTGAATTCACTCAGTTAGGATAACATTTCAAAGAGTTTTTAATTATAAAAAAATGTTGATTTGAAACTCATAGTAGGGAAGTCAGAAAATGACATGAATGAAACTTGAAATAAAATAAATAGAGCGTAAAAAAAATCCCAGTCCAGTGTGAAAGTAGAGAGATAATCGTGTGTGGAAAACTTTTAAGGTATTGTTTTCTTTTTTGTTTTCCCGAAATAATAAAGTTGGGCACCTGTTTCTTATTTTAAAAAAAGGGATCAGATTATAACTATTGAAGTATTTAACACAGAGAATAAGAGAGAGGAAGGAAAGATACAGGCAATAGAGAAAGAAGAGGAATGTTTAGATAAAGTAAACAATTAATAAAAAGATGTTTTTTTGTTCTTTTTAAATGTTTGTTTTAAAAGGAGGAGAGAAATTAACGCCCCTAAGACAACTAGATGTCCATTCCAACAACAATTAATTGAAAGAGTGACTCTACGCACCTTGGTCTTGATTCCAACCAGCAAACAGCAGTTGGTTGCCGTACGTATTACACGACGACAAATTCATGGCAACAAAAACATCCAAGAATCACTTTGAGGGAAAATTATTCGAGTGAATCAAATTGTTTTTTCAGTTGTTTTTTTCTCTCCAAAAAAATCGCTTCTTTTTTGCAATCAGTGTGTTGTGTGTACACCTCTCAGGTCAGAGGCTACTTCCTGCACACTTGATTGTACTGCATTCTGGGATTGATCCGGAAGTGACGTCTTGAAATGGCGGGAGTACAGCCGGTTACACGTGGAAACTTGGCACGATCAGCAATATCTCCTTGTTTATGTTTTTTTTTTTTACTTTTTTTATTCTCTACTCACAGGTATACCTTGATATGTGCGGTCGATTTGTTTTAAATTCTCCGGTACTGTTCAAACTGCACTGATCAAGTCTTTTGATTTATTATTATTTTTTCCAGCTCATACTTAATTACATTAATTTGTACAGTTAATTATAACTCAACCTTTTACTACATCACATAAAAAAAGTACGAATCAAAAAATTCCTGTATATTTTCTGAATGTGACGTACTTTAGTTTCATGTGTTTAGGCATTGGTTTTAGAAGACGTGTTATTCTGTTAAAGAACGATTGTTTGTTTTTGTTTAGAGAGAATTTTTTCTTAGGAATTCCGGAGGAAGGACACCGAATTTGATACGAGATTCATCCCGTATAATGAAGTTCGTTTATTGTATTTCATCTGTTTTCCTCTACAATATTAAAGAATTGTTATGGTGATAACTTTTGGTAATCAATGTCGTATTTTATTTCCTAAAGTAAATTTTGCGTCCCAAACACTGATAGTGAAGTATACCGTTCTTTGTTACATTTTCTCGATTAAATTATTCTGCATTTTTCAGACAATCTTTTATTTCATTTCTGGACACGATGATTATTTATTTTTGTTTCGGGTGTTTTAATGTCCAAAATGCAATATGATTAATCGGGAGAAAAAAAAAAGGTAATATCGTTCGTTTAGTGTTAACGTTCACAAAATTAAATTCTCCCGAGAGTCCTTGCCCCTCAAATTATCGCCGATAATCATACCATAACTCATTTTGCCTGATCACGTGGGCATGTATTCAATAGTCTCTGAAACAATGAATAATAATTCGATCAGAAATACAACGTGGCTGTTGTTACCTTTCCCGTTTCAAAATACCACAATGACAGATGCTGATGGCAATATTCCCATGAACGGCATTTGTTTCAACTCCCTGAATGTGATTTCCAGTCCATTTGTTACGGGACAAGGTGTAGGTGTGGCAGGCTTACCACGTTTTCTTTCAGGTTCAACATTTCTTTTTTTGTGGTAAATGAACATGTCTTTCCGTCATTTTGAATTTAAAATGTGAAAAAGAAAAAAAGTACTGAAAGTATCGTCTGCTTCCTTGATTTTGAATTCGCCATCAGCAGGTGCCACTCAATCACTGGAGGGGTAGCCATTTTGCAACGGGAAAGGTCGCAATTGCTGAAAAACGCAGAATGGGGTTTGATATGCAAACGATTTCTCACGGAAAATATGAAGGAGGTATCCAGTGCTTGGAATGTGAAAATTATTTTACGAACGTAAAACTCAGCATTTCCGGCAGTTATTTGTTTATCTATACAGAGAATAGAAACGTATTCAGAATGAAAATTTCGTGGTACCCCGCAGTGGTTAGAGCATTAAGGTCGATTCTCATCGGGTGTTCCACACTTATGTGGTAAATTTTAGGCCTATCGCGTAGTTGAGATACTTTTCCTGTTAGTGATAGAGGTCGGTGTTCGAGCCCAGGTAAAAAAAAAAACAGAATTTCGAATGCTGATCATCTAGATAGCTAAGATTTTCACTGAATTTCGTACCCACATTTTCCTCTCTATATGACACAAAACTGTGTTTGTTACAGTGTCCTACCATCCTCTGCTTAAAGAGTGGCGCAACCTAACCAAGTTTGGTACGCATACTTTGTGGACCCAGTGGAAAAACTTGGTCTATTTACTCTCCAATTTAAAGGGTTCAAGGGAGGTCCATTTACCTTTCAGTTACCTCCTAGAGAAGCGAGGGGGCACGAGCTAGCTACTCCTTGTATATACTACGTAGTCATCCACATGCTAGAGAATAGTGTTCAGGGCTCGCACACTCTTTCCTTATTGTAAATTGATGATATACAACGTATTAAAAAAAGGATGCTGCCTTGTGGTGTAACCCTCATTGGATACCCTATAGTTGTGGCCTTGTATCCAAACCAAGGTATGCTTATTAGATATAACTACAACCCCGGCGGAATACACAACGTACCGCTGAAGACAAAAGTTTATGAACTCTGTACAAATATACAATAACACGTATAACTAAATTTTCATTGCATTAATGGATGGTGGCCTTCAGTGTGAATCGAACTCACCACATTAATATGCGAGATTAGCTTGCCAACAACAATAATCCCTAAGCTTCTCTGAATACGACCCAAAGTCATAATCGTGAGGCACCTTGTGAAGCTCGAACTCATTTTGGTTGTTATAATTTGCGAGCAGCGTATAAAATAAGGGTGTGATGATCATCCTGACATGTGTTATAATGAAGTGACACTATTGTGGCTGTTCTGATAAGTTCGGGTTTAATCTGACTCCATAATTGTGCGAATAGAAAAATTGTGCAGTAATCAATTTTTTTATTTCACACCCTGTCTACAGGGGCGCCGGAACCACGGGGAAGGGGACAGCTGAACCCTCTACCTTCTTGGCACGGGGGCAGTTATGTCCTCTCTATCAAAAAAAGCACGTGTAAGACATACTGATTCAAATATTTATTTCTTATCAACTACTGAATGAATATTTTCTCGTAGCTGCAAAAACATTTTCAAAGAATGAATAATGAAAATATTTTAGCAATAAAGTTGGCTGGAAATTAAGATTTCAGCCGATTTCAGCCATTTTTAGCCATCACAATGGAAACGGAATTTTAAGGGATTTTAGCCATCACTGTAATAGTATATATTGCTTAAAACGCCCTTTCTAAAAAGCTGCCCCACCCTACCGCAAATTGCTTCCGACGCCCCTGCCTGTCTGCGAGACAAGCTTACGAACCCATTGCTCCGCAGCCTCGCGCCCCGATCTGCTCATTTGCATAAATGTCTTTCGTGGTATGATGTCTGAGACTTGAGTAAAATCAAATCGAAATCTGCATATAATTAACAGCCAGAGAATAGGGTGTGCATCATGTCACTTTTATGGAAGGAACGAAAATGTTTCGTTTCAGAAAATGAAAAAAAGATAATGTGTCTGCTTTATGGAAACTGGGGCGAACACTCGGTTTACTGGATGTTACTCATAACCTTGCACCGGGCTAATTTGAGCTCATCTACCTATCTTCTCTCTTTCCTTCTTTCTATCTCAGTCTGTTCTTTATCTATCTATCGCTGTCTGTTCATTATCTATCCATCTATCTTATTCTGTTCTTATCCACCTATCTATCTATCTAGCTATCTATTTATCTATCTATCTTAGTCTGTTCTTATCTATTTATCTATCTATTTCAGATTGTTCTTGACGAGAGGGTTATTTATAAAAGTTCAGTGTGAGCTCGAGAGGGTTAATTTCCATTTAAGCAAGCACCATCAATACCCAAGGATGGGACCACAGGGTTACAACGTATACATACTTCTCAATT
>OY735227.1:27752488-27804988 GCA_963457665.1 Thysanoteuthis rhombus
TTTTTGTAATTATGCCCCTACCTCTCATTACGCTACTAGGGAGGACCGTCTCAAAATCGCAGGCCATATGGCCAGATTTCACCCACTTTTCGCCCGGGCCTGGCTACCCCAGAAAATGCAATTAAATGATTGCCTAAAAATGACTTCTTTGCAACACGGCAATGCATGTTATTTGCAGAAATTCTGTATCATTGATTCAATTTGCAAATGGAAGAATAGGTTTTTTTAATTGATAAAAATATCTCTATAGGCATCTCCGTAAACAATTTACTTTATATATATATATATATATATATATATATATATATATATATATATATATATATATATATATATATATATATATATATATATATATATATATGTATATATATATATATATATAAACACACACACACACACACACACACACACACACACACACATATATATATATATATATATATATATATATATATGAATTCAAGTTTTAAAATGTATGAAACTTAATGAAATTTTTTTACAAGTTTACCAGTGCTGAATAAACCCTAGAAGAATTCATGTGGAAGTGTAATGGTTACAAAATCTAGATTCAAACAGAGTCTTTTATTAAAAAATTCACAATCAATAACTCTTGGAAATGAAATTCATAGTTCTATATTTTGCTTATTATGCACATAAAAAAAAACATCACGTTTAGAAATTTTACTGTATTATTCCACACACAGAGATGATGAATTTCAAAGTTCACAAACAAAAACCCTTTAATCAAATCATATTTCTTATTTTCTATATATTTTACCGACATACTCTTCATTTTTCTTCCATGCATTGAAACATTACATTAAATAGTTGTTTTTTTTTTTGTGGTTAGCATACTCAGTTTAAGCTAACCTCTGAATTTTAACTGGATAAATATTTTTATTTCAAAACAAACATATGTATTGGATTTTTATTTACATCTGGTGTGCATGAAAACATCACCATAAATAGATTTGCATTAAAGAGTTCCTTCCCTTATATATGGCGTTCGTCGAGGGTAAAAAGTATGAGCCTCAGCATTCAGCAGATGATGGGTTAAATATGTGCATTACATACCAGTAATCTCCCCTTAACGAATAGCTACCATTTAAAAAAAAAACGAAACAAAACAAAACAAACTCGCGTTCAAGTCTCGTCTCAGCATAATTATCACGGATGTGGCTACAAACGTATACTTTCATTTCTTGAGGTTGATGTGCTCAGACCTAGATGAAGCCTCAAATTTTGTGGAATTATGTAAATGAATATCCAGAAACCAAGCATGGTATCTCTATACAATACCTTAAATAGTTTACTTGTGGTGTGTACAGGTTTTGATCCTATAGGATAAGGGTATTGATGTACAAGTTAATGTAACAAAGTACAAGCTGTAAATATTCACATTAAATCATGATAAGACCTTGAAAATTATTGGACGAATCGAGTGTACTAATCATATAATGTATATCATTTTGAAGCACCTCTTTCGGGTGTTTGTATTTTTCAATGACTTTTGTTTTTATTGGAGACCAAAGCAAAGGTTGTCGTGTCATTATGTTCGGTGAATTAAAACTCAGCCATTGCGTTGTCGAAGCCATACGCAATATCAACAGTGCTTTGGGACAAGAGTCAACTTCAGGACGAGCTGTCTGTTGCTGGTTCCAAATATTTTCTTCTGATGATCTAGTCATGGTCATAAGTCGTCACTCGATAATGAAATATTGAAGGTGGCCATATTTGACTGATTATCAGCACTTTGCATGGTTTTTACTCTTGACGCAGTTTACTTATTGAATTAAAACTGATTTCTGTATAATAATCGAAAACGTGGTTTTCTTTTGGTTGACAAACTTGTCCTCTCCCCCACAACCTTACCAAATCGAGATCTCCTCCCCCAAAAGATCACCCAAGCCGTTTAATGGTGTTGTAAAGGGATATTCCTATAGAACCCCTTGCGACCAGGTGAAAACATTTCGACAGAGTCCATTCGTTATGATTTGGAACTGATGTATCAAAAGTTGAAAAATTGCGAAGAAAAAGGGGCCCATTTCACTACCGAATAACACAAGACCTCATACTTCACAAACCACCCAGCAAAAAATGACGCAGTTAAACATCGAAGCCCTGTCTCTTCTCCCTATTCCCAGGACCTGTCCCTGACGATTACCAATCTTTCCACGCTCTAGGAAGTATATACCAATACAGACAAGGTGTTCCGCCTGCTTCTCGACTTCCGTGACTCCATCTTTCATTTTGATAAAAATAAATCCACTGCCAGGTCATTGGCAAGATTGTTTTGATTCTAATAGTACTTACCTTGACTAATGAAGTTGTGTTTGAGCCGGGTTATGACGATTTAAATGTTGTGGCTCAAAATTGATTCTGTATACTCGGCTATACCTGCAAGAAATCACTCACGTTAAATCTTCATAAAAGTCTGGAATCTTTTAAAATTTTGGCTTGGATTGCAGACCTCTATGGCTATCATTTCGTCACTCCATCAAGATCGGACATCTTTTTATGAAGATTCAATAATGTTGTCTTCGACGCGAGACTTCAAAGTTCAATTAACCAGGTCAGTGGAAATTTCAGTTCAAATTAGACTACAACTAATTTCCTCCAGTACCTCCTTGTAGAAAATTTGGACTCGCAGAAAAAAAAAAAATGAAAATAGATAAATAAATAAAACTAATAATCGATGGAGGAGACAACCACCCGAATTCTCTGACAGCCAGCAACAGCTAAATACAGTAGTACCTGTCATAGCGAAGGACTATTAAAACGAAATTCTACTCAGTGAGAGGTCCCAGTTGCCCCCCAAATCTCTTAGCGATATATTTTCAGTTTGCAAGAAGATAAAAACTACAAAATTTCATAAAATTATCCAGAATCATCTGGATCCCATTTACGATTATCTTGATTTATATCCGTTTTTGCTTGTTTTTCGAAAGACAGACGAACATTTGGGGAATTATAGTAAGATTATGCATTTATTCATTACGTTATTTGCATGTTTATCAGTATTTTTACTTTGTTTCAGAAGTAATTAGTACATTATATATTATTCATAAGGTTATTAAAAAGGTTTTAGGGGCCCAATTTTCTATTTGGAACGAGTTACTGAAATTCCATCGGCTTGATTATTCACTTAACGAATTTTTATCTAATTAGACGTTTAATGGAACGAATTGTCCCCCTTAAGAGAGATAGAACTGAATAATGAAACCGGATAAAAGAGGATGCAGTCAAGGGACATTACTCTAAGAAACTACATTCCGGAGTGAGAAGAGTTACTTCCCTTGAATTAGAAGTCGTTATATTTGACACCACACACCGAAGGAATTTAACTGGATGTAAAGTGCAGTCCTAAATTGCATCAAAAACAAATAAATAAAAATTGAAACAAAAATAGTGAGAGTTGCATAGTTTTTTTTTTTGTAAATGTGAACTATTTGGATGAGAAAACTTATTTCAAAAAAAATTTTCCGACTTGATCCTGAACGTCTGCAAAAGTTGAATAGAATCTATTGTACACCACATAAGGGCGAAAATCAGGATCGACTCTTATCATAAACTGCCAATCAAAACTGTCCACCGGTCAACATGGGTTTTTTTTAAAGTTTTCTATTGGTTTTCCCCGTCTGGTTATCTATCTCTATCCATACCATGGATGGGTCCAGGCATTATTGAGGACGCATCCCGTTGCATCAAGTAGATGTATTAACCGAACGTACAGACGCTCAGCTCTACACCAATTCCTTGTCACGGGAGGTCAAGCCCTTTGCACCATAATGTCGACCTATATGAACTACAAAAGATTATATATTTTGCAAAAAGGGCATTAACTATGATATATCTTGGACTTACTGATTGAGTCGGGAGATCATCATTTAATAAAAATAAAAGAAAACACACAATTAATCGAATACTCCTGAAAATACGATATGTATTCTTGGAACAGTCCATTATTCAAGTCAGTGTAAACAAGCTTCTGAAACTTCTTATTTTTCAAGTTCATGTAAGTTTCGTGCTGCCGGAATATTGCCGCTTGAAGGGCTTATCTTTTTGACATTAGCAAAAATTGCGATAAAAAACGTTTCTAGTCATCAGATGTATCTATATTTGTAATTGTAGCCTCGCTGACGGAGCTGGAGAACCGAAAACATTTACTCTTTATTATGTCTATGAAATATTTTTTTCGTGTTTTGAAAACCTGTCCCTGCCCCAAATAAATTTTTAGTGAAGGTTCAATTTACAACAGAAGGTTATGCTAAATTCGTCCCTTAGTTTGTGTCTGGCAGCGTTCACGCTTGTTTTTGGAGGATTCGGACTTCTTCGGTAATCATTACCCAACTAAAGATAAGAGGAGTAACTTATTTATGAACCTCCCCTTTTCCAATCTCTTAAAGTGATCACCCCTAACAAGGCGTGCTGCTGAAAGACATTGGTCACGTGACGATTTCTATTTCGAGACTGAGAAGAAGTATTTAATTAAGAAAAAAATATTTCCATAGTCTTTATCAAATTCAATTTAATATTAGGCCCTCACAAATTAGGAATGGAATATTATATATGAAGTCATGTCGGAAAAATATCTCGTCAGCCACTCCAAGACAATCACTGCTTCTGCTGCTTTCGTCAAAATGTACGAATTGTCTTGATACTTTATGCAATTTACTGCCAGTGAAGGGAGACCCAAGATAATGACGTGAGATATCTCGTCAGCCACTCGGGGATAAAATCTTTCTCGTGAGATACAAATATCTATCTAGACACACACACATACACACGCACATGCACACACACACGCACACGCATATACATATATAAAGTGCCTCGAAAAAGTTCAGGGAATTTGACTTTAAACAAACATATTTACCGTAACATCTTGTTTCGAACGGCTCCTTTGAAGTACACTCATTGAACATGAATACATCGATTCCATGAAGAATTCTGTTCACGCTGGTTGGTATAAATGTCCGTAATACACTTGGTCTGTGAGCGTTATTCAAATGCCCTGTTCAAATAACACCCTATTTCTCCCCCCTCTCTCTAAAAACACATATGCGCATTTATATATATATATATATATACATATATATATGAAACTCTATTTGAACCAAAATCATGACATTTGCCGATTTACCTAAATGTACGTAGAATAAACAATTAAAGAAATGGGCTGCAGCAAGAACCGAATCTAAATCTATCAGTAGGCCATCTCAATGCGACGCTGCTCATACCATCTTAGCTAAACAGCCATTTTAGTAGACGATATTAATGGCGTCACGTTAAGACGGCCACTTGCTGGACGCAGGTTCTATTCATTTAGCATTTCATTCCTTCAATTGTTTATTCTATCTACATTGTCAACATCAACTGAGACATATTCAACGTGTAAAAATAGGATGTCGATTCAAATAGAGTTTCAGATCAAAATAATATACTTGTAATTATTTCTGTCGGATTATATGTCCATTTCTTTATTATATATATATATATATATATATATATAATTATAAATTGCGTTATATTATATAGAAACTCCAATTTAGAATTGTTGCAGCCCCTTTACTGTTAGCCAAAATTAATTACGAAAATAGATAAGTATTAGCTTTAGCTATGAAACAATGAACCTAGCTAAATATACAAAACATCACTTCCTTCGTCTACTCCATATAAAAGCCCTGAACACACATGTTCACTCGCTCATTTGCTACAGCTTAACTGGTCGGTTATTCCTTCCCTTTCTCTTCCTTTCTTTCTAACCTCGTGGCCGGCGTAGTCACCATTCTTTGACTGTTAATAAATAATAATACGTCTTTTGTCACTAATCTTCTTCGATGTGAGAATCTACAAGAGGTTCATATGTACACATTGCAAACACTGCATCTATTTCACTTATCTCATTTTTGGCGACTGCGCTCACACTGCACTTATTATTTCGCCCCTCTACCACCCCTGCACCTATGCTGACCCAACCACCCTCTGATCATCTAGTTTGGTCAAGTATACCACTCCTTATAACAGTCACTACTAACCAGACTCCATTCGATATATAAACCGAACGACATTAGACCTGTTATGACATGAGTTTCCTTAACTAATCATTCTGTCCTACATTTTATTTTGAAATTATAGGAATGACCATCTAAACTGAACAGGCCTCTTTGTTGCTCTTTTCAACACGGTCGATCGTGGTAATGTTTCTCTAGATTCTATTGTACTGTTGCGAATGTCTCTTTGCTAAATGCACGTTTCATTTGTTTGTCAAAATACTTGTGTGTGTCTTCATTGCAATCATTCATACTTTGTTAAGTTTCTGCACCCACACTCATGCTTGGCGCGTCCATTCTCTACTCTGTCATAACGTATATAGTCTCCCCTTCCTTCTTCATCGTTTCCAGTGGCGTCAGCGTGCGGCGAAAAGAATCAAATCCTTTGTCCCCCACTACTACACAATCTTGTCGCTACAAAAATCAACAGTCATCACTACTCTGTCTCACTCAATATGGGAACCATCTATAACTAATGACTTTAAAAGATATATAGATACAAGCGTATCTATACTGCTATTAAAAACTTTGAGTCATGGGTTTTCCTTCTGATCATTCACCTAAAGCATTCCTTTGTTTTCCCCGAAACATTTCCGATCATATTTGTATTATATTGGCTGACCCGGTTATTTGGTTAGAATGCCGACTCACTCACTGGAAAACCATTTTGAATCGGAACGTGCAACAGAGCATGGGACATTATCGTGCTTGAATATCTGATTTCATTGGTGAGCATTTGAACGGCAAAAGTTTATCCTCTACAACGCCTACATACATCGTTGTATTCATCCAACCCTCAATGAAGAACAAGACACTCACTTTTGGGTTATATACACCCCATACCATAATCGACAGAGGAAATTTTACATTTCCTCAATCAATTATAGCCCATGACTTGTATCTATAATTTATGTATCTAATTTGGCTTTTACATGCATTTTTCTTTTTTCAACCATACCAGTTCAGATTCTTTTAATCTTCGTTTAATAATCGACCTGCTGCATTCTATATTCCACTTCTGTTTGAAGTCGATTAACACTTGTGTTTATCTTCTCCGTAAATATTTTACAGCAAGTAGCGGCCTGGTCAGTGATTGCTCAAGCCTGGGCGTCCAGTATGCCATTCTAAGTTCAAATCTCGCTTCATCCTTTAGTGTTTTTTAAAGAAATTTTGGGACAAAACGTTGAACACCCTTCATGAGTACTGCTACACCACGTTGACTCTTGCTGGAAGGTGCTTAGATCGACACCAATTCCTTGACACGGGAAGTCAAGCCCTTTGCACCAGAATGTCGACCCATATGAACTACGGGAGATTTTATTCAGTTAAAAAAAAAGGCATAACCTATTATATATCTTGGACACCTAAGAAAACGATGACTTCGCGTGAGGTAGTTCTTTAGGGTTGATTGCAACCATTGAACTGGGCAACACATTGAACAACCGTAACCAGCAAAGGTGGCAAAAGGCTTCCAACCCTTTTTATATGTGTATGCGTTTGCTTATGTGTGTGTGTGTGTGTGTGTGTGTGTGTTCCAGCGCTCCTGGCCATACTATTTTGCCAACAGATTTGAAAGATTCGCATCAGCACTCGATATTTTCGATGTTTCCCAGTAGAAAACGCCACTGATGTCATAAATAGAATCTATTCTGAGCAGGTTCATCCTTCAATTGTTTTTTGTTCACACGACTTCAAATGTTGACGCTATGGTTGTTCATTTACTGACTGTGGTGGCGAGTTCTTCCTTTTTTGTTCCTGAGTAATATATGTTATTAGAAACCTTCAACCCAAATCTGTCAACGTAGGTTTCTTGAGTTTTCATGTGATCTTACCTGTCTGGCTGTCCGACTGGCCACGTATATGTCATGCATACAAGCAGCATTAATGAAGCTAGAGGGCCAAATCTTTAGCATTTACCCCACATCATGCCCAGAGAAACGTTTTTCTTTTAAATTACTCAAATCTCTGAGGGAGGGGCCCAAATTACAATGTACATTTATGCTAACTTGGTCCCTTAGTTTGTGCCCGGCAGCATTTACATACGTTTCTTTTTTGAATTTAGACTTTTTAGTGGTCTAAAAAAAGGCAATAGAAGTATATTATCCCTTTCTCCAATTTTTTAATTGATCTACCCCAGCATAGTGTGATACCAAAAGACGTTGATTATGAGATAGTTTCTACTGAGTATTCAACAAGCCCAATTTTCAAATTGATTTTGTATGAAAAGTATTGAAAATAGCCATGATCCCTTTCAGCCTTTGCTTTTAAGACCAGGTCAGGTAATTATTTGAGATGTACTTTCCTCCGACTTGATCATTACCCGGGTCATAGAAGAATAGTTTGAAAGGGAATAATAGTCATTTCTTATACTTTCACACATAATTAGAAAATGACACTGGAACTAACCTGGAACAAAAAAAAAATGGCATTGCACGGTGTTATCTTTTAAAAACTGTCCTTTTAGTTTTTTTTACATTCTCTTAAATCATTCAGGAATGTTGTTGTAGGAAATATCCACGTAGTCTGATTCTGTTCTTCTTATAAGTCTTTAATTTCTATATATCTGTATTAAAAGTTCTGGGCCAGAGTTTAGGGTTAGCGTTAGATTTCCATTCTAAGCTGGCATTCGACCCTTCCCTGGCCCTTGCACTTTATTTTCGACCCCTAATTCAGACCTTCAAAAATAAATAGATATTTTTTCTCCCAGTCTTTGAGAATATATGGCTTTAGGTTCTTCTCTTTTCGTAGTTCCTCGCGAGGGAAATGTTTCGGTGGGTCTTTTTTCCACCATTTCATGTTGAATTTTTTCACGAGGAATACCCCGGGTATCCAAATCAGAATGCTGATGATGAGAAGAGAAGCAACAAAAAGACTCCAACCGGGCCAAGGGACTTCAATTTTGGAGGCCTGGAATAAAGAAAGAAGTATTAGAAAAAGAAATTTCGAAAACAGGGAGTCTCAATTTTCCCCTATC
This sequence comes from Thysanoteuthis rhombus, assembly GCA_963457665.1. Classification (NCBI taxonomy): domain Eukaryota; kingdom Metazoa; phylum Mollusca; class Cephalopoda; order Oegopsida; family Thysanoteuthidae; genus Thysanoteuthis; species Thysanoteuthis major. The sequence goes on from OY735227.1 coordinate 27,761,519, forward strand.
GACCCTCTGGTTTTCAACAGTTCTATGAATGCTAAAAAATCAGTTTTGTTCAGACCAAATCTAAATAGTTTAATAGCGTTTTAAGAGAGGAAGGTTAGAGAGAATGGGCGAAGAAAGATGATTTAAAAAAAAATTTTTAGTCACAGCACGTCATATAATTATTTTTTCAAAATCAAATCTCGAAATGAAAAAAAATGTGATATAAGAAAAAGCTTTCGTAATTCAAGAATCTAAAACATAATTTCAGCATCTCGCATCGTTAGCGTTGGATTTATGAAATATATCTAATGGTAAACACAAATAGATACACACTTCTGCGATACCACTAAAATATATATGTAGCGAGGCTTGACAGAACCACCAAGTGTCCATACTCAAGGAGTCTTTTTGAAGAATAATTTTTTTTATAAGTTTCTGGAGTTTTTATTTTTTTAAAATCAATTGGAAACAAATAGATTATCAAATAGCCTTAACCAATTCGTCCTCAAAAATCCAAGACAGAGCTAAAATACTGGGTGCTTACCGTTTCTCTGTCCCAGATTTCGTACCTCACACCTTGGACGAGCATCTTGATAATGCTTGCAAACAGAATGATGATAATCACGAACGGGGATATGTACTTCCACATAAACAGCCAGTAATAATTGGGTCGCTTTCCGACCATTAATTCCACATCCTCTGCAAACCTGAAAATAAATCAACGAGAGGATTTCCATGATTTTAAAAAAGTCAGCGATACAATTCATCATCATCATCATCATTCTCTTAACGTCCGTCATTAGATATAAACCTTTCCCTGGATTCGCCACACCTTCTAAATTTGTCAAGCTCGTCTCTCCATCAAGCACTCTGCCGGCCTCGGTTGCGCATGTAATCTCTGGGAATCCATGTCGTGAGTCGTGAGTCGTGATGTCCACCGGCTGTCTGCTCTGCCATTCTTGAAACATGGCCAGCTCATTGACTCCTATCTTCTCGTGGTCTCTCCATTTGAGATTGCGCACAATTCTTCTATGAATAATTCGTTCCAAATCTTTCAACACAGTTCAAAGCTTCAATATTCAATGTCTCATTATCATTCAATGTATTTTTCCAGCTAACACTCAGTTACATTTTAGTAGTACAGCAATACCTTTACCATACTACATCAAAACCCACACGATTCAAAGTATTGCTGTAATCGCCTCTTAATAGGTTACGTACATACGCACGCTCAAAGCCTGTTTGCAGATTCGTCTTGAACGCCATTACCAGTGAGTTCAGTCTTAATCACCCCACTATTGGTGACCTGTATCAGATTAAGCTAAGTTTGAATGATTGTTGAGGTTTTTCTGTGGAGTTATGCTCAGGAAGATAGTCTCAGTCAGCCTCGCAATCCATTTCGATGTTCAATTCTATTGTGACCCAGAGACAGACTGCAATAATATTCCGAAGCATGAATAGACCAAAATGGTCTTTTACGAGATGATCAAAAAGCACGTCAACCTTATTCGGTGAAATGACATGACTAAAGGAAGACAGATGACCAATTGACGCATCACTAATCACGTAGCCAACTAAGTACACGGCACGATGATGCAGCTTGAATTATGGAACTAACACACACACACACACACGCACACACACACACACATATATATATATATATAACAACAGGAGATCATTTCAAATGAGTGTCTAAATAATATAATGCAATTCACAATTCATTCTGTCGGACTAAATATGTCCATTTCTTTGATACATAACTGTCGTGTTGAAAGAGACGAATAGACCGAGAATAAACGTGATAAGAATTTGGGTTGGAAGCAGTTATTTGGGCTTTTGCATTATCGGCGCCTGTTTAGTTCAATGGTAAGAGCATCGTAACGTTGAAGCAAGTACCTCATCGGTGGCAGGTTTGATTCCTGTAGTAGCCTCATTTTCTCTAATTGTTTATTCTATTTACGTTGTCTAAACTGAGTAATATTCTAACAGTGTAACGACAAAAGATCATTTCAAATAAGTTTTTACATAATATGATACAATTTATAATTCACACACACACACACACACACACACACACACACACACATACATATATATATATATATATATATATATATATATATATATAACGACTGGTAAGAATGGTGGTAGCATTCATGCCCAAGTCATCTTCCCTACCTTTCCAACAAGGAAAGCTTCTGCCTTTTTCAACCCTTACAAACCTTCCGAAATGAGGAAATCTCGTCTTTTTTTTCTCGGCATAGTAAGGAGTAAATGCTTAAATCGTCAGTCTTCTAGCTCTATACATAGATAGCCAGTCAGCTAGACCCCCATAAAATCTGATTAAATCCATGTTGATGTTGGCAGTTTTCGTTGGCAGTTCTTAATATTCACTTCACTAATACTTTTAATCATCATCATCATCATCATCATCATCATCAGTGTCCGTCGTTGGACACAGGCTTTAACTCAAGATTCGCCAGACCTCTCTATCATGGGCACTACTAAGCCAATACTTTCTGAACTTGTCTGATTCGTCAAGCTACCTAATTTTTTGCTTGGTCACAGTTTTGTATATGATCTCTGGGGATCCACTTTGTGGGTCATGATGACCAGCAGTTGTCTGATATTCATGGATCATGACCAGCCCATTGCCATTTAAGTTTTTTAATGGATTCTACGATATCTTTGACTCCTGTTTTTTAAAAATATTCTGTGATCTCTGATTATCTTCTGTGTAATTTGCACGATTCTCAGTCTGTGGGTCAAGCTTTTGGTAAGGTTCTACGTTTCAGCTCCATAGGTGACTATCAGGAGGATACATTGGAAGTATACCCTTCTTTTTAGGACTAGTGGGATATTTTTGGTCTTTAAGTTTGAGTTTGTTCTAGCAAAAGCTTGCCAACCTAGAGTGATTGGTTCTTTGCCTGATTTCTCCTTTTGACGATTTCATGGAAATTTATTCCTAGGCGGACGTGGAGATCTAATTTCTTCAGCTCCAGCGTTTCCGATTTTGATGGTTGTATCTTTGTTCTAAACAGAAGCTGTCCAACACAATTGACAGAAGATATAAATTCACACAATTATCGCACGCTCATTTGTCTCCCGCCCATAATCATCACTCATTTGTAACAAGCTCATTTGTCGCCTGATAGGTATCCATACATTTTACACTACATTCTTAACAAGAGGTGCGCCAAGATTGATGAATAGGTCAAACGGGCAAATTGTAAGAAAAATTCGAGAACCTGCGTATACGCCTATTGTGTCATCAATACATTTATTCAATTTGTGCCCGTTACAAGGAAATGCGAGCGGCTAATCAATACTAACAGACGAGAGATCAATTTTGCTAGATATATTTGCATGGCCCAACGGTGGGTGAAACCCAGTGATTAGCTATTTTCACTTACAGACAGCAACGTTGCATTGGTCTTCGATGTCACAGGAACACGCACACACAAAGGATCAAAAGACCGATCAATCTTTCTCACCCAACAATGACATTTTTCTCGACCCAGAAACTATTCGTGCACTGAACTGAAAAGGGTTTTTCTAGACTTTCGAAACGATCAATAAACAACAGTGTTTAATCTGGTTATTTAGGTCAGGGTTTCTCGAAGTAGCCGACGAGACCCCTCCTAGGGTCGCGTAAAGATTATTGGGAGTCACAGGAATAGATGAAAATCTTTTTTCAAAGAATATCTACATAACTAGAGTTTTTTTCTCAGCTTGACAATAACTTCGATTTTTCTATGGTTTCTATATTTAGTTACAGCTAGATTACGACTGAAGACTTGTATACAGTCTCAGTGTCTATTACTTTTATTACAAAGAATGAGGGGTCACAAAGAAATTTGTCTCATCAAAAGGGGTCACAAACGAGAGAAGTTTGAGGAGCGATGAAGTAGACCAGATCTTACTTCTTGTGAAGGCGCGTTGATGGTGCAATGAAAGTTTGGAGGTATTACGGTGTCTCTGGTTGGGAATTCACCGGAAAATATCCTCTGCGAGAGATGTTGATAATATGATAAGTGTAAAATAGGTAGACTTACCTGTGCAGGCCGTAAATATAGGAAACAGATATAATTTCAAAGAGGGCGATGACTAGCAAGGGGAATCCACCGGTAAATTGATCAAATAAGAGGAATGTGTAGCTCCCAGATTGAGTAGCAAAGCAAAAGGAGATGAGGAACGAAGTAAGACAAATCAATGCTGCAATAAAAGGAGAGTTATTTCATTCCACATTTATAAACACACCGATACATGGAGCATAACAAAATAATAGGTCGTTGCTCATGAAATGTCGGGTTTTTTTACTACGTAGAGAATAATACTGAAAGTGAAAGATTCACTAATGTAATCATATTTTTACAGATTCAACGTAAATCGATATACAATTGGGTATTTAATGGAGTTTTTTAATGGTGTATACCCAAGAAGTTAGACTCATCTTCATGGACAATTTCAAAATAGGACATAATACTGCCCAAGCTGCGAATAACATCAACAAGGCATTTGGATTGAACACTATTACGGTGCAAAGTTTTCAGCGTTGGATCAATAGGTTTAGAACTGGAAATATGGATAAACCCGAGGGAGGCCCAAACATGTTCTTATTTATAAAGAATTGGTCGATGGCTGTGGCCAACAACCCATAAATTACGCATTGAGCACTTTCTGCAGACTTTACGACTAATAGAAAGTTTAAAAAGTGTGAAAAATGATCGAATTAAGTGCCTGATCCTATACCTCTCAACTAACTGGGGTTAAGTTTGACGAATTTGGGAATTATATATTGCAGCATCCTCCATATTCACTCGATATATATTCTCCTACAGATCTTTCCAAATATTTTGAACTTCATGTCCGAAATAAATGATAAGTGCAATAATAGGAAAGCAATTTGAATTATATTTTCAATGAATTCGCAAACTCTAGATTTAAAGAATTAAAAATTATCATTGGAGAAGCATCTTAAACAAAGTTATTATTTCAAATTGGTCATATTTTGATTAAGTATCTACCGTTCGTTCTATCATCTTTCATCTTATTCGTGAAAAAAAGATATTCCATCTGTAGCAACCTATTACAGTATTGATTTCACCTTGTATAACCTGCATTTTCCCCCCAAAGGTTCCAGCTAGAGAAGAGGCGTATGTTATCAACTGAAAACTAGATGACGCATTTTTTGATTCGAAATTGAAGCTTAATCGGGGTTGCGGTTTATATACGGTGAAATATGGTAATTGAAAATCAAAGGAACTAAAATTACTCACCTGGTATAACGAACTTTTTCTTTTTCAGATCTGGGAACTTGCCTGAATCCATGACGCATGTGGTGACACACTCTAGCGAACCAAACATGGAATCAAGCCCCAACGTAAGTAACATGAGGAAAAACAGAATCGACCAGATTGGAGGTGCCGGGAAGTTGTTGATGGCTTCTGTGAATGCAATGAATGCTAAACCAGGACCTGATGCCGTCTGCAGTTAGAGAATAGAAATTTGTTGCACTAATAATTCATAGATATGATCAGATATCTGATGTTAAAACCGTTCATAAGGATGATGCAATTTATCATATTCATTCATCTATCTATCTATCTATCTCAGTTCTGATCTATCTATCTATCAATCTATTTATCTATCTAAGTCTGTTTAGATCTATCTATCTATCGTTCCATAAATCTCAGTTCTGATCCATCTATCTATCTATCTACTTATCTATCTATCTATCTATCTATCTATCTATCTAAGTCTGTTCAGATCTATCTATCTATCGTTCCATCAATGTCAGTTCTGATCTATCTATCTATCTAAGTCTGTTCAGATCTATCTATCTATCGTTCCATCAATGTCAGTTCTGATCTATCTATCTATCTATCTATTTATCTACCATTCTGTACAGATCTATTTATCAATCTACACAGATCTATCTATCTATCTATCTATCTATGAGTAGTAATTGGATAAAGAATCCAATAAGATATTCATGAGAATTTGGAAAAAAGATCCTACACGTTTCGCCTTCCGGTATTCCCAGGAATAGTGCAATACAGTTGAAAACACGGTTTGAAAAGTTGCGTTATGGCTGCAATCACGTACACTATAGCGCAAGTTTTGAAACTTCGTTTCCAGCTGCATTACATTATTTCTAAGGAAGACAAAAGTTGAAATGTGTTAAATGAATTTTGATTTAAAACCTGTAACCAAATCAGGAGGCTTTCCAAATGAAAATAAACATTTTGTTTCAGACTGTGAAATTCGATAATGGAAAATGATATGGACATTCAAACCACTCAAACTTTGAATGAGATCCTCAAAAGAGGAGGAAATCAAGCGGAGAATCACTCTGGGATGGCAAGCCTTGGACAGAGCAAGCTCAACTTTCAAAAACCAGATGATCCAAATAATCCTAAAAAGAGTATATAACCAATGCATTCTCCCGATAGTCACCTATCGAGCTGAAACATGGAACTTAACCAAGAGACAGACTTACAAACTGAAAAACATACAATGCCAGCATGAAAGAATTGTGCTCCATGGAGAGATCACAAGACAGCACAGTATATAAGGAAGAAAACAAGACATTATAGAAACTATCAAAAAACTTAAATGGTAATGGGTAGATCATGTTGCAAGAATGCCAGGCAACCGATGGACATCACGACTCACAACATGGATCCCCAGAGATCACATGAGAAACTGTGGACCACAGAACACAAGATGGAGAGATGAACTAGACAAATTCAGAAAATACTGGCTCCATGACACCCATGATTGAGAAATGTGGCGAATCCTGGGAAAGGTCTATGTCCAACGACGGACGTCAAAAGACTGATGATGATGATGATGATGATGATGATGATGATTCCATCAATTGATTAGTAAATAAAATAATAACCCTTACCGAATCAAGCTCGTCTTGCAGATTGCAAGTTTTATTGCTACTGTTGCCCAGTGCAGCTTTTGTTTGTAAACACAAGTCATAACTCGCCGATGCCTTGAAACCTGACAACAAAAAGAATTACGACATTCTTTTATTGATAAAAGATGCTTATCGCATAAGACATTTTTGTAATTATTACGAGCTGAAAATATCCCCCACTCCGTCTGGGTGGTTATCTCAAATTATATCGAATCTACAACTGGAAAACATTAAATCATTACTTAACTCTACTTAACTTTATGGACATAAATTCCATATAGTTGAGTATTTTCAGATTGTTTTAATAATATTGAAGGTAAAATGGGTGTTGTTTTTAAGTAAATAATATGCTTTTCTTACAGAACGTTCACTTCAGTTTACTGTTTAATATACTACACACAACTAAAATATTTGAGTAAATTCATATAAAACCCGTGTTTCTTATTAACTATAAGTTTTATTTATTGCTAGTAAATAGAAAAGGATAACAAAATTCAAATAAATATCGTAGTTATTAAGGTACAACAGCAAAACTTCTAGTTCTTAGAAAAAGTAATTACTAAGATTTGGTTTAAACATTTTTATGTGTGTTTATTCCTTAATGACAAACACTTCAATATTTGGATAGCAAATAAGTAATTTTATATGCAACATGAAGGTTAATAGTAGTTAGATCAATGCAATGAGTTTTGGCCAATAATCAGTTTGTTCACATAGCGATCGGGGAGAAATGTCGTGACAGAAGTTAGGCAAATCCCCATTGTATCCAAGATCTGCATTACGTTTAAACCAGATACGTAGGAGTTATCATTGGGTATCGAATAACAGAAAGTCTTCTCATATCTCCACCACCTTTCTTGATATTACTGCTGACTCAATGCTATGGTTTTGACCAGTAGTTACCAAAGTGTGCCCCACAGCACCCTGGTGCACCCTGATTGGCAACAAGGGGTGCCACGAGATATTCGGAAATCTTAATAATTCCAAGCCACTGTAATTCTATACGCTAACGTATAGTCACAATTACAGAAAGCGACATTTAATTTGAACATCGGGAATTACTCTGGTCGTCTATTGTTAGACTTGACCGTTTCAAAACTGGACGGTGCTCAGTTGATTGACAAGATTTACATTCTGGATTGTTCTAGACCTGTGTCGAACATTCTAACCACATATTCTCACTGGCTCATTGAAGATTGAATCTACTGAATGGATGTGCGATCAAACTATTAAGTTATATTAAGTGTTTGAATTAAAATAATAAATCTTAACACAGGTGAATTAATGATATAGATTAATAGTCTTTTTTCTGACTTGGGGTACTATAAAAAATCTCTATATACTAAAGGCGTTGAGATTCAGAAAAGTTTGGGAACCACTAGTCTCGACAATCCCAACTTTTTCTAGAATCACCACTTTCTTCAGTTTTGCTTGGAGTAATTTGGGGACGTTTCTAAATGCGCTGGTTATAAAAGGTAAGACGTTAGCCTGTATGTTCTACAGCATCTTTAGTTCCCAGGCGAGATCCTGATATTCTCCTATTATTTCAGTCTCTTTCATTATCTTCATCATGTGATACTTCAGAACAGCTTCGTCCACGATCTGGTAGATATTTTTACCCTTTTCACAACAACCAAATATAATGGATATCAAACTGCCAGAGCATTTTACTTTTTTTATTTTCTAGATCAGACTCTGGTTAGTACTCATACTACTTGTTTACTTGGTCGAACCCAAGTCGTTTGCATAATTCCCAGTGTATCACTGTCCCTACTCTGACGCAGTTGCTTTGATATCTTTTCTGAGCTAACCTGCAACATTCACTTATGGTTCACTTTCGTTCTTCTGGAACGTGAGATCTTTTTTTGTTCTACTAACCTTAACCCTTATTCGCCCATTTTCCCTCGGTTTATTTCTTTCACCATAGTAGATAGCAATTATATTTAATTGTATTTTCCCGATTGTTTACCTTGTAGTACGTTTTTAATGTTCGACAAGACTTTGATTAATCTTGTATCTCTAGTATCACGATCTGTGATCCTAATCTGATTTCCCAAGCCGGTTGTTGTTCTTGCTGGCCCTGATCATCTCTCGAACAATCTTGTAACTTTTATCATTGCTTCTCTTTTTTTTATTTGGTCAGCATTTTACTGACTAAACTTTATCCATTCATTTAGATAATTTCAAATAATTTTTATATTCTTTGTAAACAACGATCAAACCAATTTATTCATTATATTTTATGTACTTATCAATTGACTGGATGTTCAAGTATCCCATATTTGGCTCGTGAGCAGTGCTAAGTCACAAATGCAAAGTGTTACAGTGACACTTTACCTTATTATCCAGAGAGATTTATTGAAAGTTCTTGGATTTTTTGTTTAACGAAAACTTACCTAATATAGAGAAAATAACAATTCCTGCAAACACTGACGTTCCACAGTTGATAAAAACGACGGTATAAGCATCTCTGAGGCAGTTGTTGTTTATAGGATTGTACGAAGACATGGCCATTAGCCCACCAAAGGCCAGTCCCAGTGAATAAAAAATTTGATTTGCTGCTTCAAGCCACACTTGCGGGTCAGCCAGGCGATCAAACTAGAAAAAATTGAATAAAACGAATCAATGATACTTTTCCCAATCTGAGATTGACTGGAACACATTTTGGGTTGACACCGCATGATGTCATTCAAATGTCAGCCATTTTACAAACGTAGATACAAACGTTAACATATAGTACTTTTTTTTAGATAGTTACTCACCGTCAGATGAACAGATAATTTTTTGATAAAAAGTAATTGTTACCGAGGCCGACAGAACACAAGATGGAGAGGTGAATTGAACAAATTCAGGAAGTACTGGCTCCGCGATGCCCATGATAGAGAATTTTGGCGAATCCAGGGGAAGGTCTATGTCCAACGACGGACGTTAAAAGACTGATGATGATGATGATAATTGTTAGTGCTTCAATCTAATCCAGTCGAATGAGAAAAAAAAAAAAGAAAAAAGGAAAAGAAAAAAAAACGCATTTTTTGTCCAAGTTTAAAAAGAATCTCACCACCAAATGAAAAAGTTTTATTTTCCATCGAAGGAAATTCTTTTTGAAAATGATGTTTTATTTTCGAGAGTTACCATAGAAAGAATATTTTTGTTCACGTTTGTAAAACGGTTGACGTTTGAATGACGTCATGTGGTGTCAAGCCAAAATGTGTTCGTTTACAAAGTGGTCAATCTTAGGATGCAAAAAGTATCATTGATCCAATGAAAATATTAACAAAATAAAAAAAAATGCCAAATAAATTATAATTATTTGTTTGGTTTGTGCGAGAGTCTACAAAGATGAAGAATATCAACAATCATTAATTTCTTACTTGGGGGGGGGGGCACCCAATACTTTTGGAAGGTAGTTCTTTAGGTTTCAAGTAAATCTGTGTAAACAAATATTAGTATCAGTTACAATATGTTTTCACGGGTGTTCCCTGGTTAAGGACCGGATTCCATTTCAAAAGACCGAGTCACTAAACAAAATAGCTAATAAACGAAAGCGTTTTTCACGGGTTAAAAACCCAATAATTTTTATCAAACTCTTATTTTTTCCATTGCTGACAAAAATATTAAGATTGTTAGCGCAAGATTAAAGAACAGATTAAAGCTTGGGGTCTGTGTAAGTCAGCAGCAATAAAAAGAGCTGGAACGTTGTCAACGCAAAGATTTTCTAACTAATTTATATAAATAAAACTATTGACATCATATCTCCAAACATGCAATCGGTATTAAATGCTTTAAATTTTGAATTTTACCTTTTACACCTAGATTTGCTCATTGGAGTGAATAAAAACATCTGTTCAATAAATCCTACTCGTGATATAGGTGTCATGAATAGGCGGTTACATAAAAAGGTTGTAAAGAGACATTTTGGCGGGAAAACTGTTACGTTTAATTGTTTTGTTATGCTTACTATCAATACCAGTTGTGAAAAACAATAATGTAATCGGGTGTTCGGAAAATAATTACGTATTTCCCAACTATAAGTTATAAGCCAAACCAAGCCCTGAACTTTTCATTTTTGACCTAAGATTTATTTTAGCAATTTTCGACACTTAATGTGTATGTTGTGCATCGAAAATCAGAACGAGAGGGATTGTCAGTTGTCAGGAATTAATTAAATCATTATTCACAGAATGAGGCTATTATACGTATAATGCTGATTCGTTACATACGATTGTATTATTAAAATGCATTGCAAGTAATTTTACTATTGAAGTACATCGTGAGTGATTTTCTGGTACTTCGTTATCTATTCGTCATTCATATTCATTTTTCGCCGATCCACATCCAGCCCTACTGTAATAATCAAACAAAATTATATTTAGAGCATCAAAAGAGAAGGAGGCCACATAGGTATCGGGCCGTTTCCTGCGTTAAATCATAATGAGTTGTTTAAATTGTTTAACCTAGAAGTTTAAATCTAAAATCTAATATTTTCTTTTATATACAGAGTTAATTCAAACATTCAGACGATTCAATCGCTAACACGAATACAATTGTAGAAAACTGGTCATTATGCAAGCACGCGTTTCGTTGGTAAAGATTTGTTGAAGTAGTATATTTTAATGGGATAATGTATCCTTTTAACGTATTTAGATGTGTTTTAAATGAATATAACCTTCCTTTCTTTAGGAACGATTCATTTTTGAAAATCTCGTCAGTTAAGCTACGGGAGGGCCGAGGTGAGGGGCACCCTTTTTGGGCTGCATTTAGGGCATCGAGCAGCTTTAATTCGTCCCTGGCCACCCTGGTTTCCTTTTTTTTTGTCCTGTTTGGAGGAGGGGGGCATCAACGAAATTATATTGATTGTTCACCGAGAAGTTGTAATATCTTGTTTCATTCAATTCCTCTGTGGACTAAATCTGCCAACTATCTAAACAAAGGCGGAACGGATGTTATGATCGGCGAAAAACTTATATGAGTGGCGAGTGCGTAACAAAGTAGTGCCGAATTTACTATAGAAATGAATTGCAAATAATTTTACTATAGAAATGCATCAAAATTAGCAAGGAAGGGGCTGTTTGTGGTCAGGAATTAATACAAGTGTAACCAACAGATGGAATCCGTTATTTATAAGCATATCACTGTATTTTGGGAATCTATTCTTAAACAAGGTTTCTTGAAAACTAAGTTTTTTTTCCAACAAGTTCCACCAGGAGAGCATTAACTGAGCACTTTCATATCTTTATGGCATTATTTTTTTTTTGTCTCATGGCCTAATGACATAGGTCTAGCCCAGCCATTCCAAACAGGGGGAATAGTGACCCTGGGGGGGGGTGAAAGCTAGGGAAACGAAATATGAATGAAAGTTTTCTTTAAAAATTAGGCAATCTTTCGTTTTTATGTCGGTAAAGTCGAGAAAATAAGGGAAAGCTACTACTACTTCATGATTTATAAGATATGTATTTGAAAAAAAAAATACTCCCGTTTCCATTATAGTATTTCATGATGCAAGCACGCGTAGGTCGTTCTGAGGTTCCAACTATCCGCTGTAAACAATTTAAAATGAAGTTTCCTTCGCTTTGCCGAGGTAAGGTATTGCATAAAGAAAAGCGACATTCCTTTGGAAAATGTATAGTCAGATTACTTAATGTGGGTATGTATTTGGTAAAAGGTATAAGATAAGGTACAGCCGCCGTTCTAAACGGGGGCAATAGCGCCCCCAATGGGTATAAAGTTGAACTGGATGGTGTGATGGGTTTTTAGAAATGACTAAAAGGGGGCGATAAGGAAAACAACGTTGAGAGACCCTGAAGCTTGTTGATCATCGCCCAACAGCAGACACCCACGCATGTCCTAAGCTTAGCTTAAACTGGCACAAGGCTGTAAGTGCGGAGCACCCAGAGAAGATCGAACTTGCAACAGTTGTAATCGTTGCTCGGCGGAATGACACCCAGTAGCGTAGCTAGAGGGGGCAAGGGAGTGCCCTCAGCACATTCTTCAAGAGTGGCACCTTTCAAAAATGTTGTTTATTTCTTTAGTTTTTAAAGCCGAATCTTGTCAGTTTACATGTCCTTCGGAGAACTTTCTGGACTTATTAGTGTCCAGGTTCAGAAAGGTACTAGATGTCATACATAATTAAAAATGAACCCATGAGACATTATTTCAACAAACTAAACATTTCAAAAATTCAGAAAAAACAGGTGGCGACAAAAAAAAAAAAAAAATCCTGGGAGAGGGGACGTGAACCTACTTTTTCGACTTCACTATTAATTCATCCGATCAACCTCCCAGCGATTTCAACTGTATGCTTGATTTATTTTTCATTTTGTTTTCATTTTACCATTAATATATAAAATAATTAAATAACAAACGTTTTTTTATGTTTTACATTTTAGATATCATGTAGATTCATGAACCAACAGTATTGTTGTTATTCATTTGATTTTAAATGTAAAATAACAATTATGTACTTCTTTCAAAGCTGCATCTTCCCAACATTTTGATGTTAGATAGAAAAAATGTATGATTAATTTAAAATGATTTGGTACGTATCCTCCCGTCTATTTTATGTGCTCATCCCCTCAATTTTAGAACCAGGGTACGTCCCTAGAGGTATCCACGCGATCTCATGATTATTTACTGAGCTTAGTCTGGCAGAAGACGTGGGACACCTGGTCGGTAAGCTTCACGGTGAGTTGCACACGCCGTCGGACTGATAAACAAGAGAAACAGACTCACCTTTGGCAAAAACATATGAGTCAATCCGACCTGGAAATTTTTAAGAGTCACTCCACGGAAGAAAAAGATGACTAAAACGACGTATGGGAATGTAGCGGTGAAATAAATCACCTGAAATTGAAGATCAAGAATAATTAATTGAATTCAGAGATTTTTTCATCACAAACTATTCGTTTTACAAGATAAGTAGAAATATCCACTTATGAGATAGGTTTTATCAAAAAATACGTCAAAACTTTTTTTCCCACTTTAATAATTAGTAAGGTAGTGACGCAACACATACTTGAATCAAGAAATTCATTGAAAATTATTTTTCAATAGAAAGGCATTTGCTAATGATCTCACAATAAAATGCATTGAAAACAATGCAAGGAAAATAATTTTACTATCGGGACACATTGTAAACAATTTGGCCATAGAAATGCATGGTAAAAAAGTTTACTCTAAAACAATCTATCATAAATGGTTTTACTAACAAAATTCATTGTGAATGAGTTTTGCTTAAGAAATGCATTGTAAATAATTTCATCATAAGATTGCGTTGAAATAAATGGCAATAAGATGTATTGAAAATGGCTTTACGATAAGAATATACAGTAAATTATTTTAGCATAAGGATGCCTTGAAAACGATTTTGCCAAAAGAGTGCATTGTAAATGTTATTCATACAAGAATGAATTTAAAATGATTCTACGATAAGAACGCATTGTACACGATTTATGATAAAGTTTTGAAAATAATTTTACGATTAGAATTTATTGAAATGATTTTACTAAAAGAATGTATTGTACATGCTTTTACGGTAAGAATGTATGGAAAATGATTTTACAATGAGAATATAATGGAATTATTCTCCTATAAATATGTATTGTACAAGCTTTTACGGTCAGAATGTATCTGACATGATTTTACAGTAGGATGTATTGAAAATGATTTATTATAAAAACATGTTGAAAATGATTTTAATACCGAGATCCATTTTAAAAATAACAATAACAATAATTATTCTCATCAGTGCATTTGGAATGAAAATCTTTGCGAAAAGATTAAAAGAATTGGACATTCGAAGAAAAATTGAAAGTATCCCGAAATCACTACCAGAATTAACCAGCATACTGAGGGTTGTGCTGAGTGGAAATACTTGCTGTCACTTGATCTTCAGGTACTCCAGGGATGAGAGCTCAACGAGCACGAATATGATAATTGTGACATATGTTATATCTTTATAAAGACGTTATTATCTCAAGTAGACTCATACCGTATTGTGGTCATCGTTCCCATTAAAATGTGTGATTTTGTTTGCAAAGAGAATTATGTGCGCTCGGAAGATTAGTTACATAAAATAGTGTTGCAATGAATGAAGTGGATGAGTTTTGATGTAACAATGTCCAGCAAATCAAATGATGATTGAAGAGTGCTTTTGCTATTAATTTATTTCGACATAGCATTCAGCGCATCCATACTTTTAACATGGGCGAAGAATTGCACAACACAAGATTCGGTAGTCAGAGATACCATAAAATCTATTAAAAAAAAACTCAAATGGCAATGGGCTGGTCATGTTATAAGAATGTCAGACAACCGCTGGACATGAAGATTCACAAACATGGATCTCCAGAGACCATTTGCGAAACTATAACCCGCAAAAAATAAGATGGTGTGACGAAAGTTCAGAAATTATTCACTCCATGACGCCATTGACAGAGAGGTCTGGCAAATCTCGGGAGAGGTCTATGTCCAATGATAGACACTAAAAGGATGATTATGATAATGGTGACTGCTAAAAATAAGAGGAGGATAATGATCTTGGTACAAAGTTTGTGTTTGTGGTGGACTTACCTTTCCAGAGGAGGCGATGCCGTTGATCATACAAAAGAAAACTATAATCCAAGCGGCAAGGATAGAGACTTCAAGATGCCAAAGCATTTGACCATTGTCTTCGATGGATGAAGAAATGTCCAGTGTAGACCGGTACCAAAAGTAAGCAGTTGGACCCGCCAACTAAAAAAATGAATTGATGAGTAAGAATTAAACCACAATAACAACAGGTCTGGTTAGTCACTCAATAGAAAACGTCAGGCAACAAACGTCTTAGGGACAGCATGCCGCGTTTGGGTGATCAACGAGTAAGTTGCCTCTTGTTTGGGCAGTGATCACTAAATAGACTGACTTTTCAAAAAACAATCTGAACACAATCTGAGGGATAAATTTAGCATACATTTACATTAATAAATGAACCCACCCTCTAAAAAACTATCAGGGCAGAGATATTTAAAAAAAAGTGTTTCATTACCATGTATGGAAAAATTGGAGTGAATGGTTAAATTTTCAGCCCTCTTGCCCTAGTGATACGGCCTGAACATGTGATACGTACACACATAGCTAGCCAGTCAGCCGGACAGACCAACCTAAAAACTGAAAGAAACCTATATCAACAGTTTTGGTGACAATTTAATTAATGGTTTCTATCGGCAACAACAACAACAATAATGATAATATGAGGAGACTTGCTGTCACTCAAACTCCAGCGGTTACCACCAGGCAACTGTGTGAGATTAAAATAACTGATTTTTAAGATTAATTCTGTGATGATTTTTCTTTATTGTCTTAATAATAATAATAATAATAATAATAATAATAATAATAAAAGGCAGAACCACCCTCATCCAAAAAGACCCAGGAAAGGTGAACATAGCAAGCAACTATAGACCAATCACGTGCTTACCACTTATGTGGAAAATCCTGACCGGGCAAATAGCAGAGAGAATATACATGTCAATGGATAGAAGGGAACTACTACCAGAAGAACAGAAAGGGTGTAGGATAGAAACCAAAGGGGCAAACGATTTACTCTACATAGACCAGATGATCTTAAGAGAAGTGAGGAAAAGGAGAAAGAATATCGCAATGGGATGGATAGATTACAAAAAGGCATACGATATGATTCCACATAGCTGGATACTCGAATGCCTTAGAATGTTCAAAATTAGCGAACCGGTGGTTAAATTCATTGGTAATTCGATAGAAGACTGAAAAGTAGATTTGACAGCCGCAGGGGACAAACTAGCCGAGGTAGGGATAAAAAGGGGAATCATCCAAGGAGACTCGTTGTCCCCACTATTATTTGTTCTAACAATGATACTGCTTAACAGAATCCTGAAAAACAGCAAAGGATACCACTTCTCTAAAACAAAAGGAAAGGTCAACCACCTAATGTACATGGACGATATAAAATTGTTCACAAAAAACAGGGGAGAGCTTGAGACTCTGTTCAACGAAGTAAGGGAATATAGTGAGGACATAGGAATGGAGTTTGGGATAGAAAAATGCGCAATCATGGTGATGCACAAAGGAAGGCTTTCAATGACTGAGGGAATAGAACTCCCGGACAACAGCAAGATTAGGGCACTGACTGCACAAGACCGATACAAGTACCTAGGTGTCCTTGAATGTGACACGATAAAACGGGAAGAGATGAAGGAGAAAATAAAGAGAGAATACCTCAGAAGGATAAGGAAAATATTAGAAACCAAATTAAACAGCAGAAATCTAATAAAAGGAATGAACACCTGGGCTGTGTCAGTAGTTAGGTATACAGGACCATTCCTAGGATGGACAAAGGAAGAGCTCCAATCAATGGATAGGCGAACAAGGAAACTTATGACGATGCATAAAGCATTACACCCTAGGGATGATACAGATAGACTATACGTTAAGAGAAAAGAAGGTGGTAGGGGGCTCATCAGCATAGAAGACTGTGTCCAGAGAGCTAAAACAGTCCTAGAAAGATATGTGCAAACAAATAGTGAAGAAATCATAAAGAGCGCGAGAGATAGTACAACAAACAATAAAGTAGAAAACAATAGAACAGTACAGCAAACAAGAAAAGAAAGATGGGAAGGGAAAAAATTGTACGGCGAGTTTAAAAGGCAGATACAAGATATAGCAGACGAGAAATCATGGACGTGGTTACGAAAGGGGAACCTTAAGAGAGAAACAGAATCGCTCATCATGGCAGCCCAAAACAAAAGCATAAGGACAAACTACATAAAAACAAAAATCGACAGAACACAGACAAACAGCAAATGCTGCATGTGCGGTGAAAGAGATGAGACAGTAAACCACATAACTAGTGAATGTAGTCAACTCGCCCAGAAGGAGTATAAGCATAGACACGATAGAGTAGCAACGATGATACACTGGGAACTAAGTAAACAAATGGGATTCAACCATGCAGAAAAGTGGTATCAGCACAAGCCAGAGGCAGTTTTGGAGAATGACAACCACAAACTACTGTGGGACTTTGACATCCAAACTGACCACCTCATCCAGGCAAGAAGACCGGACTTAGTAATAGTAGACAAAAAAAAAGGAAGGCCTGCCAAATTGTAGACGTTGCTGTGCCTGCAGACCATAGAGTAAAAAAGAAGGAGGGTGAAAAAAGGAAAAAATACCAGGACCTAGCAAGGGAGTTAAGGAAAATGTGGAACATGAGAACCAGGGTAGTACCGGTCATAGTGGGCGCACTACGAACAGTCCCCAAAACGCTGAGGGAGAGACTGGAGGAGATCGGGATTAGGGGGAGGATAGAGACCGTACAGACCACAGCACTACTGGGAACTACACGGATACTGAGGAAGGTGCTAGAGATATAACTACGGCAACGAATAGTAGCTCTGTCATGATATGCGAAAGAGGGAGGAGACGTTAGCTGAAGACCTGAGGAGACTTATTGTCACTCAGCCTTCAGCGATAACCACTGGGCAACCAGTGTGAAACTGTAAATCGTAGAATTACTGCGACCTATGAGTACTAGGACAAGAGGGTTGGACAGTTGAGGAGACTTGCTGTCACTCAAACTCCAGCGGTTACCACCAGGCAACTGGTGTGAGATTCCAAATAATAATAATAATAATAATAATAATAATAACTCAGGCTGAATTTTAAAATTAACCCTGTGATGGTTCTTATTGAATGTCTTATTATTAATAATAATAATAATAATAATAATAATAATAATAATAATGGTATTAATAATAATAATGCTATTTTGACTACAGGCTGCCCTTGATGATTTTGTTCTGGGCTTAGTTAAAGAAGTATTCTTTAGATTTTAATGATACTTAACGTTTGGCTTTGAGATGAACTCTGTGATTATTTTCTAACATTTTAATGATATTTTACTTTGGTTGATTATTCTTGATATTTTGATGGTATTTTTTACCCCTGAGATAGTTTTCTTTGTAAGTCTGAGAAATTTTCTCCTCTGATGAAATGGCCACTGCCAAGTCGAAAAAAGTTGTTTTTTGGACCTGCACGTGGGTAAGTGGAATTAGAATTAAATTCAAAATTATTATATTTATAATTTATTATTTATAATTTAAAATGAGTTGTGCCATAGAAAAGCGATTCCTTTTCTCTCATGTGAGGGGCGAGTATATATGTGTGAATGAACTTTCCCCTCCCCCCTCGCATATAGTATAGTATAAATTGGCTGTGGTCGCTTGACCAGCCAGCCAGCCAGCCAGCCAGCCAGCATTGGAAGAAAAAACAACGCATACCGAAAAGATAGCCTCCGACATTTTTTGACAGAAGGCCTCCTTCCTTCTCAGGATGAATTCTGGTGACTGACTTGGAAGACCTAATTAACCCAAGCTGAATTTTAAAATTAACTCTGTGATGGTTCTTATTGAATGTCTTATTAATAATGATAATAGTTCAGCAATCAGGTAAATGCCATATCACTAAATAGATATCTCTGCAAACCTGAATGGCTTATCCTTGTGAGGCTATACCCTGGATGGTAGGAGCTGGTGGGGCTCTTTGGTTATCACAGTGCACATCGGTCTCAATGAACCCACCAAGGTCTGGCGCTACCTAAAAAGAACCAAAAAGAGCTGGTGGGGCTCTTCGGTTATTTCTGAACCACATCGGTCTTAACCAACCCACCAAGGTCTGGTGCTACCTTGAAAGAACCAAAAACTCCAATCATGACAGTACAACCAAACCATTTTACCGCAAAAAACGGGGCACAGATCCGAGATCTGTGTGTCGTAACCGGCAGGTGTTCCCTTGTTAGCCACCAGGAGGGACCCGGTCCTCATTCTGTGACTGCTGACCAAAACCTCGGCTCGTGTACCCTTAATGGCCTTCAGGAGGGACACAGTCGTCACACAGCTACTGTTGGCCAAAACTCGTATACCACTAATGGCATCCAGGGAAAGCGCAGTCCTCACGGGGTGACTGCTATAAAGAACAAGAGAAAGAGATGGACAAGGGAAGAGAATAGACTAGTTATGTATTGTTACTTTAAAAGCAAGCCTTCGGTGCGATCTTATAGAGAGCGTATGCTCCAAATATGAAGGGAAAAATCTGCTGAGGATGTATCGAACCAACGTCTTGCTGACCAAGTAAAGCAAATTCAAAAGAAGAAATGGCTGTCTGAGACTGAACTACTAGAGATTTGCATTAATGTAGAGAGAGATTCAGGTGACACATCTGAAGAATGCCCCCCCCCAGCACAACTAGTACCAATAACAAAACTAGAAGAATTCCCCATGAGACCCCCACAGTAAACTATGCACCGGAGGGTGATGACGAGGCACCAACGGAAGAAGAGAAAACCAAAATACAAGCTTTAAAAGAGATCATGCGAGGAGAGAAAACAACACTCCCCTCCCTAAGAGACAAAGATAGAAAAAAAGTCGGAGAAGTGACCGAACAGGTCAACTGCCTCTTACAGCACATAGCAACAAACACCCTCCTAGAACTCAACAACCTAATTTACGCAGGGGCGAAAATAGTCGCACAAAGCTTCACAACACAAGATAGGAACCCGAGCAATAATAGGGAAGAGAAACACACGAATACACACGAAACCGCACATTCCAAAACAATGAGAAGAAGCTTGACCAGCCAGCCAGCCAGCCAGCATTGGAAGAAAAAACAACGCATACCGAAAAGACAGCCTCCGACATTTTTTGACAAAAGGCCTCCTTCCTTCTCAGGATGAATTCTGGTGACTGACTTAGAAGACCTAACTAACCCAAGCTGAATTTTAAAATTAACTCTGTGATGGTTCTTATTGAATTTCTTATTAATAATAATAATAATAATAATAATAATTTCTGGTGATTGACTTTGAAAACTAACTCAGAATAAATTCTTATATGTATATTGTCTCAATAATAATAATAATAATAATAATAATAATGATAATAATTATAATAATAATGATAATAACTTTAATTATAATTATAAGTGGTAGTTGTAACATTTGGACCATAGGCCCCTCCCCTGAATGAACCCTGTGATGATTTTCGAAGGTTTAAAAGATATTTTACTTTAGGCTTTAAAAGTGATTATTTTTGATATTTTGATGATTTTCGAAGGTTTAAAAGATATTTTACTTTAGGCTTTATTCTTGACATATTAATGATATTTCTACTTCTGAGATGGTTTTCTTTGCGATTCCGAGAAGTTTTCACCTCGATGAATTGCCCACTGCCAAATTCTGCCTAATGAAAAAGAAAAAAAAAAGTTGAGAGAGTGGTCTGTTGTTTCTTGGAGCTGCACGTGGGTAAGTGGAATTAAATTTATAATTTATAATTTATAGTTTAAAATTAATAATTCTCCCCCCCCCCCCACCGAGATAAGAGGTGTCCGATGGGAAAGCAATGCCTAGCTACCCCTGAGTATGAATGAATGGAGTCTGTCCATCCCTGACCGGTAGGACCCTAACTAAATGCTAAGTAGAAATAGGTTGGCAGGGGGAAATCCACCATTGGCGAAGAACACAGATGTTTTTTCTGTTCGGCAGACAGGTGCTTTTTTCTGTTCGGCAGACAGGTGCTTATTTCTGACGAGAGTTTCCTGACCGCAGCGAGACCTTCATCAACGAACAAGTATTCCGGACTGGCCTAAACCCCCAAAGAAATTAGCCTGCAGGTTTGTGAACTTTCTTGTCTAGTGCTGATATTTTGTCATTTTCCTTCATGGCCGACGAGGCCAGGAGGGCGTTATTTTCTTCCCCCGACAAGGGGGAAGAAGGGGAAAAAAAGATCACCCCCCAAAAAAGAAAGAAAAAAAAAAGAGTGAAAAGGCAAAAAAAATAATGGCTGAAAAAAAAGATCAGGAAAAAAACGAAAGCCAAAAAAACGAAAGTCAAAAAAATGAAAACCAAAACAATGAAGAAAACCCTCTCGCCCATGAAGGAAAGGGGGAAAATACAGACTCGCCGGCGGGACAGAAAGTTCAGACAAGTGGGGGCTCTCCTAACGTTTGGTCGTCCCCTCCCGAAATTTCTATGGTCAATGTGGCGGAGTTCATCAGGCGTTGCCAGGCGTATACTCACCTCGTCAAAGACGATGGGTTACTGGTGGATCTGGTTGAACTGAAAGACATTGAGAAAAAAATGGTGTCCGTCTTTGTGGTCGACAAGAAGTTGAACCGAATTGTCCGATCGACAAAAGACATAGTGTTGAAAGCACTGACGAGCTTAGGGGTTAGAGCAAAACAAATCGTCAAAGGTGACGGCTTTGCTATGTGGGACGTGCTTTTACCGTCCGAACAGGACTGTTTGGATCTCCTGCGCCGAGAGCTCCAAACGAAGGAGTACATCATTCGTGTACAGTATCTCGGCCGGAGAAGGACCCGGGTAATTGCTCAAGAGGTACCTAGCTTCGTGCTCGGGGAACATATCGGGGCTTTTCTCATGAAATACGGAGAAATTGTCTCGGTTGACTCCGACACGATGCGTGGGGAATGGCGTTTCGATCTGATGATCGACAGGAAGGCGTTCCTTGCCATTCCCAACTATTTGGACTTGGGTGGTCGTAGAAGGCTGCCTCTTATCGTCAAAGGTAGGAGGCCAGTTTGCTGGATATGCGGGTAGGCTGGTCACCTCGCTGCTGTCTGTAAAAAGCCGGCCACCCAAACGCAGGACCCTCCCCACTTAGTTTCGGATACCGCCCAAAAGGAAGCTCCCGTAGTCTCGCCCACTGCCATGACCAGAAAAATCCGGTCAGATGCCGGGAGACCCCAGAGTCTCCTCTCACCTAAGCCGTCCTCTCTGTCACCAAAGGTGGTGACACAAAAAGAGGGGTCAGAGGGGGAGTGGCAGGTAGTGGGAAAAAGTGGGAAAAAGGCCCAAATAGGGGTGCCTCAGTCACCACATATCCTTAAGCAAGTTGACACCGACAGTCCCCTAGGAGAGACCCCGCAGTCTTATGCGGAACGGGCCAAAATGGGGGGATATGCCAGTCCGGGTCGCGAAAAAAAAGAAATGGCGGCGGCGTTACTTATAAAACTCAAGTCCAGGCAGCCAGCAGAGAGGGTTTCCCCTCCACCCTCTCCTCGAACAATACACAGTCCTTCACTCAAAAAATCACCCCACAAAAAAACCGAAATGACAATCTTGAAAAAATCTCCTAAACACACACCAAAGAAAAGTCAGACAACATCAGAACCCACATCTTCTCCCACTCCTCCATTGCCGCCCACTTTACCGCCAACTTCCCAACCTCCTCCGCCGCCGCCGCCGCCGCCATCGCCGTCGCCATCGCCGCCGCCGTCGTCGTCCCCCCCCCCATCAACACCATCAACATCAAAAACAACAACAACAACACCCACACAAACACCAACACAGTCGGCCTCACAAAAGAGGCCGAGAAGCCCAGCCGGGGGAGACGCCGGCGAACCAACAACAAAAAAAGAAAAGAAAGTCCGACATAAGAGAGGGGTCCACATCTGCCGTGTCGACCCGGACATATTGGACAAATCGAAACTCCAGCAGCAGGCCCTGAGGGATTTAAAGGTCCTCCACAGTTTCCGGTTCGTCGAACCCGGAAGACGTGATGTGGAGGACCCTACCTTGTTCCCAGGGCTGAAAAAGCTGCTGACGGTAGTCCGGGTTGGAGACACCTCGCGGCAGGTGTGGGATATGCTCCGGGAGGCCAATAGTGCCTTCCAGATGTCCACACCACTGGCTGTCTAGCACCACCCAGACCTACAAAAACTCAAGAACTTTTGCTCAGGGAGGGTCCCTGTTTTTATGTACCCCTCCCTTTATAGAGCAGCTAAATTAACGTTCCCTAGGCACGTCGGTGGCGTGTCCCTGGATAGCACCATCAAGACTGAGATGGGCACAGATCCTATGGGACCCGCTTTCGGTGTGCTATCACCGGCTATGTTCATGTCTGGACTGCAACGCCAATAGATTGACAGATGGCTCTCTATTTAGCAAGTTTGGATGGTCGTGGTTGCCGGAATGAGTCGAAAAGAGCTAGACTCTGTCGTCTCCTCCGGCACCTCAACGTGAGTGTTTGTTGTCTACAGGAGACTCATTTTATTTCGAGCGACAATGAGAGTGTGCTGTCTCGAGATTTTCGTCTCTTTTCAGCGTACTTTGATTGCCACTCCAGAGGTGTCTCTTGGCTAATAAGCCATTCCTTGGATGCGATGCGTTCCCTTGTGTATGCAGACCCGGCGGGCAGATTGTGCGTCGTTGATGTTACCATAAGAGGAGAGGCTTTTCGTTTGATTGGGGTTTATGCGCCCAACAGCCAGAGAGAGCGAGTCGATTTCTTTCGGCGAATCGATCAGTTCGTAGTTCCGTCGAGACGGCTAGTGTTAGTGGGTGATTGGAATGCCGTCCTTGATCCCGATATAGACCGAGGGGTAAATAAGGGAACTAACCACGGCGACGTGATTCCGTTTCGGGATTTGATCAACAGGCTTGACCTGGTGGATAAATTCCGAAACAAACACCCCCGCCAAGTAGTATGGACTTGGACTGGTAGTGGCACCCCGAGTTCGGTGCAACTTTCCAGTTACATCGATCGGGTCTTAGTTAGAAGAGTCGATCATAAGTTTTTGGAATGTCCAAGCTTCCATAGCGTCCCCTTTTCGGACCATAGATTAGTAAGGGTCCGAATGAATTTAGGTATAGCTAAGCCCTTCAAGTCTGGTTACTGGAAATTCAACACATCCCTGATGGATGTGGAGGATTTTCGGGACCAGCTAACCTCACTAATCCAGCGGGAACTGACGGGGGCTATCCTGGGTAATAAATTCTGGGGGAACCTCAAAAACAAAATTAGGTCTTTTGCTGCCGATTACAGTAGGCGACTCAACCTAGTGAGACTAGCGGCACAAAAGGCACTAGAACATCGGATAGAGCGGGCGGTGGAGGGAGGGGGCTCTAGCCAGGTTAAGATAGCTAAGGCAGAGTTGGCCTCCTTGCATGCCAAGAAGGATCAAGCTCTAGTGGTTAGAGCTCGATTAAAAAGAATGTCCCCCGAGGCAACGAATATGGCCGATGAGCTGCGGCTAGAAGAAATTAGGAGTGCGTCTAGTCGGCATATCTCCAGCGTCACATCGCCGGACGGACGACTTGTGACCACAAACGAAGGTATCTGCGAGGTGTTTCGTGCCAACTTCCAGGAACTATTCACCAGGGAAGCTAGACTGAATTCGGCTCAGTTCGACGCCTATTTAGCTGACTTCCCTCGCCTTGAGGCGACTGAAGCAGCTGGGTGCGAGGGGCCCATAACAGAGGATGAAATCCGGGAAGCGTTAAAGAGCATCGAGAAGGAGAAGACACCGGGGATCGATGGTTTGCCTTACGAAGTGTATTTGAGGCTGTCGCCCATTTTCGTTCACTTGCTGGCTTTGATCTTTAACCACTGGTTAAAGCAGGGAAGCATTCCCAGCCGCTTTACCAGAGGGGTAGTGAAATTGCTATGCAAGGACAAAGATTGAGGGGACGGGGTAGATAACTTCAGGCCCATAACTCTGCTCAATACAGAGTTGAAGATTTTGGCCAAGGTCCTCGCCAACCTGCTGCAGACTGTGCTGGAGAGTCTGATTGGTCCCGAGCAGACTTGCTTTGTAAAGGGTCGGACTATCCAAGATAATCTGCACACGGTGCGCACGATCATTGAGAAAGTCGACAATGGAGCCGCGCTGATCAAATTAGATCAGTCCAAAGCATTCGATAGGGTCGACCATCGTTTTCTCGAGTCCGTCTTGTCCGCGTCTGGCTTCGGTGAGATCTTTCGCTCCTGGATTCGTCTCTTGTATGCATCCCCCAGCTCGGTGGTGGAGGTGAATGGAGTGAGGTCGAAAGCCTTTCGGTTGTCCAGATCAGTTCGTCAAGGTTGTCCACTTTCGCCGATGCTGTACATTCTTGCGCTGGAACCTTTCCTGCGCAAAGTAAAGGCGAATCCGGTCCTGCGCGGGCTAACCTTGCCTGGTGGTCACACGCCAGTCAAGTATACCGCCTACGTTGATGACATAACCTTGCTTGTAACGAGCAGTGCCGAGATCAGGGAAATCAGCGTAGAAATCCAAAGGTATGAGACGGTGACAGGGGCCAAAGCCAACTGCGACAAGTCTGAGGGCTGGTTGCTGGACTCGTGGAGAGGTCGCTCTCTCCCTGGTCCCTTTGCCTGGACGGACGGGCCGTGCAAGATACTCGGCATCTGGTTCGGTCCCGACCTCCAGTTGGAGAAAAATTGGTCGGGGGTACTGGAAAAGGTAGAGAAAGCAGTTAATCTGTGGACTCGGAGGAAGCTCTCCTTCAAGGGTAGGGCCGAGGTGTGCGTTTCGCACATCTACCCCCTTATCCTTTACCGACTTTCAGTGCTCCCTCTTCCGTGTACCGACCAACTAAAGTTGGAAACTGCCATGTTTCGACTCCTATGGGGTCACAGGCACCCTATGGTATCTCGCAAGATCTGTCAGCTCCAACCTGCGGAAGGCGGCCTAGGAATGCCGAACATCGAAGCTCGGCAATATACCTTACGCTTGACTTTCTTAGGTCGGATGTGTACGCAAGAAGAGCAGAACGGCGAATTCTGGAAAGAAGACGCCAGGAAGGCTTTCCCAGCCTTAAGAAACGTGCATTCCGACGACGGGGGTGAGGCCCGCCGTAGACCCCGGGCGGAATGCTCTTTCTATAGAGAATGCCGACACGCTCTCCAAGTTTTTTCTCGGGTGAAGGAATGCCTCAACGACATCCAGTCGTTGTCGAGGAGGACATTATATCGGGTAATAGTGAGGGGATCCGTTCGAGACGAAATGATCGAGGGGCTAGGTTTGACGAGGGCGGAGAGTCGCTCAATCTGGCCTTGGACGCCCGGACTGAGGTGCCTCATTAACAACGAGGCGTCCCTCACCTGGCTAGTCATACGGAATGCTCTCTGGGTCGGCAAACGGCTTTTTGCAGCGGGTCTGGTAGCTTCACCAGAGTGCATACGCTGTGGTGAAATGGAGGAGTCTATTGAGCACGCCTTCTTCCACTGCAGCGTGGTGCATCCGCTGTGCAAGCTGGTTGAAGGCTACATGGTTCGCATCGTCAGGGCACGGTTTTTTGCCTTTGATGCCAGTGTTGTCTGCAGCAATGTGTTCCCATCGTTGGAAAAAGACGCACATATAGTGCTAATGTGCTTACTTGGCGTGATGCGATTGGTGATTTGGACGACGCGTCAGAAGGGGTTCCACGAAGGAGAGCATTTCACTCCCGAACAACTGATTGCATACTTTGGGCATCAGCTCAAAGTTAAAATCAGGGTCGAGAGGGAAAGGCTCCCTTGGTCGGAATTCAACGGAAGGTGGGTGAGAGTTGCCCGACTGTGTCGAGTGAAAGGTGCTGATTTAGAGTGTTTTTTTTGAAAATCTATAGGTCAGTAAGGATTTTGCAGTCCTGATACGAACGTGCCAACCCAGCCATAGTTAGGATAGAGTAGATTTTCCTTTTCTGTTAGTCAACAGTTTCTTAGCTAGAGAGTGAATGATCATCAGCCCCCACTTTTTTTTCCTGTCCTCCCATTTTTTCGATTCCCATCCCCTCCCCCTCTAGATGACAGAAAGTAAAGTTTTCCAGAGGATGTTTGAGAGAATTTTTTTTTTTTTTCCTTTCTCTCTCTCGACATCCATTTTTCGTCTGATTAACTTACTGTTCTGCCATTTTAGGTCTTTTGTGTGTGTGGGGGGGGGGTCACATACTAATTTCGTTTTCGCTTTTTTTTGTAAATATATATCAATCATTGGGGTTCATTTTTATTTGTAAATATTCATCATAATTTTATTCCCCCCCCCCACACACAAAATTGTAAATATAGGTTTAGAGTAGTTTTTCATCATAGAGAGAATCTGATTTTGTGGTAAATGCAGTATGAGAGAGACCAGGAAAAATGTGTTGTTTTGGTGAATGGATGTATATAGTGAGATTGGGTCAGTGAATGAGACTAGCTAAGATAAGATTAGGAATAGAGTTGACCAGCCCAAATCCCCCATTACCCCCTCCGACTTCATGTCAAATTTTTCAATTTTTGGAAATAAATATTGGGGAAGAACACAGATTGCGAGACGGACGGCAGAAACAGCATTTTATTTTTTGGCAAAGAGGTAAATTTCTTTCTTTGAATGATTTCTGGTGATTGACTTTGAAAACTAACTCAGACTAAATTCTTATATGTATATTGTCTCAATAATAATAATAATAATAATAATAATAATTTTAATTATAATTATAAGTGGTAGTTGTAACATTTGGACCGTAGGCCCCTCCCCTGAATGAACCCTGTGATGATTTTCGAAGGTTTAAAAGATATTTTACTTTAGGCTTTAAGAGTGATTATTCTTGATATTTTGATGATTTTCGAAGGTTTAAAAGATATTTTACTTTAGGCTTTATTCTTGACATATTAATGATATTTCTACTTCTGAGATGGTTTTCTTTGCGATTCCGAGAAGTTTTCACCTCGATGAATTGCCCACTGCCAAATTCTGCCTAATGAAAAAGAAAAAAAAAAGTTGAGAGAGTGGTCTGTTGTTTCTTGGAGCTGCACGTGGGTAAGTGGAATTAAATTTATAATTTATAATTTATAGTTTAAAATTAATAATTCTCCCCCCCCCCACCGAGATAAGAGGTGTCCGATGGGAAAGCAATGCCTAGCTACCCCTGAGTATGAATGAATGGAGTCTGTCCATCCCTGACCGGTAGGACCCCTAACTAAATGCTAAGTAGAAATAGGTTGGCAGGGGGAAATCCACCATTGGGGAAGAACACAGATTGCGAGACTTATACTAAGTCAAGACTTAAAAGATTTAAGGGATACGTATGACCTTCAATGTTGTTAATTTCACCCAGACGAAGCTAAATGTGTTAATTTTTAGGTCTGAATTTAGGAGGGGATGGTCATACCACCAAATAGATATATCTGTGCAGCAGAATGGCCTATCCATGTAAGGTCATACCATGGGTTGTAAGAGCTGGTGGGACTCTGAGAGTGTCACTGAGCTCATTGCCCTCAACGAACCCACCAAGGTCTGGTGCTACCTTAAAAGAACCAAAAAGAGCTGGTGGGGCTCTTCGGTTATTTCTGAACCACATCGGTCTTAACCAACCCACCAAGGTCTGGCGCTACCTCAAAGAACCAAAAACCCCGATCATGACAGTACAACCAAACCATTTTACCGCAAAAAACGGGGCACAAATCCAAGATTTGTGTGTCGTAACCGGCAGGTGTTCCCTTGTTAGCCACCAGGAGGGACCCGGTCCTCATCCTGTGACTGCTGGCCAAAACCTCGGCTCGTGTACCCTTAATGGCCTTCAGGAGGGACACAGTGGTCACATAGCTACTGTTGGCCAAGACTCATATACCACTAATGACACCCAGGGAAGGCGCGGTCCTCACGGGGTGACTGCTATAAAGAACAAGAGAAAGAGATGGACAAGGGAAGAGAATAGACTAGTTATGTATTGTTACTTTAAAAGCAAGCCTTCAGTGCGATCTTATAGGGAGCGTATGCTCCAAATATGGAGGGAAAAATCTGCTGTGGAAGCATCGAGCCAACGCCTTGCTGACCAAGTAAAACAAATCCAAAAGAAGAAATGGCTGTCTGAGACTGAACTACTAGAGATTTGCAATAATGTAGAGAGAGATTCAGGTGACACATCTGAAGAATGCCCCCCCCCAGCACAACTAGTACCAATAACAAAACTAGAAGAATTCCGCATGAGACCCCCACAGTAAACTATGCACCGGAGGGTGACGACGAGGCACCAACGGAAGAAGAGAAAACCAAAATACAAGCTTTGAAAGAGATCATGCGAAGAGAGAAAACAACACTCCCCTCCCTAAGAGACAAAGATAGAAAAAAAGTCGGAGAAGTGACCGAACAGGTCAACTGCCTCTTACAGCACATAGCAACAAACACCCTCCTAGAACTCAACAACCTAATTTACGCTGGGGCGAAAATGGTAGCACAAAGCTTCACAACACAAGATAGGAACCCGAGCAATAATAGGGAAGAGAAACCCAACTGGGAGAGAAGGTTACAAAGGCAGATCTCCCAACTACAGAGAGATGAAGTACTGCTTAGAAATACACCACACACAGACAGACCACGAGTAAGACTTTATAACAAATACAAGGTAACACAAAAAGGCATCGCAACTGTAGTCGAAGAGTTACACCAGAAAAGACTAGCCAAAGAGGCAAGACTGAAGAGATACAGACTAAGAACAGACCAATACACACAAAACTGCACATTCCAAAACAATGACAAAAAGTTTTACCAAGATTTAAATGGGGAAAGAAGGCAGGACATGAAACCAGATGCCACAGAGGCCAAGAACTATTGGAATAGCATATGGGGGCACCCAAAAAGACACAACGTAACACCGCAATGGTTGGGAGACATGAGAAAAGAACTAGAAGATATAGACAAGGGAGAACCAATAGCACAATAAAACCACATTGAAACATACTCTTAGGAAAGTAGCCAACTGGAAAGCACCGGGTCCCGACGGGATCCATGGGTATTGGTTCAAAAAATTCACCACGTTACACGGCAGACTCACTCACCTACTCCAAAATTGTCTAAACGAAGGCAAAGCACCAGAATGGATGACTAAAGGCAGAACCACCCTCATTCAAAAAGACCCAGAAAAGGGGGAACATAGCAAGCAACTATAGACCAATCACGTGCTTACCACTTATGTGGAAAATCCTGACCGGGCAAATAGCAGAGAGAATATACATGTCAATGGATAGAAGGGGACTACTAACAGAAGAACAGAATGGGTGTAGGATAGGAACCAAAGGGGCAAACGATTTACTCTACATAGACCAGATGATCTTAAGAGAAGTGAGGAAAAGGAGAAAGAATATCGCAATGGGATGGATAGATTACAAAAAGGCATACGATATGATTCCACATAACTGGATACTCGAATGCCTTAGAATGTTCAAAATTAGCGAACCGGTGGTTAAATTCATTGGTAATTCAATGGAAGACTGGAAAGTAGATTTGACAGCCGCAGGGGACAAACTAGCCGAGGTAGGGATAAAAAGGGGAATCTTCCAAGGAGACTCGTTGTCCCCACTATTATTTGTTCTAACAATGATACTGCTTAACAGAATCCTGAAAAACAGCAAAGGATACCACTTCTCTAAAACAAAAGGAAAGGTCAACCACTTAATGTACATGGGCGATATGAAATTGTTCGCAAAAAACAGGGGAGAGCTTGAGACTCTGTTCAACGAAGTAAGGGAATATAGTGAGGACATAGGAATGGAGTTTGGAATAGAAAAATGCGCAATCATGGTGATGCACAAAGGAAGGCTTTCAATGACTTAGGGAATAGAACTCCCGGACAACAGCAAGATTAGGGCACTGACTGCACAAGACCGATACAAGTACCTAGGTGTCCTTGAATGTGACACGATAAAACGGGAAGAGATGAAGGAGAAAATAAAGAGAGAATACCTCAGAAGGATAAGGAAAATATTAGAAACCAAATTAAACAGCAGAAATCTAATAAAAGGAATGAACACCTGGGCTGTGTCAGTAGTTAGGTATACAGGACCATTCCTAGGATGGACAAAGGAAGAGCTCCAATCAATGGATAGGCGAACAAGGAAACTTATGACGATGCATAAAGCATTACACCCTAGGGATGATACAGATAGACTATACGTTAAGAGAAAAGAAGGTGGTAGGGGGCTCATCAGCATAGAAGACTGTGTCCAGAGAGCTAAAACAGTCCTAGAAAGATATGTGCAAACAAATAGTGAAGAAATCATAAAGAGCGCGAGAGATAGTACAACAAACAATAAAGTAGAAAACAATAGAACAGTACAGCAAACAAGAAAAGAAAGATGGGAAGGGAAAAAATTGTACGGCGAGTTTAAAAGGCAGATACAAGATATAGCAGACGAGAAATCATGGACGTGGTTACGAAAGGGGAACCTTAAGAGAGAAACAGAATCGCTCATCATGGCAGCCCAAAACAAAAGCATAAGGACAAACTACATAAAAGCAAAAATCGACAGAACACAGACAAACAGCAAATGCTGCATGTGCGGTGAAAGAGATGAGACAGTAAACCACATAACTAGTGAATGTAGTCAACTCGCCCAGAAGGAGTATAAGCATAGACACGATAGAGTAGCAACGATGATACACTGGGAACTAAGTAAACAAATGGGATTCAACCATGTGGAAAAGTGGTATCAGCACAAGCCAGAGGCAGTTTTGGAGAATGACAACCACAAACTACTGTGGGACTTTGACATCCAAACTGACCACCTCATCCAGGCAAGAAGACCGGACTTAGTAATAGTAGACAAAAAAAAAGGAAGGCCTGCCAAATTGTAGACGTTGCTGTGCCTGCAGACCATAGAGTAAAAAAGAAGGAGGGTGAAAAAAGGAAAAAATACCAGGACCTAGCAAGGGAGTTAAGGAAAATGTGGAACATGAGAACCAGGGTAGTACCGGTCATAGTGGGCGCACTAGGAACTGTCCCCAATACGCTGAGGGAGAGACTGGAGGAGATCGGGATTAGGGGGAGGATAGAGACCGTACAGACCACAGCACTACTGGGAACTGCACGGATACTGAGGAAGGTGCTAGAGATATAAATACTGCAACGAATTGTAGCTCTGTCATGATATGCGAAAGAGGGAGGAGACGTTAGCTGAAGACCTGAGGAGACTTATTGTCACTCAGCCTTCAGCGATAACCACTGGGCAACCGGTGTGAAACTGTAAATCGTAGAATTACTGCGACCTATGAGTACTAGGAGAGGAGGGCTGGAGA
Source organism: Thysanoteuthis rhombus (assembly GCA_963457665.1). NCBI lineage: Eukaryota > Metazoa > Mollusca > Cephalopoda > Oegopsida > Thysanoteuthidae > Thysanoteuthis > Thysanoteuthis major. Next base: position 27,794,271 of record OY735227.1, read on the forward strand.
CTTGAGGAGACTTGCTGTCACTTAAACTCCAGCGGTTACCACCAGGCGACTGGTGTGAGATTCCAAATAATAATAATAATAATAATGATAATAATAATAATAATAATATTATTTTGACTGTATGCTCCTCCTGATGATCTTACTATCGGCAGAGGGGTGGTGAAATTGCTATGCAAGGACAAAGATGGAGGGGACGGGGTAGACAACTTCAGGTCTATAATTCTGCTTAATACAGAGTAGAAGATTTTGGCCAAGGTCTTATCGAACCGGCTGCAGACTATGCTGGATAGTCTGATTGGCCCCGAGCAGACTTGTTCTGTAAAGGGTTGGACTATCCAAGACAATCTGCACACGGTGCGCACGATCATTGAGAAAGTCGACAATGGAGCCGTGCTGATCAAATTAGATCAGTCCAAAGCCTTCGATAGGGTCGATCATAGTTTTCTCGAGTCCGTCTTGACTGCGGCTGGCTTTGGTTAGATCTTTCGCTCCTGGATTCGCCTCTTGCATGCGTCCCCCAGCTCGGTGGTGGAGGTGAATGGAGTCAGGTCGAAACCCTTTTGGTTGTCCAGATCAGTTCGTTAAGGTTGTCCTCTTTCAACAATGCTGTACATTTTTGCGCTGGAACCTTTTCTGCACAAAATAAAGGCGAATCAGGCCCCTGCGCGGAATAACCTTGCCCGGCGGTCACATGCCAGTCAAGTATACCGCCCACGTTGACGATGTAACCCTGCTTGTAACGAGCATTGCCGAGATCAGGGAAGTCAACTGCGACAAGTCTGAGTGCTTGTTGTTGGACTCGTGGAGAGGTTGCCCTCTCCTTGGTTCCTTTGTCTGGACGGACGGGCCGTGCAAGATATTCGGTGTCTGGTTAGGTCCCGACCTCCAGAAAAAGTTGGAGAAAAATTGATACTGGAGAAGGTGAAGGAAGCAGTTAATCTGTGGACTCGGAGGAAGCTCTCCTTCAAGGGTAGGGCCGAGGTGTGCGTTTCGCACATGTACCCCCTCATCTTCAACTGACTCTCGGTACTCCCTCTTCCGTGTACCGACGAACTAAAGTTGGAAGTGCCATGTTTAGACTACTCTGGAGTTACAGGCAGCCAATGGTATCTTGCAAGATGTCAGCTCCAACCAGAGGACGGCCTAGGGTTGCAGAACATCCAAGCACGGCAACATACCTTACGGTTGACTTTCCTAGAAGAGAAAACCAAAATAGAAGCTTTGAAAGAAATCATGCGAGAAGAGAAAACAACCTTCCCCTCCCCAACAGACAAAGACAGAAAGAAACTTGGAGAAGTGATCGAACATGTCAACTGCCTCTTACAGCACATTGAAACGAACACCCTTCTGGAACGCAACAACTCAATTTATGCTGGGGCGAAAATGGTAACACAAAGCTCCATAACACAAGAAAGAACCCCAAGCAGTAATAGGGAAGAGAAACCCAACTGGGAAAGAAGATTACAAAAGCAGATCTCCCAACTCCAGAGAGATGAAGTACTGCTTAGAAATACACCACACACAGACAGACCACGAGTAAGACTTTGGAACGAATATAAGGTAACACAAAAAGGCATCGCCACTGTAGTGGAAGAGATACATCAGAAGAGATTAGCCAAAGAGGTAAGACTGAAGAGATACAGACTAAGAACAGACCAATATACACAAAACTGCACATTCCAAAACAACGAGAAGAAGTTTTACCAAGATTTAAACGGAGAAAGAAGACAGAGCATAAAACCAGATGCCACAGAGGCCAAGAACTATTGGAATAGCATATGGGGGCACCCGAAAACACACAACTTAACACTGCAATGATTAGGAAACATGAGAAAAGACCTTGAAGATATAGACAATGGTGAACCAATATTATTGAATGAAACCACATTGAAACATGCTCTTAGGAAAGTAGCCAACTGGAAAGCACCGGGTCCCGACGAGATCCATGGATATTGGTTCAAGAAATTCACCACATTACACGACAGACTCACCCACACTTGTTCTAACAATGATACCGCTCAACAGATTCCTGAAGAACAGCAAAGGGTACCATTTCTCTGAAACAAAAGGAAAAGTCAACCACGTAATGTACATGGATGATATAAAATTGTTTGCAAAAAACAGGAGAGAGCTTGAGACTCTGTTCAACGAAGTAAAAGAATATAGTGAGGACATCGGAATGGAGTTTGGAATAGAAAAATGCGCTATCATGGTGATGCACAAAGGAAGGCTTACAATGACTGAAGGAATTGAACTCCCCGACAACAGCAACGCTAACTGTCAATAGTGACCCAACAGAGGAAGGGAAATGAAAGCGGAAACTCAAATTGTAGTTCTGACATGATAGGTGAAAGAGAGAGGAGACGTTAGCTGAAGACCTGAGGAGACTAATTGTCACTCAGCCTTCATCGACAACCACTGGGCAATTGGTGTGAAACTGTAAATCGCAGTAATACTGCAACCTATGAGTACTAGGAGAGGAGGGCTGGAGACTGGCTGTCACTCAAACTCCAGCGGTTACCACCGGGCAACTGGTGTGAGATTGCAAAAAATAATGATGATAATAATATAAAATCTATAGAAATCTACTTATATAATACACTACGTGTTTGAGCATATCATGTGTCTGTAACATTTGTTAAGGGAGATAAGAATTGGAAACTATTTTCTGAGTGTTCTTGAATACCTAACAAATTTAAAGGTAAAATTAAGCGAAGTTCTAATGTATCATGTAAAATAAAAATTTGATATCTATTAAGTTACGTCATCAGACGTCATTGATGACGCGAGCAACAGAAAAAACAAATACACATTGCTAATTATTATATGTGGATATTATTATCATTAACTGCGACATAAGGCGACAGTTCTAAGAACGGCAGAAATTTCATGTCAGGACAGTTTTGAATGGGTTAACGGCATTCGTGAGGAATTGAGTGATCAGGAGAAAGAATTGTTAAAGAGAGATAGCATCCCCGACAAAGAAAGCAAGCTGTTATCTTGATAAGAGGCAGGACCATAAGCGAGAGAAAGTGTTTATTCTATTTCTAAACACCAATCAATGAAAAATAGAAAGTACAAAAAAAAAAAAAAAATGAGAAATCAAACTATACGGTGTTTATAATTAGTGTATTAGCTGCATTGTTTATCTATTAGCAAAACGTCGAAATAAAAGAATAATTTGTACAACAGGCCTTCTGATATTGTCTTTTCACTTTCGAAATGTTATGTGTACATCCATATGTATTATATATGCAGTCATTTTAATGGCATCAATGGACTAGTACTTTTACATCCGCAATGATAGCAAAATTACATCAAGTAACTCATCGCTTGGTTTGGTTTATATTTCTTTTATTTTTCTGCATTTTTAGTACATCATGAGAGGATTAGATTAGAGTATAAAAGTATGTTTCTCACCGCGCATTCTTTTATTGGTTGGGTTTCATTCTTGTACCGTGCCCCAGGGACTGGGACCATTGGACAGGATGTCCACAGGAGTTCTGAACGGAAGCTTTGGACTAAATAATAGAGGCACCAAGCGATGATGGTGTTGTAGTAGATGCCGACGATATAAGACACCATAACGCAGGCAAATCCGATACCCCCTAGGTACGGAGAGATTTGGTTCCATGTACCAATGGGTCCATTACGCATACGTTGACCGATGGCCAGCTCCATGTAGAAAATGGGGAGGCCCTCAAGGAAGAGCATAATCACATAGGGGAGTAAGAAGGCACCTAAAATGAATGCAGCAATAATAATGATAATGATAATGATAATAATATAAAAATACTACAACTACTAATAATGATGATAATAATAATAATAATATCAAAATGAAAATAATAATAATATAAAAATAATAATAATGATGATGATAATAATAATATAAAAATAATACCAAAGATGATAATAATGATATAAAAATAATAATAATAATGATGATAATAATATAAAAATAATAATAATAATGATGATAATAATAATATAAAAATAATAATAATGATGATGATAATAATAATGATAATAATAATAATATAAAAATAATAATAATAATGATGATAATAATATAAAAATAATAATAATGATGATGATAATAATATAAAAATAATAATAATGATGATGATAGTAATAATGATAATAATAATATAAAAATAACAACAATGATGATAATAATGATAATGATAATGATAATAATAATAATATAAAAAAATAATAAAGATAATAATAATAATATAAAAAAATGATAATAACAATATATAAAAAAAAATAATAATAATATAGAATGATGATAATAATAAAAACTGTCCCATGATTAATGACTTTTCACTCCGTGTTGGGGACGATCAATTGAAAAATTAGGAAAAAAATGTGTGATCAATAAATAAGTTACTCATTTTGCCTTTTGCTGAGCAGTGATCAACAAAAAAAGTGAATTTTCGGAAAACAAGGTTGAGCACTGCCAGACACAAAACAAGTGCTCAATTAAGCATAAACTTACACTGCAAATTGAACCCCCACTAAAAACCTATTCAAATTTTTGAAAAAATCAAAAAGTTTTTTTTTCTAGACATGATAAGGTGTACACGTTTAAATCATCAGCCCTCTGGCTCCATCGGTCTGGCCTTTACCCTTACATGCATACGTTGATGGTACAAAGGTCGAAATCACTGTTTCAACTCCGAATTCTCATTTTGTTTATTCTTGGTCGAAATTTGTTATATTAGTTTCTTTTAACGCGACAATTTTGTTATTAAGAAATGGATAAAGAGAGAATCATTATAAATTGTGTTATATTATATTGAAAATCTTATTTTGGATAATTTCCCGTTATTGCTCGGTGAATCGGTGTCTGTTTAGCACAATCGTAAGAGTAACACTACGTGGAAGTGACTACCCTATATGTATATACATCATCATCATCAATCTTTTAACGTCCGTCGTTGGACATAGACATTCCCCAGGATTTCCCACACTTCTCTGTCATGGGCGTCACGGAACCAGTACTTCCTGAACTTGTCTACCTCGTCTCTTCATCTAATATTCTGCCAGCCTCGGTTGCGCATGTGATTTCGAGGGGGTCCATGTCGTGAGTCGTGATGTTCATCAGTCGTCCACCATTCTTGCAACATAGCCAGCCCACTGGCATTTGAGATTTTTAATGGATTCTATGATGTCCCTAACTCTTGTCTTTTCTCGGATGTACTTATCTGTCTTATGGTCTCTCCATGTGAGGCCCAGCATAATTCTTTCATGTGCACGTTGCATGGTTCTCAATTTGCTGATTTGTCTCTTGGTTAGGTTCCATGTTTCAGCTCCATAAGTGACTATTGGGAGGACTCATTGGTTATAAACCCTTCTTTTTAGGATTAATGGGATCTTCTTATTTGTGAAGGTTGAGCTTGCTCTGCAAAAGGCTTGCCATCCTAGTGTGATTTTTCGCTTGATTTCTTCTTCTTTTGAGGGTGTCATGGAGATTCGTTGCCGGTCAGCTAAGTAACCAAACAGACCGACTTAAAAACTGAGGAAATCTATGTTTGGTGACAGTTTTGATTGACGGTTTCTAATACTAATAAATGTATAATGAATAAAAAAGACAATGATAAAGGCAATAAATTGATAAGATCGACAAACACTTTGAGTTGAAAGTTGATCTGGCGAGATTCTGGGGTCTGTTGGGAAGTAAATTAAGAGTCATCCCCTCGTTGATTGGAGCTTTTGGTTCTATTCATCTGAGGCTGAAAACTTCTTAGACCAAATGCGAGTCAAATGTCCTTAAAGAGTTGGCTCTTTTTGGTACGGCACGCATACTGAGAAAAGCACTGCATATGTGAGGTCCCTGTATTGACTTGATTGGCGGTATCACTACCAGTACTAAACAAGATCAAGACAAGAAGAAAGTACTGAGCAACAAAGATGATAATCATGGACATGGCTACAGAGGCAGTGACCATCAGGCAACTGGTGTAAATATTAAAATAATAATAATAATAATAATAATCAGAAAATCCGAAAAAAAAGATGACTATTCCAACGCCCACACTCTTCTCCATCAATCATCTTACCATACCAAAGACAAGTCTATTTTTGTCAAGCTATTTGACAATTGGGCTGAGGACACAGAGAAATGAACTCCTTTCTTCCCGAAGCGCAATAATGCTAAGTGAACACAAGAAGCTTCATCCCAAGTTCAAACTCGATTTTCATATTCTATTCCCAATGCAGGTAAACATTACTCAATATCATATCTCACGTCCTAAATGTTAATTTGAAAAAAATAAAAAATAAAATGATGATAATGATAAAAAAGGTCTCACCGCCTCCGTTCTTCTGTGCCAGATATGGAAATCTCCACACGTTTCCAAGACCAACAGCCAATCCAATAGCAGCCAGAAGATACTGGAATTTGTTGTCCCAAGTTTGCCGATCTGGATCACTAAAGGCCAACTTATCAACTGAAGCGAGGCTAGGCTCGATAAGGTCGGCTGTTGAACGTCCAATTGACGGTGTTATCGTCGTAGAGCTTGGCTTACTCATCTCAACATCGATTGTATATATACTGCCGTTAACGGATATATCTGATGGTGTGGGATAGTAGAAGCCGCCCACGGACAGACGTTCCCCGATTGATTGTCTGTCGCTCGCTGAGAGGCGGTCACCGTTGGACACATGATTCCCGCCGGACGGTTTATCAGTAACTGACCCGACTTCGTCGAGGGCCGAGGAGTAGGAACCTGCTCGTTTCATGGTGGTAATAAGGGAGTTCGTGTCTTCGATGTTTTCTTCGGTCTCCGCTGGGGGAGAGAATTTGGTGTGGTACCGCCTCTGCCTGTGAGAATTTGAACGTTGTTTGCGGCGGAGAAGGCCTCGGACAAGAACACCTCGGAGGAGAAAAAAATAATGATTGTAGAAAGTCTGACAAATCATATTTGTAGTCGTGTCGGCATACCACAGACTGAAGATGAAAAAATTTTTTTTAAAAAGGAAAAAAAAAACAACAACAAACAAACAAACAAAAACGAACAACTGAATCACAGAAAATACCAGGACCTCGCTCGGGAATTGAAGAAACTTGAATATTCTGTGGTAAATGACGGTTAGAATCGTACCCATTATAATCAGCCCAGTGGGAATCGTCGCAAAAATATTAAATACGAGATAGAAAGAAATGGTATTTTAGAATGAATTGAAACTGTCCACACCACGGCATTGCTGGAAACTAAGAAAATACTGAGGAAGATGCTAGAGATCTGGGGGTACTTGCTGTCACTCAGTCTCTAGCTACAACGATCAGACACCTGGTTGGAACCTGCAAATACTAATAGTAATTAAGAATACATACGAGGGGGCTGAATGTTTTAGGAGACTTGCTGTCACATCCCCCAGGGTTAATTATTTGATACAGCATGAACATGTGAATGCTCGAATGTGAATTGCAAGACGCTCTTCCTGTAGCCATAGATGGTAACAACCTGGCCAATCAGTACCTGCTCATCTTGTGTTAAGGCAAGAAAGATATGGAAGATATGTTTTGAATCAGCGATGTTCTCGTAGATGGCCTGTTAGAACGATTTGAGTTTCCGACTTGGGTCACGTAGAAATGAAGAAGCGTCTTCTTTGAGCCGACCTTCTGATTTTTCAAATTTTGGGGTTGTATGCATATACCTATCATAGGTATAGAAGGGTGAAGTACACACGGGAAATTGTTAGCGAGATCCACTCCCGGTTTGCTTACGGCACACAGCATTCCACAATGGTCAACATCTAGGTACTGACCAGGCTCGACGTTGCTCAACTTCGGCGAGGACCAGTGTATTCAACATGATTTGGCTGTAACCCCTTAGCTTCGGGGAGAAGTTCCTCGTTTCTAGTCTTTGTGTTGAGTGCTCAACAGAGAAGTATTACTATTTTTAAGTCTTCGTTATGAGAAGAATTACTATTTTTAAGTCCTCGTTATGACTCGGCGATAGATTGAACCATGACCTACTGAACGAGTCCAGCACTCAACAGGTGATACTATGAATAGATGGCTAATAAACAGAAGTTTGAGAAGTTTGAGAAGTTTGAGAAGTACATCTATGGGGTCAGGATCAGTTGCAATAAGCACTTGTCTTCAAAATATCCCACCAAATCTTGTGTCATTGAGAAATATGGTAAGGGCTATCCAATCTGGAACATTCTTGAACATGTAAATGACTTTATCGAACTACACTTATAGGAATCTCTGCCAGGTTGCGTGATTGTAAGCATTGTGATTACACGATAACTGGGTATTATACAAAGTTGATATTCGCTCGAAATATCAGTGTCGAGTTTGAAAATGTTTGGATTAGCAGTTCTCGAGAAATCTAATTTTTTAAAAATCACAGCTTATAGATCTTTTATTCAAAGTTATAAAACTAAATTTAGATATGAAATATATAAAGTGACAGTAGATCTTAATCTAGATATGAAATATATAAATATGAATATATAAACACTGAGGAGATGTAATCAAAATACTACGAAGCAGTAATTTCGTTAGATGGACGAGAATTTAACTTACATGAAATTATGGCCAGCTTCTTCTGCTGCTCTGTCAGATCATTGTATGTGTATCCAAAGGAGCTTCTTTAACCCTTTATGTACAAACGGAACTTTCAAGTACTACGTGTTACAAATTTGTTAACTTGAGACCTGCGTGTCCTGGCGGTACTTGTAAATCAATTTTTAAAAATTTTTCAACAGAAAATAGTGTTTACTTAAATGCTACACAATCATTCAACGGTAGTTGTCTCAAATTATCAACAAAAACTATTACTACGGAAAATATCAGAATTTCAAAAGTCAGGACATTAACGATTAAAAGAGAGTGTGCATAATAAGTTTCAGGATAAGTAAGTTTCCTTTGTAGCATATATATATATATATATATATATATATATATATATGTATATATATATATATATATATATATATATATATATGTATACATATATATATATATATATATATACATATATATATATATATATATATATATATATATATATGTATACATATATATATATATATACATATATATATATATATATATATATATATATATATATATATAAATATATATATAAATATACCCACAGTATATGTGGTACAAATCAGGCTAGCAGTATAGCATAATATAATAATATATAAAGCCACTTCTGAAATGTAATGGAAATATTTCATAGAGTGCTCGATACATACAACATTTTGCTCATGGAGTTGAGTTGTTTTAGAGTAGAGCTGGAAATAAATAGTAGGTTGTGGATTCACTACACAAACTAGCTCATGTTTCAGCCCTCTCTGGACCTCATGAGCTAGTTTATGTAGCGAATCCACAATTTACTGTATATATATATGGAAAGTGACTGGACTAGCACGACACAGCATCGTCGGATGAAAAAATACGAAATCTCAAAACTAATTCTTTTTCAGCTAGAGTGCAAAGTTTATGACAATACATATATTGATTATTGGTAATTTATTGAGACTCATTTGATTATCGTGGAGAAGCAGGAAACAAATTTCTTGAAAGTATCCCATATATATATTTGTGTGTGTGTGTGTGCGTGTGTGTGTGTGTATGTGTGTGTGTGTGTGTGAGTCTATTTATTAAGTAAAGCTTTGTGCTTACAAGTACGCAGTCTGTCCTGAAAGGATCTAGCCATTTTCAATACCTTGGGAACCGATTTCGTAGCCTTGATACAACTTGGCAACTAATAAAAAACAATCATAGTACTCATGCATGGACAGACGCTTTCCCGTGGGGTTATTCAATCGGCATCGAAATGCCATTGAATTTGCAGGTGGGACCGTGGCATCTGCAGTGACAGAGCCTGCCCATTTTCACGTTTCGTGCAGTTTTTTCCTCTCTTCAAAATATCGCATCATCAACGTCTGTCAGTATCCCTTGCAGTCCGCATTTGACTCTCTACAATTACTGGCTTTCCCCAAAAAACAATTTCGTTTGAGGAGAAGGCGTTCAAAATAGGACTCCGCAGACTGCTTCGAGAGGGATGCTGGAATAAGCGTTTTGGGTCCCTAAGCATATTCCCCTTCAAGTCGTGTGCACGTACGTGCACACGAAGGAGGATAGAAATGATATAATGATACTTATCGAAAAAAATCTCTGGGCTTACTGTTAACCACCTGATCGGTCTTCCAACCAACACATCGGTACATAGTTATTTTTACACAAGCATTCAGTACGTACATACATTTGTCACAGGAGAAAAATGTACACATCCAAAGATTTTTGTGTGCACTGACTACTAAAAATTAGTGAGAACATTGAACCTAAAGGGGAGTACTTCATTGATGACTAAATCACCATTTCCTTGAATAGGCCATTTTTGTTAATATTGAATGATTTAATTCTTATCTTCAGACTCTGCATAAATATATTGCTAACCATATTACGCATCATCAAAAAATAATTGATATGTAGTATGAAATAATATCAATATAAAATACATATAATGCCCTATATAAAAAGACATACTACATGTATGAGATAAGCTGTATAGTAAGAAAGGGACGTGTTTTTTGGTCAGCACTGCTGGGTTGCCATGTTGATAAAACTATTTTGTCTTTTAAAATACCCGAAACGGTTACATGGTAAACAAATGATGAATCTAATAAGAGAAAATTCATACATTGTACCATTATTTAGTATATGTGAAACAGGGGAAAAA
>OY735227.1:27807488-27852488 GCA_963457665.1 Thysanoteuthis rhombus
TCTTTTGTTCACTGGAACACATTTGTTTCCTCTCGCTATTTTTTTCTTATCTTCCCTCCTTTCTCTCTCTGTCTTTCTACTCTCCCATCCTTTCTTTCTCTTCCTGTCTTTTCTTAACGTCCCACTATTCCTTCCTCCCTCCCTCCCTTCCTTCCTCCTACTAAATTATCCTTCTTACTTCCACCATTCTTTACTTTTAATTTCAACTCATACTGGCACACTGCAACATTGCCTTTCTTTTTTCTTTCTTGGTTTACCCGTTCTCATGTTTTAGTACTTTTCTGCAGCTCACATCAACACACAACTACATTCAAACACTGGAGTCAACACACAGAAAACGGTGAGTAAACAACCGCTTTTTAAAAACATATATTGACTTGAAAAACAACAACATTTGCCCAATTTATCATCGTTGATAGTCACAATTAGTATTTTACTTTTGACCACCTACGGGCAGATTTGTACAATACCTTGCAGAACCATCTTAGGGATATTTGAGATCACCGGGTGAAGTAATATACCGTGTCTCTTAATCTTTTCGCCCCTCAGAACACATTAAAAGTAAATGTTTATTTGTTCAAATTTAATTTCGGGGCCTGTAGGAACGTAAGGCCCTCGGGCAACTGTTCAGTGTTCCCAAGCTTTGAGACGCCCATACTCATTTGTCTCTATTATTAACCCATTCATCCGTCATTGTGAAGTTAGCCTTTTTTTTTTCTCCTCCCAACCCTACACAATCAGCTTCTTTGTACGATTATCGCCCTTTCAAATCAAGTTCGGAATGCATATATTTTTGAAGGGTTCGCTTCTTGTTGACAGTCTCTGGAATTCCAACACTGCAGAGCATTTGTTATGACAACGGGCTTGAAAAAACAACAAACAGACAAAATATTATTTCTTTATGTTTCAAATTTTGCTAAGACTATAATTTTTTATCCAGTGGTAATAAAGTATGAGAAGCAACAAGAGGCTGCAAATGGTAACAAGGCACGAAGGGAATGTCATTTGAAAAAGCTCTCATTCAGTGGTTTGTGATGATCAATTGGAAAATATAGGGCTACGGTTCTTGTTATTAAATAACTAGAGCAATTGTTACGGGTTAAAAATGATATCAACGTTCAACTTCTCGTTGCTTCCTGTTGCTTATTGTATTCTATCATGACCCATTTTACCACCAAAAATAATTAACTTCTCTCGAAAGTCTTATTTGCTAAGATTAGCAACGTGTGGGCAGTATACATGACAAATGATACATCCATGATTCCGAAAGGTATTATAGTAAATCGTTTATTGTGCTTAAATACGAAAAGTGCTCGATATCTTGATATTCATTGATACTTTTAATCAGTATGCTGTGCATTGAAATCAGGAAGAGGTCAGAAATTAAGGTGTGAGTTATCGTCTGGTTATGTATAATGTAGAGGATTTTACTATAGAGATCAATTGTATTTGATTTTATTATAAAAATTAATTGAAAAATCAGGAAAACGATGATCGTTAAAGATCAGAAATTAATGCAAGTTACATTATGATAACCTGATTATTTTAGATTTCGATAATTTTTGATTGATTCGTATTTCTTTGGTCTTCTTAATCTTTAACATGTTGGTTTAAAGTGGCCTTTTTTTTGTGTATTCCATCCTAAAAGATGGAACGAAACAAGAGATAGTCTGGATAATTAGCTACATGTGGAAGAACTTCACATCTCAGTTCGATGATTGTTTGCCGCGTCCCATTTACAAAATGAGGACAGGTACGAAAACAAAAAAAACAAAAAAAAACACCAGTTGACTTCCTTGATTGAAAAAAAGTCTTTTCTGCTCCAATGCAAACGATTTGACCGATTTACTTATATCCTTTCTATAAGTTCACTTGTTGCTTTTGTTTCACTCCCATCCGAAATACTTCATATTCATCAATTATCAAGTTCTGGATGGCTTCCGGAGCGATTTTTTTCTTTTTTTCTTTCTACCTAGCAAACCACTCCTGACACGTGCTTGTAACTACTGCATTTTTACCCTAGACTCCAATTATCTAAAACCCTACTTCAACTGGACCTCCCTTTAGATCAAAAACGGGGAATCAATCGTGTCATCGACTGTTTTTATATTTAGCATTCGTTCTCAACAAAATTTGATACAAATGCATATTTTTTTTCACTTATATAGACCTTGTGTTATGTAATTTATTTTGTCCAGCTGCACCTCGACTACTGTGTATAAGTCGGGTCATCGTGCTGGGAGAAAGATAGAAACCTTTTAGAAAGAGTCCAGAGAGGTGCAAATAACTTAGTACCAGAATTTAAAAGTATGAATTATGAGGATAAGTTGAAGGAGTTAGGAGTGACATTGTTGGAAAAAAGTAGGGTTTGAAGAGACTTGATAGAAATTCAAGATTACGCTTAGTATAGAATAAGTAGATCCTAATGTATTTTTTCCCAAAAGAGAGTACAAAGGACTGAAGGGCCACGAATACATTGTGGAGGCGGAGTAGAGTAGATTGGATATCAGGAAATTCTTTTTTAGCCTCAGAGCAGTAGGAATAGATGACCGGAAGAAGTACGAAAATTGTGAATGAGTTTAAAAAAGAATAATGATACTTATTACACCACTAATAACACTAATGTTCAATGACTTGGGTATTGTGTAAATATGATTATTTGATATGCGTTTACATAAACACTTTATGTACTTTTCTTCACGCTAAAATAAATGCTTCAAATATTTCAATGTTTTTGCAAACGATTCTCAGATTTATGCCCGTAAAATTAATGAAGACACTCTAAAGATTTCATTTAGATTGTCAAGTGATGGTTCAGCAAACTTTTGCATCAACCTAATCTATCTATCTATCTATCTATCTATCTATCTATCTATCTATCTATCTATCTATCTATCCAGTTGGCTAGTATTACACAGAATACAGTATCTGGTAACAAACAGTAAGACGATTTTTTCGCATCTGACCTACAAAAGCAACCTGCCTCCGACATGGGAGAGGTCAGGCTTAGGAGGTAAGGCAAGGTCAATAATAGGATCTACAACCCCCAATGAGGTTTTAAGTACACCCCAGAAAATTTTTGTAAATATTATTTATCCAACATATCTTATCCTAATTTTAGGCTGGCGTGTCTCATATGCCATATATTTTTCTTCCTGTTATTTCAATGTGTCTCCCCATGACTATATTAAAGTTTATTTCAGGATCTTGGTGTATGTAATTAAGTTGAATATACTTTTCATTTATGATTGTAATTGTGTTCTTTATTTTTGGGTTCGTCGCCTGTTTTACAATAGCCCTGTTTCGGGACTTTATTTTGGCGAATAAAACGATCTTCAGATGAGACGAGACCCCGATTCCAGTCCGAATGTCTTCGTTTTAATCATTGAATTTCACTATTTCATGGATGCTTAAAGTGTCATCTTATATATATATATGTATGTATGTATATATATATATATATATATATATATATATATATATATATATATATATATATATATATATATATATATATATATATATATATATATATATATATATATCACTAATTCAATGCATTCATTCAAGTGCTATATGTATGTATATAAGATGATATTTTTTCAATTGCTATATACAGATTGCACATTCTGTTTCACATAAAAAAATAATTTGAAAATCTTTTTTTAACTGCTGATGAAACCCAAAATTAAGAATACAATTACAATTATAAATAGAACAAATACAACTGAATTAAATGCACCAAGATCTTGAGATTTCATTTGAAAATTTTATCCAAGTGGAACACAGTATACAATCTGTAATATGATGCTGAAAAAAATCTTCACTCATTTTATAACCGCTCTGCAAACGATATTAAGCGCTTTTTTGAACTAAGATCTGCCCAATACAGCAATTCATATACACACGTTTGTTGTATATTCTATCATTCTATCTCTCTCTCCCCTCTCTCTCTTTCCCCCTCCCCCCTCTCTCTCTCTCACTATATATATATATATATATATATATATATATATATATATATACATGTTTATGAATTCTTCACCATTGCATGAAAGCGTGTACACGCGAAGTGACATACATATTCTGTAGAGCATCGATAAGTTTTTCCCAATCTACTTCAGTTTGATAAAAATATTCTGTTCCGACGAGCATGCGCAAATGCAAAATATCGTTCTGTAGATCAACTTGGATTTTTATATTCGCTCTACCTCCCTGCAGGAAGGTGAAAACCAGGAAAACGGCGTTTAGCGAAAAAGAAATTACAATAGTGCAGAGCATTCATGAGGAAATTTTTGAGCATTCACAGATTTGAAGTAATTTGTTGAAAGAAATGTAAACAATATTTACGTCTAAGATCTAAGTATGTAAAATTTTTTTAAAGACGAACTTAACGTTATTTTATTTCAAAAGAAACCAAAAGAGGATATCTAATCTATTAAAAGATTTTCAAAAAAGGGTGTGGAGGTACTGAAACAAGAGAAACAGTTAACAGGACTGGTTAATGAAACCCAGAATCGTCTTCAAATGAATCAGGTATGAAGCTAATCCAGTCCTAGTACACACACACACACACACACACACACACACATGGATTTCGTATGATGCTATCTCAGGTAGGTAGCTTTTTCTCAGGAGAATATTGTCACAATGCAATATTCTTCTCTGTGGATCACTTTAATTTGGACATGGATCGAACTAAGCAAAGTTTAGTATAAATTTATATATCGCATTTTTGATAAGAAAAAGTTAAAAAAAAACAAAACAACAAAAAAAAAGAACAACACTTGAACACTATGCATGTTTCTTGGGTATTAAACGGAAAACATATTCTTTTGATCAAAATATGCCGATTCCCTTTTGCTCCCATTCAAGCATAACCACCCTCTTTCATTCTTATCCATTGTTATCGGTAACGATTCTGGGGAAGATGGTGATGATTTTAGGTGATACTGCTATTCAATCTCTGGATTGAACATAGCAAATAATAAGGAACGTACAATGTTGAAAATTAGCGTTACAAACTTTTACACTTATTACTGACTGGACGGTTGGTTATTAGTGACAAGTGAACTCATTGAGCCAGTGTCCACTATCGATGAGATAGATTGCAGGAACGTAGATTAATACTTTTACCAAGGGCATTAGTGATGTAAACATTAGCAGTCTCGACCAATTGGCGATGAGATTAAGTGTAGGGACGTGGATCAATGCCTTTTCAACTGTTATCAATGCTAAGAGAACATAAGCGGCCTCAACCAACTGGCGATGCGAAAGAGTGCAGGGATGTGGGCTCATGCCTTTCCCAAGCGTAGAAAGGCTAAGTGAACATAAGTAGTTTCAACCAAATGGTGATGTGACGGTGCTGGGGCGTGGATTCATGCCTTCCCCATAAGTATTAGTGCCGATGGAACATAAGCAGCCTCAACCAGTTGGCGATGAGACAAGGGACAGGGATCTGCATTCATGCCTTTCTTAACGTATTAGTGCTAAATAGATATAACCAACTGGCGATGGATAGAATGCAGGATATGGATTCATGCCTTTCCAAATGGTATTTAGGTTTAGCAGTCCCAACAAACTGGCGATGGGATAGAGTCCAGGGAAGTGGGTTCATGCCTTTTCCAAGGATATTAGGGCTAAGTGAGCAGCTTCAAACAACTGGCAATTAGAAAGAGTGCAGGGTTGTGGATTCATGCCTTTCCTATGGAAATTAGTGCTGAGAGAACGTAAGCAGACTCAACCAGCTGGTGATGAGTGAGAGAGCAGGGATATGGATTCATGCCTTTCTCAAGGGTATTAGTGCTAAGAGGACATAAGCAGACACAACCAACTGTTGGTTAGATAGATTGCAACGATGAGTATTCATGCCTTTCCCATGGATTTTGTATTGGAGGAACATAACAGCCTCAACCGACTGGTGATGATATGCAGTACGGGGATGTGGATTCATGCCTTTCCAATGGGTATTGTTGAGGGGACATAAGCAGCCTCAACCAATTGGTGATGAAATAGAGTACAGGGATATTGATTCATGCCTTTCTCAGGGATATTGATGCTAAGAAAACATAAATATATAGAGTGCAGGGTTGTAGATTCATGCCTTTTTTAAGGGTAATATTGCTAAGTAATCACAGGCAGCGATTGGAAGACTGCAGTAATGTAGATTGACACTTTCCCTAAAGATATTGGTACTTCTTGAACGTAAGAACACTCAAACGACTGCAAACGGGCCGAATGCAGATATGTACATTTATACCTTTCCCATGGGTATCTGTGCTCAGTAAATGTGAGCAGCCTTAGAAGAAATTCGAATTAGTGCATTACCCGTAGTGAGCCATACTCTGTGAACAGTACCCTTTAAGTGATAACTGTATATATACCCGAAGAGTATACTTCAGAGGAAATGGTGGAAAGTAAGTGTGAAGGCACGTTGTGTTTCACGACAGCTCGAAATTATAATCAACAACTTTTGAGCTGAATAACAGCTAAAACTGATTGATAGATAGATTGATATGTAGAAAAAAAAAGAAGAAAGACTGAATTATATTGAAAAAGAACGATAGATAGATCACTTCATATAAAGATAGATATTATTTGTGGTAAACCAGGACAGATTTAATTGCATAACGCCTTGGACTCAGCGGTAGAGAATGAGGTGGGCGACTATAAATGTCTAGTCACTTGTTGGAATCTTTTGAAACATTTTGGCACTAAAACATTTAGTCGAATCATTTCTTGGCGTTGGCGGATTTCTTTTGTCTTTTGGCCGGCGGCGGTTAAGACCTGGTAAAATTGCCAACAGAACTGCTGAATTGGCACCACAAGGTGCAATGGGACGAATATTCGTCCACTATTTCCTTCTTAAGGCATGAATCCATATCTACCCCCCAGCTGAAGGTGAAATCGCACAGGGTGAAGTGAGTGACGCTTTGTTACCCCACTAAATCTAATTCAAATCAGGGCCTATTAAGTAGTGATATGATATGTAAATACCAGTAAGGGGCGACTGGACCCGTAGCTAGCGTAAGGGCAGCACTTACATTTTCTTCCCTATTTCCTCTTATTTTCCCCAGGTTTCAAAAAATGGCTGCAATGACCCCTTAAAGGCACGGTCTCCCTATACTTTACACCCCAAAGAATTTTATATAAACATATGAAATAAGAATATATGTATGTAGGCGAAAAGTGTGTTTCACTTGAGTATTATTGTTAGATTGTAAATAGACCCCTCCCCTTCTAAAACCCTTTAAAAATATTTTTCACCAAAGTTTTTGTTTTAAAATTTCTTCCAGGGTCCATAGAGTAGGCACGTCAAATTTGGTTGGGCTGTGCCTGTGTTTAGGTACCCTTTATAGCATGACAGACAACCTCTCCTATATCTAAGGTTAATCTGGGTTCAAATCTGCCTAAAATTGAGATGAAAAATACAAATAAAAAGAATGATATTTGTTATCAATATCTATCATTTTAAAAGTTATCAGGGAAATTAATCACAAATATGCTTATTTTCAAAGTAATGAGAGATCTCTTATTTGGAAGATTGTGACTACGTAATCTTTCTATGCCATTAAAAATTCCAAGATTTGAGAATATTTGAAAAATATTATCTAAGTAATGTATACATTATACTCAAAGTCACCGAATAAGCTACCAGTGTCGATTTGAACCATATCGTATAACTAAGAGTTTACTAACGGCCGTACTCTTAGGTGTTTAATGGTCGGGGTCGGATAAAGCAGGAGTGTAGTAAAATCTGACACAATTTTTAATAAGCCGTGGCGGGTGGGGATAAGCTGTTGGAAGGTAGGAAACACTGGCCACTGACACATTTCAATAGGATCTGAACAAAACAAAGTTGTTGGAGAAAGATTTGCTGTAGGGGGTGGGGTAGCCACAGGGGAAGTAAAAACATACGATATTGACAAAGACAAGAAAATTCTTTTGTTTTCGAAGAAAAATTAAACTGAAAAGACTTTTGGAGGTACAAAATTTTCAAAATCGCTAGACTTCGCGGATATAATTAAACTTGGTTAAACTAATTGTGTTTATAGACACAATTAGTTTAAGATCTCCCCTTGCATTGTATATAATAGTTGTCTTCTGATGAAAAAAATTTAACAAATCATCAGTTGTCCCGATCCCCACCACCAACTATTGAGTAGAGATGGACTCTCAAAAATTATTTAATTGGGTAGGTGAGTTCTAATAAGAGCAGGGGGGGGGGGTATTTTCACTAAAATTAATAAACCGGGTAGATGGCAATTAAGCATTCATGAGTAGCCTGACAGTTTGTGTGATTGCAAGGGAGATCAACTAAAATTAAGACGGAAGCAATACTAGTAAAAAAAAAATCATAAATTGTTGACAAGGCATCATCTAATAAAACATAAAATCAAGATAATATTTGTCCTATTAATAGTACTAGTGTAAAAGCAATAAGAAGATTAGATTTGAGCCTTCTGCCAACTGCAGGGTTCTCGTAGCTGAATCGATAAGCACCTGGTATGGCTAAACAAGCTTCCTGGGGCAAAAGGAATGAGAGTTCAAGTCTCGCTGGGAGTTTTCCTTTATTTCTGAGCTGTGTCGTAGACTGACAGTCAGAATCGTTTCGATGAAACGCAATCAAAATTAAGACGAAGGAAATAATAGTCAAATACTGAAAACTGATCATAATCCTATACAATACATGGGCGTTAGCTGGGGGGCATTTAACGGGGCTCACACCTCCTGTATCAGGCCTCCTCGCCTAGTGTTCAGGGATTTGAAAGTTAGAATCTTGTAGTCAGTAAAGAATAATGGTACTCTTCTATTGTTTTATGTGAGTCTAACTTGATGTATCCATGTAAACTATTATTTGCTGGTTACAGGGTCGTTACTGAGATAGATTCAAAATATATCATTTTGCACCCTCCCCACCGCCAAGAATTTTATTTTTCTTGCACCCACCCCCCTGAAAAAATGGCAGCAGACGCCTATAATTACATCCAGTTGTTTTTTGGCATATACCCTCATATTTCTCATTGTCTATAGAAGTGAATTAGGAGTTAGAAATTAATTGTTTCACATTCCTTTTTATCCACATAGACTGTTGCTAGATTACAGCTTTTTTTCTTAAGCGAGACACTATCTGCTGGTGGAGTGAAATCTGTGCAGGCTGAGAGGGGCAAAAATTGCTTCATATGAAGAACCATGGCATTGCAATGCTCTTAATGGATCAGCCTTTAAATGTCCTATTGTTCTTCATTAAAAGGGCTCGTGAAAACCAAGTAGTCCTGGTATCAAGCTTCGGTTCGTTAAAGTTAGTATTACTCTAACTGCTATCAGCTATATACTACAAAAAATTCGTTGTGTTGGGTAGATGAAGTTGTCTACTCTTTTCAGGTCTGTGTTTTCAATATTGATTTTTGTGTCTTTGTCCTCAACATGTTTCCTGTACAAGATATTTGTGTTTCTGAAGACCAACTTTCTTGCTCTCTTTGTTCAGTTCGTCTAGCATTACTTGGAGATTGTGAAGGTTTCTACATCTACCCAGAACAATAAATCTCTATGAAACCCTCAAAAGAAGAAGAAATCAAGCAAAGAATCACAAGAATTGCAAGCTCTCGGTAGAGCAAGCTGAACTTTAAAGAACTTTCTCTATCTTTATACGACCAATGTATCCTCCCGATAGTGTTGTACAGAACTAAAACACGGAACATATGGAGCTAAAACATGGAACCTAACCAAAAGATTGGCCCTCAAACTGATAATCATTCAACGTGAACGTAGGAAAACCGTGCTCAACATCACATGGAGTCAAGGATATTACAGAATTCATCGAAAAAATCAAATGGCAATGGGCTGGTATTGTTGCAGGAATAGCAGACAACCGACCGACATCACAACTCACAAAGTGGACCCCCATAGATCATATGCTGAACTGTAGCCGGCAAAACTAGACAAGCTCAGAAAAGTTCCGCAACACCCATGATAGGGGGGTCTGGTGAATCTGACCAATGCTAAAAAGCTGATCATGATATATCACAAATATAACAACCGAAGATACATCTAACAGATATAATAGGAGTTGGCGTTCAATGTGTGAGTATTTTAGAAATGTTTAAACTTGTGTAGTCAGTTTGTTCCCTTTGATAGGTTTCTTTAAGTACGTTATCAGAAATACAGTTTAGCGTTTCACGAGAGTTCCAGTATGAAAGCGATTTTAGTATTATAAATCTATTGTGTTCTGAGACTGACTCCACATGGCAGATTTTTTAGTTAAGGCATCAGTTTACGTAGCTCTTCTCGGTAAACTTTCTGGCATTTCCTGGCATTTTTAATTTGAAGTCCGTAATTCTATCTTCAATGTTTCATCAACCCCTTCTTTTGGATTATTGACCACTAATATCCTCTCTATAACACATAAAAAAGTTTAGAACGATCAAATTGGTAGAAAGGGGTTAATGACCCCTCTATTTGAATATTTAAAGACGGCTTCCAATTTCGGTACCCCGTCCTTAAACTAAAACTATATAATTGCATCTTCCATAATTTCAGACTAAATGGGATAAAACCAACTTTTATCATTTTATTGATCATATTTCTAATTTTATATGCTACATTTTTAGCAATCTCGGCCATTTATGATTTTTTGAGGAGAAAGAGATGAGAATCCTGAACCGGTTCAATTCGATGGTTGCTGGAAGATTTCCTTCTTGTTGATTCTCCGTTTCATCAAAGGAACTGTCTCTCCGTTCATCTTCTCTTCCTCCTCAAAATGCCTTTTGAAGAGTCTACATTTCGAGTACTTCTCCACACACATGCTGCCAGAACACCTGATAAGACAAGAATGCCTAAGATTACCCATACCCTGACGCTAGCTCTTAATCTGATCTTCAACGCAACCTTTGTTCTAGAAAATACCAAAATAATGCAATTGCAGGCGGGTATAAAACGCCTAACAGTTGATCGAATCCATTGTTTATCGAATTCCAATCGCCCCCTTGTCTGTGCAAACTGACGACGGCGTTTCCTTGAGAAAATATGACATTCATCTCACACCTTGTCATAACCAAGGGTCAGAAGATGTCTGTATAGTCCACAGAGCAATACAATACATGATTCATTCATTTGCTTCATGTATGTAACTAGAACGCTTAATATAGTGCACTGTGCCACAAATATATGAAAGACAACGACACAAGGATCAAAATCGAAAACACTGAGCTGAGGAAAGTGGACCACTACATTCATCAAGGACAACGAAAAATCACTAGAAAAAAATCACAAAGATTGGCAAGCGTTCATCCGAGTAAACCCAAGCTTCAAGAACAAGGAAAACCAATTACTCTTCCGCAGAAAGACCTACAACCCAGTCATCCTCCCGATAGTCACTTATGGACCAGGAACATTGAACATAACCAAAAGATTGACTCTTCAACTAAAGACTATGCAACGCAAAAAAAGAAAGGATCAGGCTCAATATTATATAAGATATCACAAGACAGTTAAGTATATTAAAGAAAAAAAAAACAGAGTCAGACATATAAAATCCACCAGAAAACTCAAATGGCGATGGGCAGACCATGTAACAAGAATGTCCGACAATCTCTGGACACCAAGATTCACAACATGGATTCCCAGAGATCATATGCGGAATAGTAATCGCCCCCCCCCCCCACAAAAAAACAAGATGGCGTGACGACAAGTTCAAAAAGTACTAGCTCTGCAGCGCCCACGATTGAGAAGTCTGGTGAATCCTGGGGAAGGTCTATGTCCAACTACGGATGCTAAAGCAATGTAGACGGATGCACTTCTTCAATACGGCAGATTAATGCAGAGAATACACGTCACGTATAATCATCTTTATCCATTATGAATCCCTCCGATTTCCTTCCATGACAAACGTGATCGTGCTAACCCCTGCCATGTCTTACCGGCAAACCTTTCTATCTCATTCATTCATCTTGTGTCTGGTATTTTCCGACTATGTTTTGCTTTTCCAAAAGCACCAATCGGTTATCCTTTTTTCTTGCTGTCATCTCTTCTTGCACGGCTCATTTTTATTGCTTAATCATAAGTATATCCTTCAATTTAGTCTTGTTGATTTTTTTTATCCCTTCGAGTTAATCCAAGCATTACGCCTTCTATGACTCATTGTCCGATTATAAGTTGTTTCTCTGTCAATGTTTTTTGGTTTGGTTAATTTCTAAGCTCTGCATTCGTTCAACAATTATTGTGAAAAAGGTCTTTAGATTCTTGAAGACCTTATCATGAGATCAAGAAAATCTTCTCCAGTTTGGAAACCAGGATTTCACGTATTCGATGACTGATACATACAGCCCTGTGAAAGACGTTGCTCCTATGTTGCCCCATACATTGTCATCATAACGCATCAACGGCAAATGCTACGATGCCGAGGTTGAAGGTATTCAAAAACTAAGATCATTGACATCCTTAGTTTTCCGCCGATCTTGATAAAGGCCTGATGTACGGTCATAAGTGCCTGATAAAAAACGTTTTGATAATATTTACAGATCTAGACATGCGTTCTCTTGTATGTAAACAAGAACTGCTGATTGAAAATTAACAAAAAAAAACTTTATGTACATATATAATGGCTTGACCCCGCGAACGGAGTTCCAGGAGTGTTTGCCACGTTTTTTCAGGCCCAAGTCGATGGGGCGTATACGTGAATAGCCCCAAAGCTTGCAAAATGAAGTTCTGTGATTTGCATGCTATGGTTCATCGAGGTGGCGTGGATAGCTGAAAAAGTCCTTAGTTCGTATGTTTGACAGTTTCCTCCTCTTGGCTGATGCCTGGAGTAACTAATGGGGTCTGCTGCCCCTTCGTGAGATTATTCTGACTATATAACTGATCTAGGCAATTAGATCACAGGACATGAATACTCCAGCCACCTGTGCGCATATATATATATATATATATATATATATATATATATATATATGTTATAAAGCATGTACTTGGGCAGCAATCCTTCGTTTATACAAGTTCGATTAAAGATCACAGATAAGGGATATTTTATGGTTTGATTTTTTAAGATGTTCTAGTTTCCATACGAAAGAACGTAGGTCAATGTTCAGTGCATGTTCAAAAGATTTTAATCAAACCCATTCATCTGTTCGTTTAGCCATTATCAAAATCCCGAACCCTAATGGCTGAGGACAAAAAGTATGATTACAGATATTTGTTGTTTTTTGAAAATCAAATTTTATAATTGTAGCAAGATGGTGCCTGATGATGTCATGAGCAAATTTAGTTATCAGCAGTTTATTACATTCAAAATTTCAGTAACTTGATCGAAGATCTTATCATCTCAAATAATAAAGAGTGATTTTCTTTGCTGCCCTCTCGTAATACTAGACCCTTTCGATGGGGATAGGAGTCAAAGTTTGCTGGAAGAATTTTTGTGGGAAAAAATTTTTTCAAACTATGCACTATCCTCAGTGGACGAATTCAGTATTTTTCCCTAAAAAACAAACAAACCCCAAACCCTCATAAATCAAAAACATACCAATCAAAATATATTAATATATGAATATTTTTACCCTGGGATCAACCAGCAGATTGTATGAACAAAAAAAAAAAAGAAAAAAAAATTAGATCTGGACAGACGTCATGTGGCAATGATATTGATTCATATTCTTATTTACCTTAACCCCCACGAGGAAAGGATGTGACTCAAGGTCGCTATTCAACGTAGGGATACCACACACGCAAGCTAGTGGGCAGGAACTTGAAAAAAAATCACTTTGTCGTCGCAACTATTGTCTGAAAACATTAGAACCCTGAACCCTCCTGGTTTTGACTTCATAGGGCAGTACCACGCCTGATAGGGTAAAACCCCATTGGTCGGTACCAGATTGATGCCAAGTTACTGATTACTCCATTAATGAAATGGATGATCTTTTAGCTTGCTGGTCGGAACGCTGGACTTTCTCACTGGTGGGGGATTTTTTTTTTAAAAGAAAACTTCCTACCCACCATCTCAACTTATGCTGTCTTCCCAGTAAACAAGCCCAGTATTTTTTTTTTCTAAAATGAAATTTAAAAAAAAAAATTCTTTAAATTGTTTCATAGAAATTCAAAATACATCTGCGATTTTTCCACTATTATAAACTCGTATTTATATTATAAACAAAGTGATTTTCTTGTTGTGCTCATCCGTAACTCTAAACTCTCTCAGTTGGGGGTTAAAAAAAGTTAGCAGATAAAAGTGCCTCTTTCCCACCTTTCGAAGCCATGGACTCTTCTGCTGGAACTAATTTGCTACTATTTTTCCTTAGAATAGTTTCATTGAAATTCAAATATATCCGTGAATTTTCATCATGGGTATTAGCTAGTTATATATAAAGTAGGACACAGTTTGTACTTATTGTTCTTTGCCTGCTATTAGAGGAATGGACTAAAAACAACAAATACTGAACCCAGAATAAAAGCATTGAGAGCGAATGGGCGGAAACAAGTGGAAACTGGTTTGTCCGGAAAAAAAAAGATCACAAAGAATACAAAGAAAGACCTCAACACCAAACTCTAATTGTCCCAGACCTCTGGCTATTCTACTCGTCCGTCTGCCAAAGTTGCCTTCTCATATAAACATTTTGGCAATAAAACATGGGTTTACTTATGTACTCATTTATGTACTACAAAACGCAAAAGATTTTCTGGTGTGCATACGAAATAAATGACTCCTTGTCTATCAGTCATTTGTCTTGTGAGTAGGTTACTTTTTTGGCTCTCTTTCACTTCTTAACAAGGTCTATCTATCTATCTATCCACACACACACACACACACTCACACACACACACACACACACATACACACACATGTACATAAATATGTATATTGAAGAAAACTTTAAGAAGACACGTATAGTCGTTATTTCTAACATATCTTGATATACATATATATACATGCATACACACAAACAAAGACAGACAGACAAACAGACAGACATACACACACACACTACACACATACACACACACACACACACACACATATATATATATATATATATCTGGCTGGTTGGTTGGTTACTTTTCATTGCATTACATTTCTAAGCGCATTTCAATGTGTGTGTATATATATATATATATATATATATATATATATATATATATATATATGTATATATATATATATATATATATATATATATATATATATATATATATATATATATTAAGAAAATCTCCATTTCTGGTTTTGTTAAATCTTTACACTATCTTAAACACACATATACACACACAAAACTCTCACACACACTAACGTACATTAACACATACACAAGCATACATAAACATACACATCAATCCATATATCTTGATGATTGGTTGCTTTCTTTGTCAAAGTCTTCGAATCTATATATTTAGCGCACATGATAAGTGCGCAACAAACCATTTTCACAAGATTGATATTTTCATTAATTTCAGAGCTGAAATGCTTTTTTTTCATTTATCTTGGGTTTTGAATACTGTGAATCAAAATGCATTGAGTGTCAAAGTTTCAGAAAAAAATTGAACATAACAGGTGAGAAAATAACGAAAATATCAAGTTTTTGATAAATGGTTCGTTGGATATCTTTCATGTGCGGCAAATCTTATAAGTTTTAATGTTATTTTCTTGCTACTCCTTTCTTCTGCATAATCTAAGAAACACACACACACACACACACACACATACATATATATATATATATATATATATATATATATATATATATACATATATATATATATACATATATATTTATATATTTTTATTTACTTCTTTAACTTGTTAGTAGCCAACCGCATTGTTTCACTTTCTATCTATCTATCTATCTATCTATCTATCTATTAAGTGTTGTATACGAGGTGCTATCCAAGCGTTATAGAAATCTACTATGGAGAAATTACTTAGCATGACCTTTAGTTATTTTGATGTAAGTTACCACGATGTTATAGAGATCAATCATAATTGACAAGCAATGGATGTGGAAGAAAAAAGGGATAATAGATAAAATAGAAAATGTCTCAATAGGAATCGTCCAGCGAATATTGTCTATTGGCAGCATCCAGTGTTGGGGATGATCAATTAAAAATGTTAATTCTCCCACCTTTTGTTGGGCAGTCATCACTAGAAAAGTCAGAATAAAAAAACGTAATAATGCGACCGGACATAAACTCAGGGATCAATTTAACGTGAACTTATCTTGCAAATTGATCCCCCTTAAAACCTATCTGGGGACGATTTTTCAAAAAAACAAAAACAAAAAAAAGTTTATCCTAGATATATCGTGGAGTAAATGTCTAATTTTTCATCCCGCTAGCTCCATTGGTGCAGTCTGTACGCACAACACATCTATAGATAAATTGCCAGTCAGTCAGCCAGACCAACTTAAAAACTGAATAAACAGTGGACAATTAAAGGGCACCCAGTGAGGAACACAGAAATGATGCTCTACTAGATAACCTTGCTAACCATTGTTTTGCCAGTGGTGAATTCTTTACTCACTGAGTGTCCCATACCTGGAGGCTTGTGCCAAAACTGAGCCAATATCTGAGTAAATACATAGCTGAATACGTGCTTTTGTATATGTACATGCATGTAAGTATATATGAGATGTCCACTGACACTTTTCCAGGGGGTAGGCAAAAGCTTATATTCCAGGTGGAAAAACCACATAGTTCTAGAGGAGAGGGACAAAAAGGTTAGTCCGAGATATACATCAGTGGCAAATCTGTTACACTATAGGTATCCGACCCGCCAATCGTAGTGCATGGAGGTACAACCCACTGTATGATCCTGATATTAGATGGTGCACCTGACCGTTGACGGAGACGCATGAGCTGACCCCGGGAGGACACGATAGAGTGAGCACCTGCAAATGTTAACAACAACAACAATAATAATAATAATAATAATAATAATAATAATAATAATAATAATAATAATAATAATAACAATAATAATAATAATAAAGAGTGCGAGAGATAGCGCAACAAACAATAAAGTAAAAAACAATGGAACAGCACAGCAAACAAGGAAAAAAAATAGGAAACGAAAAAATTGTATGGAGAGTTTAAAAGGCAGATACAAGATGTGGCAGATGAGAGATCATGGACATGGTTACGAAAAGGAAACCTGAAGAGAGAAACAGAATCGCTCATCATGGCAGCTCAAAACAAAACATCAGGACAAACTATATAAAAAAAAATCAACAGTACACAGACGAACAGCAAGTGCCGCCAGTGCAGTGAAAGAGATGAGACCGTAAATCACATAACTAGTGAATGTAGTCAACTCGCTCAGAAGGAGCATAAGCACAGACACGATAGAGTAGCAACGATGATACTCTGGGAACTGAGTAAACGAATGGGATTCAACCATGTGGAAAAGTGGTATCAGCTCAAACCAGAGGCAGCCCTGGGGAATGGCAACCACAAACTACTCTGAGACTTTGACATCCAAACTGAGTACCTCGGACTTGGTAATTGTAGACCTGCCAAATAGTAGACGCGGCTGTATCTGCAGACCATAGAGTAAAGAGGAAAGTGAGTGAAAAACTGGAAAAATACCAGGATTTAGCGAGAGAACTGAAGAAGATGTGGAACATGAAAGCCAGGGTGGTGCCAGTCATAGTAGGTGCACTATGAACTGTCTTAAAAACATTGAGGGCGAGACTGTAGGAGATCAGGATAAAGGGAAGGATTGAGACTGTACAGACCACAGCACTGCTAGGAACTGTGCAGATACTGAGGAAAGAGCTAGAAATATAAAGACTTCAACACTAACTGTTAAGTGGCCTAACGGAGGAAGGGAAGGGAAAGCGGAAATGTGAACCACAGCACTGGCATGATAGGCGAAGAAGAGATGAGATGTTGGCTGAAGACCTGAGGAGACTTATTGTCACTCAGCCTTCAGCAATGACCATTGGGCAACCGGTGTGAGACTGAAAACTGCAGTATTACTGCGACCTATGAGAACTAGGAAGGAGAGCTGGAGACTTGAGGAGATTTGCTGTCACTCAAACTCCAGCAGTAACCAACAGGCAACTTGTGTGAAATTGCAAATAATAATAATAATGGTGCGATCTTATAGAGAGAAAATGCTCCAAATATGGGGGGAAAACTCTGCTGTGGAAGCATCGAGCCAACGCCTGGCTGACCAAGTAAAACAAATCTAAAAAAAGGAAATGGCTGTCTGAGACTGAACTACTAGAGATCCGCAATAACGTAGAGAGAGATTCAGGTGACTCACCTGAAGAACACCCCCCCAGCACAACTAATACCTACAAAAAAAAAACTGGAAGAATTCCCCATGAGATCCCCACAGTAATCCATGCACCAGAGGGTGACGACGAAGCACCAACGGAAGATGAGAAAACCAAAATACAAGCCTTGAAAGAGATCATGCGAGGAGAGAAAACAACACTCCCCTCCCTAAGAGACAAAGACAGAAAGAAAGTCGGAGAAGTGACCGAACAGGTCAACTGCCTCTTACAGCACATAGAAACGAACACCCTCCTAGAACTCAACAACCTAATTTACACAGGGGCGAAAATGGTAGCACAAAGCTTCACAACACAAGATAGGAACCCGAGCAATAATTGGGAAGAGAAACCCAACTGAGAGAGATTACAAAGGCAGATCTCCCAACTACAGAGAGATGAAGTACTGCTTAGAAATACACCACACACGGACAGACCACGAGTAAGACTTTATAACAAATACAAGGTAACGCAAAAAGGCATCGCAACTGTAGTCGAAGAGTTACACCAGAAAAGACTAGCCAAAGAGGCAAGACTAAAAAGATACAGACTAATAACGGCCCAATACACACAAAACCGCACACTCCAAAACAATGAGAAGTTATACCAAGATTTGAATGGGGAAAGAAGGCAGGACATGAAACCAGATGCCACAGAGGCCAAGAACTATTAGAATAGCATATGGGGGCACCCAAAAAGACACAACGTAACCCTGCAATGGTTAGGAAACATGAGAAAAGAACTAGAAGATATAGACAATGGAGAACCAATATTATTGAATGAAACCACATTGAAACATGCTCTCAGGAAAGTAGCCAACTGGAAAGCACCGGGTCCCAACGGGATCCATGGATATTGGTTCAAGAAATTCACAACCTTACACGGCAAACTCACCCACCTACAACAAAGTTGTCTAAGCGAAGACAAGGCACCAGAGTGGATGACCAAAGGCAGAACTACCCTCATCCAAAAAGACCCAGAAAAGGGGGACATAGCAAGCAACTATAGACGAATCACGTGCCTACCACTTATGTGGAAAATCCTGACCGGGCAAATAGCAGAGAGAATATACATGTCAATGGAAAGAAGGGGGCTATTACCAGAAGAACAGAAAGGATGTAGGATAGGAACCAAAGGGGCAAATGATTTACTCTACATAGACCAGATGATCTTAAGAGAAGTGAGGAAAAGGAGGAAAAATATCACAATGGGATGGATAGATTACAAAAAAGCGTACGATATGATTCCACATAGCTGGATACTCGAATGCCTTAGAATGTTCAAAATTAGCGAACCGGTGGTTAAATTCATTCGAAATTCGATGAAAAACTGGAAAGTAGACTTGACAGCCGCAGGGGACAAACTAGCAGAGATAGGGATAAAAAGGGGAATCTTCCAAGGAGACTCGTTGTCCCCACTATTATTTGTTCTAACAATGATACCGCTCAACAGAATCCTAAAGAACAGCAAAGGGTACCATTTCTCTAAAACAAAAGGAAACGTCAACCACCTAATGTACGTGGACGATATAAAATTGTTCGCAAAAAACAGGGGAGAGCTTGAAACTCTGTTCAACGAAGTAAAGGAATACAGTGAGGACATCGGAATGGAATTTGGAATGGAAAAATGTGCAATCATGGTGATGCACAAAGGAAGGCTTTCAATGACTGAGGGAATTGAACTCCCAGACAACAGTAATATTAGGGCATTGACCGCACAAGACCGATATAAATACCTAGGCGTCCTTGAATGTGACACGATAAAACGGGAGGAGATGAAGGAAAAAATAAAGAGAGAATACCTTAGAAGAATAAGGAAAATATCAGAGACTTAATTAAACAGCAGAAATCTAATAAAAGGAATGAACACCTGGGCTGTGTCAGTAGTTAGATATACTGGACCATTCCTAGGATGGACAAAGGAAGAACTCCAATCAATGGATAGGCGAACTAGGAAACTTATGACAATGCATAAAGCATTACACCCCAGAGATGATACAGATAGACTATACGTTAAGAGAAAAGAAGGTGGTAGGGGGCTCATCAGCATAGAAGACTGTGTCCAGAGAGCTAAAGTAGTCCTAGAAAGGTATGTGCAAACGAATAGTGAGGAAATCATAAAGAGTGCGAGAGATAGTGCAACGAACAACAAAGTAGAAAACAATGGATCAGTACAGCAAACAAGAAAAGAAAGATGGGAAGAGAAGAAATTGTATGACGAGTTTAAAAGGCAGATACAAGATGTAGCAGACGAGAAATCATGGACGTGGTTCTGAAAAGGGAACCTTAAGAGAGAAACTGAATCGCTCATCATGGCAGCCCAAAACAAAAGCATAAGGACAAACTACATAAAAACAAAAATCGACAGAACACAGACAAACAGCAAATGCTGCATGTGCGGTGAAAGAGATGAGACAGTAAACCACATAACTTGTGAATGTAGTCAACTCGCCCAGAAGGAGTATAAGCATAGACACGATAGAGTAGCAACGATGATACACTGGGAACTAAGCAAACAAATGGGATTCAGCCGTGCGGAAAAGTGGTATCAGCACAAGCCAGAGGCAGTTTTGGAGAATGACAACCACAAACTACTGTGGGACTTTGACATCCAAACTGACCACCTCATCTAGGCAAGAAGACCGGACTTAGTAATAGTAGACAAAAAAAGGAAGGCCTGCCAAATAGTAGACGTTGCTGTACCTGCAGACCATAGAGTTAAAAAGAAGGAGAGTGAGAAACGGGAAAATATCAGGAACTAGCAATAGAGTTAAAGAAGATGAGGAACATGAAAACCAGGGTAGTACCGGTCATAGTGGGCGCACTAGGAACAGTCCCCAAATCGCTGAGGGTGAGACTGGAGGAGATCGGGATTAGGGGAAGGATAGAGACGGTACAGACCACAGCACTACTGGGAACTGCACGGATACTGAGGAAGGTGCTAGAGATATAAATACTGCAACGAATTTTAGCCCTGACATAATAGGTGAAAAAGGGAGGAGACTTAACTGAAGACCTGAGGAGACTTATTGTCACTCAGCCTTCAGCGATAACCTCTAGTCAACCGGTGTGACACTGTAAATCGCAGAATTATTGCGACCTATGAGTACTAGGGGAGGAGGGCTGGAGACTTGAGGAGACTTGCTGTCACTCAACCTCTAGCGGTAACCATTATTATTATTATTATTATTATTATTATTATTATTATTATTATTATTATTAATAATAATAATAATAATAATAATAATAATAATAATTATTATTATTAATATGGAAACAGTTGAGGTCACATGAAACAATCGTACCGCCCTGATATCGTTAATCATTTATTGACAATAAGGTTCCGACTTTTAAACACCTCGCTCACGGTAAGAATACCTGATCCAGGGGTGGGGATGATCTATTTGCCCCCAAGCCCAGTTCGTGCATAAGTTTGTACGTACAAGTATGTAATCACAATATGCCTTCGCAATAAGGTTTCTTCACAGAGCCGTGTGTAAGTGCGAGTGTTATGTACGCCCGTTCATTTTTTTTATTTCCCCCCATCATAAAATGTTAAAATTTGCAGCGTCATAAAACTGTTTAGTACAGGGTTCTTCAAACTTTTTGAGCGTGAACTAGTTTCATTCCATGCAATAACTTCACACCACGCATAATAAACGACCTATTTTATCTCAAGATTAGATCATAAACTTGACACAACTAAAAAAAATAAGACCACTTCACACCCTCAAAGTTTAAATGCAATATGACTTGTGTTCGTTTCAAAGGTGTAGATGTGTGGAACGTTCTCGTATTGTATGCGTATGAATTGTCTGGTCTACGACCGCCTTTCCACCCGTCTCTCTGTCTCGTTAAACAACTGCTGTCGTTTCTTAAGCCAAGCCAGCACTAATATCACTGTCAAGATCCAATAGCTTTAACAAATAAATTATTGAGGACAAAAGTAATAATAAGATTATTTGATGTATTCATATTTCAAATTTCAATTATGTTACTGTCGTCAATATATTGTGAATCTGTGACCCAGTCAGCACGACCTTGCGACCCAGTTATGGGTCGGGACCCGTACTTTGAAGAACTCTGGATTAGTATCTGAAGTTATTTCCTTCCTCCTTTTATCACTTCACATTCAAGTCTATCGACAAAATACAAGAGCGGATTATGGGGTTACGGCCTATAGCGATAAACTAAATTGTGATCTGAAATCTTCTCTGTATAATGTTTGATCTATGTGATTATTATTCATCATTGATTCAAATTATCTCTGCACCCCCCCATATACATATACCCTCATTAGCTGTTGCAATCCACATCTACCAATCGGTTAGCCTTTTGCTTTATCTGCTGTTCCTTCTTCTCCCTATGTGCCCTGCCCATCTCGATTATTGATCACTTTCTATTGCTGAGATTTATTCCTAACGTTACTGTTTCCATTTTCCTTCGAGTCGTTTTATGAGTTTCTAGGTTTCTCAACTGTGCCTCATAACTGCTATTACGCATTGATTGTAAACTTTGCATTTTGAGCATATCGGCAATCTGCTTTTCAGTACGTCTCTATTCACACCAAATGCTTTCCAGTCAATCGTGACCTTTCTCCAACTTTCTCGCCTGACTCAGTCGAATGTATGGTTCAATTATCTTAACCTGACTTAAGCATTATGTCATTGATGAAAATCTATTTATTACGTATTCATTGCTGACTTACCAGAATTTCCCTGATTTTGACGACCGCCCAAAGAACTGAGGGATTCCCTTGCGCATGTATGCGTTGGCTGAAACTAGGTGTTAGGCTCTTTCTCACAAAACGTAGCGGCAAATGTCCGTACTACATTCGGTTCGCACGATTTAAATTCCCAGAACCTTTATGTGGCACCTTGTATAAGCACACACACACACACACACACACTCTAACACACACACTAATACATACACACATATATGTATGTATATATATATATATATATATATATATATATATGTATGTATATATATATATATGTATATATATGTATATATATATATATATATATATATATATATATATATATATATATATATATGCCCTAAGTCACGATCAAAGAACTATAACTAAAGCAATAGAGCAAACCAATATCTTACAAACAGTCGACCATAGATATCATCAAGTTGCACACACACACACACACACATATATATATATATATATATATATATATATATATATATATATATATATATATATATATATATATATTTAAAAGAAAAATACATTCATGGTTTCGGTATTGTTTTATAAACAAAGGGTTTATTCTATTTAAGCGTGTAATTCCAACTCCTTGAAATAAAATATCGACTGACAAATAACATGAATGGACGTCCCTATTCCCCTCTTTATTAGTCATTCAGAAACTTTCTTAAGAAGTTCGTACATAAAGCATCTTTTGTAGCTGGCCACCTGTCTAACTTATCGCTGACATCTTTGTACTCATTTTCTGTACCAACAGTCAATTTAATTTTGCGTGTGAATACATAAGTGTACATACCTCTGTATGTGTATGTGAATCTCTCTCTACATATGGGTGTGTGTGTGTGTTCAAAAATGTAATCGTCTGTGCGTTCATACGCGTGAGAGTTTATACATATATTTCAATTCCCAAGAATACAGGAAGAAAGAAATAGAAAACAGATTTCGTCCGTTGTTAGTGTTTAGTCACAGTGCATTTTGTCTTTATAATTACTAAGATAAAACCTATTGCCAGTTGCTGGTGAGTGCATTAGGTACAAAATATTGACATTCATCTAGTTATATATCCTTGTAATTTATATATATATATATATATATATATATATACATATATATATATATATATATAATCGATAACGATTTATTCATAACTTTTTTCTTAATTGCAACTTCCTTTGATTTAGCTGATACACATAAATTTCATGAAATAAATAGATACCCAAGTACATTGACTGAATATAAGTAACGCATCACTAAATCTATATCACATGGGTGACCTATCGAAAACCCAAAAATGAATACAGAGAGAGAGAGAGAAAGAGAGAGAGAGAGGGGGGGATAAGAAGAGGGTGATTCTGATCTAGTTCGATAAGCCCTTCGTTTCAATAGCGAATTTCTTTTATATTCGAAATCTAAAAATATATACATTTTAGAAGGAAAGGGCTTAAGGCATACAAACAATCGATTACAAATATATTTTTGGTGAAAAGTTGACTCATTAAAATCTTATAAGTGTAGTTTTTATCGTTCACCTTGTCCATTAGTTATATCATCAGTTTTTAATGTGTATAAATATTTTTAAATGATAGTGTGAAAGCCCAAAGAGAAATATTTATTTTCTTGAATCTCATAACGTAGCTGTTAATACGACCAGATGCAATTCAAGATTACTCAACAACGTGAACTCTTTGCTGGACCCCCTGTTGCTTCTAGACCTAAAGTCAATCCACAAAAAAAAAATCGACTCATAGTCAATATGGTGTACCTAATTACCTCACACCAGTCTTTTTACATTTCCAAGTCTAAAATTTCAATATTACCAACCGACTACACTCGGGGTCAACTAACAATTTTTGACAACATTTGTAAGGTTTGCATTTGAATCTTTTGAAATCAAAACTCGCTAAATCATCTCACTAATTACCAACCGATGGATCCCTATTACTGATCCTAATAATTATTGATCATTTTACTAGATTACTGCCCACCAGATCATTTATTGATTTTTCAATGTCATTTTTAGACTCCATCTATGCTTTCGTGTTTCCAGTATTCCAATTGAACACCAATACGCTATTTTAAAACGTTTTTTTTTTGTTGTTCTTAATTCTGCTGCGTAAATAATTCCTTTCTTGCTAACCCTACTGAAGAGGTCGAAAAGCCTGACTTAAGGTGTCTTAAAGTAAACAAAAAAATACCGAACAGTTGTGTTTGTTTCTCAATCCGTAGTATTGTACTTTTTTAGAGCTAATAATTTTGCTGATATAAATATCAACAGTTGCAAGAATGGACTCTCCTCTCCCACTGAAACAAATTCAATAAATTCTTCCCTAAAAATCATTTCACAGACATTCAAATATTCGCATGAAATTACTAGCGGTAGAATATTGTCAAAATCCAAAACTGGCGCCAAAATTATATTTTCCTACCATAAAAAGAATAAAAACAAAAACAAGATGAACAATCCTCACCAAAATAAGGGGTTGATTTAATATGTAAAATTCACATTTCCCCATCGTTATTTGAACCCACAGCCAAAAGATCGCTAGGAAATTGTCTTTCTGATTGAGCTAGGACACATTTTATTCCAATATATACACTTATTTTATAAGTATTTTTTTTTTCGATAGCACTGAAAGTTATCACAAGGTGTCACGACTTTTCATCGAACGTCGTTTCCTTGGAATTGCAAAACACACATAAACTCATACTCATACACACCACAAACACACACAAACCCATCTGTACAAAGATGTATATGTGGAACGTATGCATATATGTATGTGTGTGTGTTTCAAAGCGATAACTTAGGTTTACAGTCGACTTTACGGCAGATTGCCTCGAAATAACGCGACTACGATTAAAAAGTATACACTTTTTTCGTAACCTTATGTAAGATATTTATTTAAAAAATATTGCAAAAAAGAAAACAGACTTGAAAAATTGTATAGGAATCTTCGTAAATAATAAATTTCGCTCCGACCAGTAAGTTTTTATTATATGGCATGTATGCATACGTATACGTATATGGTATGTGTTAATGTGTGTATGCAGTATTGTGTATGCGTGTGAATATGTGGAACGTGTGCATATGGTATGCATGTCCATATTTGTATGTGTGAGAGTTTGTGGCATGTATGTGCATGTTTGTATTTTGAATTTTCGAATAAACATTCGATGAAAAGTCGTGGTACCATAACAAGAGCACGCTGACCGTCAAATGGAATTCGGAAAGCGCATCTGAAGAAGGCTGAAGAAGACCGTAGAATGGATTGCACGAAATGTTGTGTTAACAACGCAAACAACAACTGTTCAATCGTTCGATAAGTTCATTGAATTTCATTTGTGTGATTTTAAAGACTATTAAATTAGGAGTTCAATGGAAAATAAAATCATTTTCTCACCTGTTGGTGGATGGTGATCACTAAAAAAACTGAAAAAGAAAACCAAGTGTGAGCACTGCTGAGCAGAAACCAAGCGACTAATTTAGCATAAATTACCTTTGTGTTAAAAAAAGAAAATCGTTTTTCTAGACATAGGAAGATGTAAATATTTAAATTTTCAGTCCTCTCGCTTCATTGATGCAGTCTGTACGCCTGTTGCATACTATATTGCTTGCCAGCCGGACCAGCTTGAAAACTAAAGAAACCTATGCTGATAGTTTTGTGCGACGGATTTGTTGGCCCAGGGAAAATAGGACATATCATAACTCTGCAGCTGTTACTGTATTCTTTTGAGCAAGACAGTGATTTAGCATATATGATTTTTTAAAAAGTTAATTAGCTTGGTTGTGCGAAGAAAGAAAGAAAAAAAAACAGAATTCTTTTCTCCATACAATGTTATCCCAAAACAATGTATCACATTTCAACTCCGTAATTAGAAGTTCCTGTAAATGTAAAACATGTCAACCTGAGTTGAGAGAGTGAATTCGTTATCAGTTTTTGCGTACGTCACTCTTATTCGTGTTTGTCGCCACTCGTTTTTTGGCGTGGTCTTTGTTGTGACAAACGAAAGTAAAGAGAAAACTCAACAATACTAGGAGTTTGACAAAAACCGTTCAGTCTTGGATCAAAGTAAGTGCCCTTACGGGCCCCTCATTTCCCATTACATCTAACACAGCCCATTTGCGATATATGAAATTGACTTGGAGGCGAAAAGCCCCAGGCATCACTCACTTCATCTGCACTATCTTACCCATATTGAGGGGAGAGATGGATTCATGCCTTTCCGTGGGGCATTAGTAATGATTTAGCATGAAGTATCCCAGGCAGTGTTCGAACTGGGATCGCCGAGTTCATTTCCGGTGTCGTTGAACATTTGGCCATCTCACACCTCCTCCAGAGCAAAGGATAAATCATGAAAAAGTTTGACATATTGTGTTTGTCTATTGGCTAAGTAACGTTTCAACACATTAAAAATAGTAAACAAACCAGTCTGGTTTGTCACTCAATAGAAACCGTCACGCAACCAACGTCTTTCGGCAGCATACCGTGTTGGGGGTGATCAATTAGGAAAATTGTAAAAGTAGGTAATCAATGAACAAATTACCTATTTCACCTTTTGTTGGGTAGCAATCACTAAACAAAATTTGGATCAAGCAAGCAGAGTTGAAAATGGCTAAAATTACTTAAATGGCTAAATAGCCGCCAATTGGCTAAACATCGGCGAAAAATAGCGCTTAAAGTAGAATTTTTGTGATGTCAAACAAAAAACAAGCTGATTTTAGCGCAAAAAGCGCTAAATTAGCAACACTGGTCTCCAACCCCCTTCCAGGATTTGCCCTCTTCACAGGATATCCAGAATTTTGGCGATCTTTTCGTACAGGAGGTATACGTACCTCAAAAGAGCAATTATTAGCAGACAGTGGTAAACATTGTAAATAGGTAACAACGACCAGTTTTGGCTTTAATGAAAGTTTTTTATTTTTTTCTTTAGCAATAGGTGTCTTCGTATCACTGAGGTACGATGTTTTTTGAGATACAAACAATGAACCCTCACTATAACAAACCTCGCTAAAATGAATATTGGCTTTAACGAACTCATGGACCATAATGAATTTTTTTATTATTTTAACGAAGTTTGATAAATGTAGCGAGCACGTGGACAGTTGACCTTGGCATTATGCCAATATCGCAACCCAGTTTTTTGCAGCCTTTACATCAAGATGAAAGAGATCAGTTTTTCTCGCGCCAACGAAACACAGCATTAACTTCGCATTTTGAAACTTAAAACATTATTATGGTAGTATTTCAGTCGTCCTCTTCGCGAATTTTAATCTAATTTGAATACTCTTTCAATAAACAAAAATAGAAGTTCTTATGAATTTACATCGTCGTCACTGACGTCATATGACTAACCATTACCGTTTTGAATTTCAAAGTTTACTTCTCTAAGTGAATAAAGTCAAATACAAACCAAATCATTCTGTTTATCATAACTCTTCATTACTTTTGGCGGATTTATTTTAACCCATTATTTATTTTCATATTAAAATAAATCATTGTTTGCTTTGTACTTGTAATTAAATGCAAATTATTGTTTTGTTAGTTACAATACTTCAGAGTTAACAAAGCTGTCGATTCTGATCTATTAGATTAACTAATGTATCAAGTTTCAAGAAAACATTCAGCCGTTAAGATACAACCATATAGTTTCTTTTTGCCAATTGGAAGACTTATCAAATTAAACTAAAATTCATGAAGGAAACAATTAAGATTCAACTATAACAACGTTTCAAGTTGAAAACGGGGAATTAAGGTTATGTTTCATTAAAGTGAGGAAAACAGATACTAAACTTCGATCAGGAACTCAAAACTGGGCCACAAAACTTGGATAGTGCCCCGAAATGAAGAATTTTTAAAAAGACTATTACAGTTGTTTTAAAGGAGTGCTAAAATAGTACGTGGAGAATGCTAATATATAGAGATCAATAAAAAGCAAAGGAATAAAAGTCTTACTTTGTTAGTTGCCTATAATTCGAAGAATTCTTTCATAAACTTAAAAGGAATTTTCTCAGTATATATTACAATGGATAGTAGCGCAGATTTGTCAACAAAATAATAAATTGAGTTGACAAGTAGCGACGCCCAAGGAAGTTTCCGACGAGCGTGAATTTCTGAAACTGTCCTTGAAATTGGCTGAAATCAAATGAAGTTTTTGATTTCCGGGTAACATTATTACTAAAATACAATTTATACCCATTTAAAGTCCACTCATCAAAAAAATAAATAAAACCCTGGAACAAATTATTTGTAAGAATACAACGTTTACTTTTATCAAACTTACAAATCATTTTCAAAATTGGCCAGATTTCCAGCTATCGTAGATATTTATCAGATAAACTAGAAAAAAACCCCATTCAGTCAGATCTAGCTGGAAAATGGTTGATTTGGCAACACTGGGCTTTCTACAACAGATCAGGAGATTCTCCAATCGAGTTTATGCAAGGAAGTTCCAAATATCGAGGGCGGGAATGAATTTGACAAAACACAGAACGTTGCTACTCCACAGATTTTAGAAATAAATTTGTTCTTTTTTTTAAAATTTTCTTCCTGTAAAATATCGAGAAGCTAAATAATTAAAAGATTTTATTTTACTTATAAGCAAATTATTGCACAATACTTCAGAGTTAACAAAGCCATCGATTCTGATCTATTAAATTAACTAATGTATTAATTTAAAAATTGGGTAGTCATCATGGTGTTACCCCTCGAATGGAGTCACCCGGGACAAACCGCCGCCCCCTCTGTCGGTACGCCACGGTGTCAAGCTGTATCTAAACTTATTCGCCGATTCCCGTTTTCATTTTCCGAGCCGTTGACTGTTCGGGTATCTGCAAATACGGCAGAAGTGGAACCATTTTGACTGGTTCCGCTAGTTCTAATAGGTCGGGTCAGGTCAGTCCGGAATTACACTTTATTGTTGGTAGCATGTAATCCAGTAAAATCTGTAGCATGTTGACTGAAGCCAAGTAACTCCCCTTACTCTGACAAATACCATGAGGGGTTAGTACTCGACATGACACCCGACAATCCTCGTGGTCATAAGTTGAACTAGAACCTTACATAGACCTGTTATGAGATTAACGACTACAAGTGTTACTTACCAAGTTATGAACACAACTATAATTCGACGTGTGACTTTTCAAAATTTTGTTGGATGTATGTAATACATGTATTTACGATGTAAACAAATCTCAGTAAATAATGACAATATATATATATATATATATATATATATATATATAAATATATATTTATATTCATAAAATCGATATATATACATATGTATATTATATTTAACAAAACTTGAAAATAGTGACTATATATATACAATAAAGAGATACATATGTGTCATTTCAAAGTTTTCTCGAATAGATATGTTCATTCGTAGGTATGTATGAACATACATAAATATAGATCCATTCATGTATAGGACACAAATACATAATTACATTTAAACGACAGAATAAAATGTACCTTTGACATTTCAAAGTTTTGTTTACATACACACACAGACACACACACACATATGTGTATATATATATATATATATATATATATATATATATATATATATATATATATATATATATGTATGTATGAGTTCATACTTGACTTAGAAGTAACGTCTATTTGTACTCAACAAAATAACATATATATTCTATCCAAATATGTTTATCTAAACATGTGTGTGATCTCAAATCATACATAAATATGTGTGTGTGTTCGTGTATGTTCGTTTGTGTGTGTATACGTTTAAAGATTTAACTACTCTTGACTAAATCACATATAGATTTATGCTGAAACGTTTTGCTTTTTTTTCAAAACGTCAGATAAGCTCCTTTCGCATCCGTTTTTCAGATTCGAACATGAACCTCCCGACATGATTGCTGCAAAACTTATTAAGAAAAGTGAAAGAAAAAAACTTACAATTCAAGATTAATAGTTCATCCACGACTCGGTTTTTGGGGGAGTAAACCCAAATTTAACTTGTCCCTCGTATATTTCACAGACGAACAATTCTGCATTCTCTACACAGGACTTGTCTCTTCTCTCCCCACCACTACACCCCTGACTCACCCTCCATCTAAAGAAATGTTTAAATCCACCTGTATCTGTTGCTACTGCTGATGCTACTACTACTACAGCCATGCTCATTTTACTTCTTGACTACCTACTACTACAGAGGTCGGTGGTGAACTGAACCCTATATAGAATTGAGATGGGTGGAAATTACTGATAAAATAGATATATCTGAACTAAAAAAAATGTCAATTTTTTAAATTCATTAATTGTATATATATGCGCACACACACACACACACACACATACACACACACACACACACACATATATATATATATATATATATATATATATATATATATATATATATATATATATATAATACAAAGGTTGAAGTAATCATCTTCAGTAGAAATAGGAATGGAGTTTGACATTACAGCAAACAGGCTTGTTACACTTAATTTTTAAAATACTTTTTCATCACCTGCCTCACAAAATCTATCCCCCTTTTTTATTTATTTCTTTCCTCCTTTCTTCTTTCTTTCCTTTTTTTCTTTCTTTCTTTCTGAGCTTGTATGCTTGTTCGCTCACCTTTGTTCTGCTTGGTTAGTTCCGCCGCTTTTATCTCATTCCCCCCTCCTAAATGTTGAAACTGGACAATGAAATCGTCTATGCTATTTAAAGCCGTGAGAAAGAAAACATGATATTCTCAGTTAAAAAGAGAAGTCTGAGCAAACACTCTCTCGTTCATCAATTGGGACGTATGAATAGTAGTTATTAAATACAGAGTTTGCAATGCGCATTCGTGATCCAAGAGGTATACATTGACCAATAGGAAAGTACGAATAACCCCCGAAGGTTTCAATCGGCTCACATCGTCAATTCGACGTCGCTCGAAGTGGACATGCCTTTTCTGACGTGTTGTGAAAACGATCATTTCAAAGATCGAGGGACGTATTAATTTTGAATGAAATTGAACAAAACGGCTTCTGAATCTTTTCGTATGCTGACTGAAATTCTCTAAACAGGATAGAAATGAGAACAATATAACCCAGCTAATCAAATTATTGGACCCATTCAATATTCCTGATAAGTTACCACGTACAACAAACGTACCTGATCAATGTTTTGTAACAGTAAAAATATAATTGTAAAAAAAATTCTTTCATTTGAATATGCCGTTCTCCCCGATACATTGTCTGTGAATATTAAGATACGATTCAACCAGGCGTAAACTTTTCTGGTCGTTAAACCTTTTTTTCTACGTTTGCAATTTTTACGTATAAATCAACATTATATATATAGCGATGATTACCTTTCAGATAAAAAAAAAATAACGGAATCCTAGACTTCTGGTACACAGAATTTTGTCTAACGTATATACATAGTCAACAACAATAATGAAATATTCACAATTGAAGAAAAAAAGACCCAGGCAAACTATCAAGACGAGAGATCGACTTCATGTTTTCTTTTAAAAAAGTAGTCCAGTGTTGAGTGATCATCCCAGTGAATCAAAGGGCTACTTTTCTGAGCCCGAGTAAATGAAGTGGATGAATTCTAAATCATTCCACTTAATTCTTTAAAGATTTATCTATAATCATTTTTATTGGCGTGTATATGCATTTCATTGATTTGTATCTCCCCTCATTGGGGTGATCAGCTTCAGATACAAAACATAATTTGTCAAAGTCTTTCAAAGTCTTTTGATAACTTAGATTTAGAGTAAAGCCACAGGTATTGGGTAACCGGTAAAGATCAAACTCATTACAAGATTAGCTCACTAACCATTATACTAAGACGAGGAACCCTAAACTACCTCGACTCCGACTGCTATTGTGATGTCAACTCCGGTCACTTTTTTTAGATAGCCAGTGCGCATAAATGGTTGGCACTTGAGTGTTGTGAAGAATAAAGCTCGATTTGGAGCGTCAATTCAAAGCTGTTTGAACCGATACATAGTGGAAGACAGGTGTTATGATTCAATTAACCAGATGTTTTTGTTACAGTATCAATCGGGTTCAAATACACTTACAGGAAACATGTGGGACATGGTACACATCAAGACCAATTCATTGTAATCGTTCACATTTGATAACATTGGCGACACGTGGGTTTCATGCACCCTAGGTGAGACTTGAAATTTGTGCAAGGGTTTCATATGCCATAAGTGAAACTTAAAATTTGCAACCCCAGTTGTAATCTACCATGTTAAGTTTGGAGAGTCTCCCCCAGGACCTTTGTGCAGTTGGCGACCGTCCAGGCTCTCTTAATGGATGAGCAAGTCCTTGGTACATGTATAACAATATTGAGACATTGCACATATGTTTAGTTATTCTAGATAGAGAGTCAGCAATTAAATTGATCTCATTCCAGTTGGCCAATCAGAAAACCGCTTAACAAATGACACACATTCTTTGGATGGTTTACGGGCTCTAATCGAACAGAGAGAAGGGGGAAATTGCAAGCGCTGTCTGCAGATGGACTCGTTATGGCAGTAGGTCAGGCATGCTTGACTGCTATCAA
The DNA here is from genome assembly GCA_963457665.1 of Thysanoteuthis rhombus. Taxonomy (NCBI): domain Eukaryota; kingdom Metazoa; phylum Mollusca; class Cephalopoda; order Oegopsida; family Thysanoteuthidae; genus Thysanoteuthis; species Thysanoteuthis major. The sequence continues at coordinate 27,841,024 of OY735227.1, forward strand.
AAGACACTTAAATAGACATTTAAAAAAAAAAAAGATTTTTTAACATCATTGGATTTCACTAGAGAGAAAGAATAAATTACATACCCCCTAAAGCACACACATACATACATTTGGACATATATCTACGGTGCGCTTGTACCTGCTTAGGGAGGCATGCTTTGTTGAGCATATTGCTTTTTCAGATTTCCTAACCTATCTGCCACTTACTAAAAAAAAATACAATAAATTGAGGAACGAACTAAATAAGATACGATATGAATGCTTCATATACATATATGCTATGTGATGTTAGAAGTGCTACATCACTGATATCATCATCAATCTTTCATCATCTGTCGTTGGACATAAATCCTTCTCCAGGACTGGCTACAGCTCTCTATCATGGGCGTCGCGGAGCTGATAGTTTCTGAATTCGTCTGTATCGTCTCTCCATCTCGTATTCTGCCGGCCTCGGTTATGCGTGTGATCTCTGGGGATCCATGTTGTGAGTCGTAATGTCCATCGGCTGTCTGCCATTCTTGCAACATTACCATTGTCATTTGAGTTTTCTTAGTAGTTTCTATGAAGTTTCAGGCTACTGTTTTTCCCTTATATACTGTACTGTCTTGTGATCTCTCCATGTAATGTTACGCATGATTCTTTCATGCGTACGTTGCACGCTTCTCAGTCTGATGGTTGATCTCTTGATTATGTTCTATGTTCCAGCTCCACAGGTGACTATCACAAGTACGCATTGGTTGAATACTCTTCATTTTAGGATTAATGGGACTTCTTGAATATTTCAAATTCTTTGGCAGCTGTAAATTAATTTGTCAAAACTCCATTCACTCGAATGAATAGACATAGAAAATAGGTAGGTTAGTCATCCAAGAGAAGCCCTTGCATGACCTTTGTTTTTTGGCAGCATGTCATGTTGGGGATTATCAATTAAAAAAATGTATACAGTTATATTTGCAGGGCTTGATCACTGAAAAGTCCGAATTTTCAAAAACAAAATTTAAAAAAAGCATAAATAGATAACCAGTCAACCACACCCACTTAAAAACTGACGAAACCTATGTGGACAGTTTTGGTGTAAGTTTAAATGTAATGCTAAAAGCGTATGCAAGAGGTGAGTTCATGCTTGAATTTGCAGTGTATATTTCGTGTGGGAAGAGACATAGAATCTGATAGGAATTCCAAAAATGTGACCTTCAATAGAATTCATTATCCAATCAAAGCAATCCATGACAGTTTTAACATAGCTATGGGTGAACGGAAAAAATATGTTAACATAAGCTATTAAAATTGGAATTTGATGATCTAGCAAGTTTCAGAACACGCTGTGTATATACAGTGTATTGAAAAATTGGCGGCAGAATGGTTAAACTCTGTTTTTACTTCCACTCCAACTGAGGATGGCTATTGCAACTTCTGTATTGTATATATGATGGATCAACTTGAAAAATATATGAGTTTAGCTTAGTTTGGTTGGAGAGCTGCTTTCCAAACACATAGGCGTGATTTCAGTTAACTGTAGGGATATGTTGATTTCGTGTATTGATTTAGTTTAAGATGACGTGACAGACAAACGATGAAGATTTTACTCCACTGAATTGGATGAGAATAAGTTCTCGTTTTTCTGGCTGTTAAAGGGAAAAAAACAAAGTCAACTCCTACTTGGACTGGAGTTCGACAAAGGGAATTGTTAATAATCAGGAGCAAGAAGACAGAATAAAGGTCTCAACAAATACTTCCAAGCTCCTACCTAAAATTTTGAGGGATTTGAGTTACGTACTCCAACCGCTACCCTTTGTACGTCATACCATTTGTGAGATTGCTGTATATCTGCCTAAGAGACCTTCTTTGATTATGATAAATGTACTCTCCTTCAAAATTGAACCTTCTTTTTGCAATTACTCTTGAATTCTGGCAGAGCTAGCTCAACCTTCAAAAATAAGAAGATTCCGTTAATCCTAAAGAGAAGGGTGTATAACCAAAGCATCCTCCCAATAGTTACTTATGGAGCTGAAACATGGAACTTAACCAAGAGACAGACCCGTAAATTGAGAACCATGCAACGTGCACATGAAAGAATTATGCTGGGTCTCACACGGAGAGACCACAAGACAGCACAGTACATCCGAGAAAACACAAAAGTCAGAGACATCATAGAATCCATTAAAAAGCTCAAATGGTGGTGGGCTGGCCATGTTGCAAGAATGGCAGACAACCGATGGACATCACGACTCACGACATGGATCCCCCGAGATCACATGCAGAACCGAGGCCGGCAGAATATTAGATGGAGAGACGAGCTAGACAAGTTCAGGACGCACTGGCTTCGGGCCGCTCATGATAGAGAAGTGTGGCGAATCCTGGGGAAGGTCTATGTCCAACGACGGACGCTAAAAGACTGATGATGATGATGATGATGATGATGATGATGATGATGATGATGATAGGCGAAATATTCGACGATGTTATACAGCAGCGCATACGCTGTACGCACACGGAGTACATTTCAGAATAGGATAGCTCTTTCTTTGGATTTTTTTCTCCAGAAAACTGAGCTATTTGGAAAAGCCCTTTGATTGTTGTTTACAGTGTGCTGTTCAATGTTGTTCAGTTCATCTCTGACTGCTTTCCAAAGCTGGTTACAGTTTCCAATTTTTTCCCCCCAACTGATCTGGAATTAACATGCACCTCTATTTGCTCCGTGTGGTTGAGATCCGGCGACTGACTAGGTCAACATCACGCACAAAGACTGTCACTTAAATCATGATATCGTGTTTTGTTTTGTTTTTTTGCCATGTGTGCTAGAGCATTATTTTATTGGAAAATGGCCTCTGACCTTTTTTTTCCTCAAAATTATTGGTCCAGATGAGAAAATGGCCTCGGACTTTTCATTTCCACTAAATAACTTTGTGTAGATTGGAAAATGGCCTCAGACCTTTTCTTTCCACCACACAACTGGTCTAGATTGGAAAATCTCCTCTGACCTTCTATTTCCACCAAATAACTAGTCCAGATTGGAAAATGGCCTCTTACCTAATTCCACCAAACAGCTTGTTTAGATTGGAAAATGGCCACTGCCTTTTTATTTCCACCTCACAACTCGCTGGGAGCAACACTTTTTGTAAAATATCCTGGTACCCCTTAGCATTAATGAACTTTTTGCATCTTACCAGAAATCACCCCCAATACAATAATTCTACCTACCCTATGCTTCACGGTGCTAGCAGGTATTCTGAGTTAAATATTCAACCCGACCTATGGAGACAGCGTTCTAGGGCATCGGTCGACAGCTCAAAGCGTGACTTATGACTCTGAAGAACATGCTCAAACTGCTGTGTATCATGGTAGTCATACTGTGATACATTTTTGAGTTGGTCTGCTACGTTCTCTGTGTTACCGCTTTGATGAAAAGTCAGCTTCCTCCAGCCTTCTTGAAATCGTTTTTCTTACAAAGAATTTAATTTTTTGAATTTCTGAATAGTTGTGCCAATATTGTTAGAGTGTGTTTCACAATACTTAAGAACAGTCATTTTCAGCCTTCTCTTATTTAGGCTTGTTGTCCCTGTAGGTCTTCCACAACCCGCTTTTTTCAGCCATGATTCAAATGTCAGTGTTACGTAGATGTGCACAAAGTCAGGTCTAACTTAAATTCACACACACATATACACGCTCGCATATATATTTGTAGCAGCTATTAACTTAGCATTTTAGGCTTTAATTTCTCATCCTCAGTCCTTATAAATTAAGTGTAGGTAAATCTCACCAATAAAGTAATAGACGACGAAAAATGTGACATAGAAATCTGAAGAATAAGAGGAGCAAGATACACTTTCCTGAAAATGCGCAAGTTATTACAAAAGAATTAGTTAAATAAGATTAGTAACAGATAAAAGAGTGTTGGACTACAATGTAATGTCCGATTCTCCTATGACAGGTGTAGCAGAATGCAGCTAGTATTGCAATACGACACCAGTTCATGCATGTGTGTGAAGGAATGAGGAATTTTGTGTATGTGGGTTTCTTGCAGATGTGTATGTGTACCTGGGATTGGAATTTGCAAACGTTTAACCCTATTGTTGCAGAGCACCCAACGGCTGATATTTTTTCTCACTGTTCGTAGACCTGTTGGAGTGTACGGCCGCTCGATAAAGCTGAACGTCTCTCGCGCGAATGGCAGAGATTCTACTGACTAGAGTAGAATTGTTGTTACTAGAGAAATTTAAAGACCGTAAATAATGTTTCTCAGTAGAGGAAATCATTAGGATTCCATTATCTAAAGGTATTTGTGATAGGCTATTTTTGAAGTAATCAAAAGACAGGATTCAAGCCTGATATTGATATCCTTTGGACCATAGGCAGAGGGGTGAACCCACATAACTTTCTCTTTCCTTAGCGGTTAACAAGTTGGAAAACCTTGTCCCATCCGTTTTACCAAAATAGGTATGGATTAAGTCGATGAATTATCTTGCTCGGTTCCCAGTCCGGAAAATAACTTTGATTTAAGTTTTTTTGTCTCATATTGTTGTCTTCCCCAGAACATCAGCGTGATAGTTCCGAGACCTGGTCTGATTTGTTTAAAGAGAGAATAAAACGAAAAGAAATATAAAAGAGAAAAGAATTATATGCTTCTCACAGAAACTGTGTTTATCGCTCTTTTGGGTTTTCGGAGATTTCCCAACCAGCCCTCTATTCCATCACTAACGAAGTGATCTATGTTATACAATAGAAGTCTTCAATTCCAGACTCTTTTTGAAATTTGTTAAACTGTGCCCATGATGCTAAGGAGTACCGAGATGTAGTTTTATCAATGGATGTTATGGATAACATAGACAGAGCAAGTGTCAATTGGAGACAATTTCAGGAGATTATAAACTGGAAAGAAAATTTTTGGTAGTACTAAAAAAAGAGTTGAAATTTTTCAGACATAACAAGGAAGGAAGGTTTGGAGAATCCAGCACTAACAGGGTTAGAAGACAAGAAGAGCAAAGGTAGACAGCGAGTAACGTACTTGAATGGTTTGAGCAGATGAAGGGCAAAAATTGTGCAGGATGAGAATAACAATGGAAAGGAAACTGTGGAGTGTTATGATCGCCGACGCCCCCAAGGGTCATGGCGCATAAAGAAGTAAATACACAGTAGTACGAAGTAGACAATCTATGAGAGTCTCAAGTCATGCTAGACTGATCAACTCTAGAAATATCAATGACCGGACAATGGACAGTAGTGTTGATTAACGGTCCGTGTAAGTATGGGAAAAAAGATGTAATTAAAGTACACTTGAACTAAACTTAACCTGAAATAAATCCACAAATTTTCTTTTGTTTTTGTGGCTTTTCTTATAATACTTTCCTTGAAGTATTGGTGTGAGATAAGGGCACATAAATAGAGACTGATTAACGAGAAACAAATGGCTATTATATCTCCTTCTTAACAGGAGCATGAAAATTGGTCACCTGAACTTAGTCATTATCGGTCCGTGCTTACTCGCCTCTCACTATTCTGTAATCATACCTATTACCAATAATGACTACAAGTAACAATAATTACTTATTCCCCGTGGGCAAAATGAAATAATTTTTGAGACAATGTATTGTTCGTATCACACATAGCCCATTTTCCTCATCTTTGTTGTTTTTATCACAACTTTACAGTCCCTCTAACCCCAGGCCTTCTCTCTAACTGAATTCGGGAGACAATGTGTGGTTCCTATTATGTATTGATTCTTTTGATCCAGTTTCCTCCCCTTTTCTGCCTTTATCACAGTGTTCCAGCTGTTGTACCATTTGGCCTGTCTCTCTTTGAATTCGTAAGGCAACGCCCTTTTCCTATAATATATTGATTCTTATGGTTCAGTTTCATGGCCTCTTTCTGCCTATACCACAACGTTTCAGTAATTGCACCCTCCGACAAATATTTTTCCTATTATATATTGATTGTTTCAGTTCAGTTTCTTCGCCTTTTCTGCTTATACCACGCTTCAGTCGTTTTACCCAACGATCATTTCCCGTTTGAAATAACGAGACAACGCCTTTTCCTATAATATATTGATTCTTTTGGTTCAATTGTTTGATCTTTTTTTTCTCAATCGAAACGTTTCTGCCGCAGTTTCCTTCAACCTTTTCCCTATCTGAATTTCTGTATTCATTTTTGATGTTTACATACACTAAGAGTATCAGTAGGAATATCATCTTTAATTTATTATTAGATGGAGCAACGTCATAGTTACTTATTCTTTTATTAGTATTCCTTTCATTTTATTTCGGTTATTTTTTTGTTGTAACGATTAGGTCGTTATTTTATTAACCCTTAAAGATGAAGATCAAGCTTCTGGCGAGGTATGAATTTGAATGACTCCCACTAGTTAGCTTCCGTTACTTGATTGGTGAGGCGATGTCAAATATAGATAGGCTCCAAGGATAAGCAATGTGAGTTCAAATTTCGCTGGGAGCTCGGTCTTCATTCCAGATCCGATTTTATTTATTCTGTTGCTTTAAATTAGCGACCATGGAGTTTTCAATAAGGAAAAATGTCAGGAATAAGATGGAAAAAATATCACTCATCAAAAATTAATGATCCATGGAAACTGTCTACGACGAAACTTTTGTGCACCAAATATTAATACAATGCTGTTCCCCTAAAACCAAACGAATGGGTGACATCAGGAATAAAGTCTACCAACATGGACTCGTATAGCTTTTGAAAATAGTTGTGTTGACTAAAGTATACTGGCATTGACTAAGCTAACCCTACTGCAACACAGGGAAAAAGCCTGGCTCCGACTCCTATTTATTGAACACAAAAATTTACGGAGGCAACTATTCACTGAAAACATTTCCAATTGGAAATACAATCAGTGAAGAGTTGCCTGGTAAGGATTCTTTTTTTTCATGTTATTACGATGGAAAACCAGAGTTAACTCAAGCTTTCGACTTGAAGTTTGATAAAATGAAGGTTGGTAGATTGTGTTGCCCTGATCTTTCAAGTAAAGAGTGATTTTTTTCCTAGAAAATCAGAATTCGGAATCCTGAGTTTTAGCCGATCTTGAAAACTGACCTCTTGGGAAATTTCATGAATCTCTGAGCCATAAGTAAAAGATGAATGATATCTAACTGTTGTTGAAGAATATATATATATATATATATATATATATATATATATATATATATATATATCCTAATCGATGGCAATTGGTAGTAAGACATACTTCCATCTTGCCAGGCCTGTCAAATCTCCGTTCTGCTGATGGCACATGGTATTCTCCAAAAGTCACCCATCTAGGTACAGATCAGGCTCGACTTTACTTAACTTCGGCGATTTTATAAGAACCGACGTATCCAACGTGATTTGGCTGTAAAGTCTTGGACACGGGAGGATTTATCTCAGCCTTGTTCTTGTGCTAAGAACTTTGCGAAGAGGCATTGGCAACCGTTTTTTAAGTCTTCGATATTGCTCAGCTGTCTCTGTGACCGGAGCTGAGTACTCTATCGCTAAGCTACAGTGATCGGTAATATCCAGAGTATATGACCAAAATTACGATGATAACAGTGGAGTTGATATGACATAGAAAAATATACCAAGTCAGTGAGCCTTCTTTAACGCTTTTGAGAATATATATATATATATATATATATATATATATATATATATATATATATATGTGTGTGTGTGTATATATATAGAGAGAGATGTATAGCATACAAATTAATTACTTTATAGACTAATCAATGAGCAAATGAAGTTTGTCTCATTCCCTATTGTTCACACAGACACACTCAGACACAGACACAGACACACATACACACACACACACACATATATATATATATATATATATATATATATATATATATATATATATATATATATATATATATATATATATGGTCTAGAAAGCTTTCTTTGCAGTTTTAAACACAAAACAGAAAAAATTCGTGTCACTTCATTCACATATCTACCAATATGTGTTATCGCAATTTATATATTTTTTTTTCAATGTTATTGAGATACTATGATGGGATAGTATTATATATATATATATATATATATATATATATATATATATATATATATATATATATATATATATATATATATATATATATATATATATATATACTTGCCGAAGTACCCGTCTAAAAAAAAGAAAGACTAAAGCTTTCAAACGTGTAAAAAAGTTTCACTCCACCCAGGGCTGAAGTCAGAGATTTGGGGGCCTGGGTAGTTTGTTTCCTTTAGGGGAACTCCCCAACATTCAATGAGAGTATCGTATAATATCAGTAGAGATACAATAGGTGAACTAATATTTATAGAGCAGACGAGGAGCCCCTAAATAGATCCTTGGGGACGTTTTAAAATAGTCCGAACCCCATCTCTCTCTCCTCACCTTTGACCCTTTATTGGGGAAAAGTTCCTTTCATCTTTTTCCCTCTTACAGCGATGGAGTCTCCAATTTTATCCCTTACAGCGATGGAGTCTCCAATTATTGCTGACCCTTTAAAGAGAGGTAAAGTTACCCCATAAAATATCTATATACTGACGGCAGAAGTGCCTGTCTATGCCAGGTAAAATATTTTCCCTTCACTTTTTATTCCTCATTGAGAAAGAAAGCTTTTCTTCATTTCTGATGAGTAGAAGGCGAACAAAAATTTACTTTCAGTTTTCTAGCTGAAAGGAGGGGGAAAGTCTCTTTTCACTTTTGATGTCTTTTGAGTTTGTATGTCAAATATGGTCGGGCTACCCCTATTTCTAGGAGGTTTTTCCAATTTAAGACAGACAATCAGACACCTTTCTTGTATGAGATATAGATTAAAAGAGCAAAATATCTGCTGTCATTTTGTATCCTTTCACATTCGACACCTTGGTGGGGGGTAGTCCCCTTCTCTTTGAGCCCATTGAAAAAATGTATAATTAAACATATAAAAAAAGGAAATATGTATATGGACGGAAAGTAAGTTCCTACTTTGGTATTACAGTTACATTGTAAATCGAACCCCCTTTTGAAACCCTCAAAAATTTGTACTCCTAAAATATCATTTTAAGACCCCCTCCCTTCCCACATTTAGTAGGTATGTCAAATTTGATAGAGCTGCCCTCATGTTCAACGTTATAGACAATTATATATATATATATATATATATATATATATATATATATATATATATATATATATATATATATCCCAAGATTTCTGTGATAGTTGGGACTTATATGTCACGTACATCTTTTTTTAAAGACTACTGGGACGTAAAATGAAATAAATGGAAAAATATCTGATACGTCTTAGAAAAGTTTGTTTTAACATCTTCAAACAGCTTCAAACGTGACAGAATCGAGACTGAAGATTTAGAAAAAATACATAAATCAAGGAATATCGTAACAAGTTTGAAAAGTTTCGTACAAAAATCACAAATCTCTGGTCCTGTCAATTGCAAAGGTATATCATCATCATCATCATCTGTCTTTCAACATCCGTCGTTGGACATAGACCTTCCCCAGGATTAGCCACACTTCACTATCATAGGCGTCGTGGAGCCAGTACTTTTTGAATTTGTCTAGCTCGTCTCTCCATCTAATATTTTGCCGGCCTCGATTGCGCATGTGATCTCGGGGAATCCATATCTTGAGTTACGATGTCCATTGGTTGTCAGCTCAGTGTCTTTTGAGTTTGTTAATGCATTCTATGATGTATCCGACTCTTGTCCTCTCCCGGGTGTATTGTGCTGTCTTGTATCCCTCCATGTGAGGTTGAGCATAATTCTTTCATATGTGTTTGTGTGTTTGTCTTTGGTTAAGTATCATGTTTCAGCTCCATAAGTTTCTATTTGGAGGGTACATTGGTTATATACCTTTCTTTTTAGGATTAATGGGATCTTCTTGTTTTTGAAGGTTGAACTTGTTCTGCCAAAGGCTTGCCATCCTAGGGTGATTCTTCGCTTGATTTTTTCTTCTTTTGAAGGTCTCAGGAGATTCGTTGTCCTAGGTAGATATTGTGGTTTACTTTCTCCAATTTTGTGTCCTCGACTTTGATCTCAGTGTTCTTATTTCAGACGTGAATGTTGTACATGATCTATGTCTGCTGGAGTTCATGCGTAGGCCGATTTTCTTGCTCTCTTTATCTAGTTCATCTATCATTAATTAGAGGTCGTGCAATTTCTCTGCGAAAAGGGCAATGTCGTCTGAAAATTTGATGTTGCTCAGATACCCACCGTCTATTCTAATCCTTTCACTCTCCCAGTCTAGTCTTCTGAAGATCATCTCGAGGCAGGCTGTGAAGAGTTTGAGTGAGCTGATATCACCTTGTCTTACGCCTTTTTGGAGCTGAGAGGGCTCTTAGTCTGTACGTAGCCTGATAAGAGAGCTGCTGTGACTGTATATATGTTGTAGCACTTCGACGTGAACTGGATCAACACCTTGTAGAGTGGTGGCCTCCATGACCTTAGGGATCTTAAATGAGTCGAAGGCTTTTTTGAAGTCTATAAATGCTACAGTGAGTGGTAGTTTATATTCTGCTGCTTTTCCTTTCAGCTGATTTATCGAATGCAGGTGGTCCATGGTCGAGTAGCTTCTAAAGCCAGCTGGATCCTGTGGTTGGTCTTCATCAAGTGTTTTTGAGATTCAGTAGGTGATAATCATCTGGGACTTAACTTTGTCTTAGGCACAAGTTGAATAAGACGGCCAGTTTCCTTGTGATGATCTTACCTGCTTTACAGAGTAGGTCGATGGTGATATTGCCTAGTCCGGGGCCTTTTCCTTTCTTTGTCTATTTGATGGCTTGTTTCGCCTCCCATGAGGTTACTTCTGGGAAACCTCCGAGATGACTGCTCGTGTCTAGCATATCCTGTTCACTGTTTTGTAGTCCTTGTTTGAATGAATAGAGTTTTTGATGAAATTCTTTAGCACGTTCGACAATCCTATCTCTGTCTGTTCTTAGGCCTCCATTTTGCTTGAGTATGCTGGTTATTTGCTTCTGTCTTAATTTGAGACCTTTGTTTATAGCGTTGAAGCCCCGACCTATTTCGAGTTGTCTCAATGACTGCTGTCGTGTAATTTCTTCTGTGTTACCTTTGTTTCTTCCTGATTATCTTATTTAGTTCGGTCTTCGATTTTCTCTCTTGTTGTCGATGGCTTGAGATTTCTGAGTTTTTCTATGAGATTCCCGGTTTCATCAAAGATTTTTCTAATTATTCGTGTGCTTGTTGGTTTATATATGATGACGAATTCTATCAATGATGTTTTCACTTTGCTGTTTAGTTCGTTGATGTTGATGTCATCTTGTTTGGTAAGAGTTTCAAATCTTTTTTTTCAGTTTAAGCTTGAAGGGTCTAGTGTGTCCTTTTGGTTTGTTCAGTGGTTGTGATTTGGTGTGGAACATTTTTCTGCGTTCTTTGATGGTATTCACTTGCAGTTTACAGCTTACCATTCTATGGTCGCTTCATATATGTTAAATTGATTTAGGATTTCGATGTTCT
>OY735227.1:27857488-27922488 GCA_963457665.1 Thysanoteuthis rhombus
AACCGGTGCGCAATATGCCTCTTCCGCAGTGATTCAGCAGGCATATGTGTATTATAAAGGTGGAAAAGTTCTCTGCAGTATTTTTTTTTCAATCAGGATGAACAGATAAAAACTAGTATATATCTATTACTCATACAAATATTTCCCTCGATTTTCTATGACCTAACGCCAACGCACCTAAAGTTTTCGAATTCCACCTTTATGAAAACGACCTTGGCTACGACGCAATGAAGTTGTCAGTGAAATTTTAAAGATCGAAGACATCTTCTGATTTTTTAAGCAGATAAGGAATTCTGCTTTGGTCAAAACAGATAATGATCAGGTAGTGCCAAGTCCGGTGAATATACCACGAGAGGAAAATTTTTCCATCCGAAATCTACATGTTTTGGTTGACAAAGCAGAGTGCGGCTGCTTGTTGTCATGGAGCAGTATGACATTACGGATTTCCTGTCCTGCAAATGGCTTTTTTTTTCAATTACAGTGTCACCAATAGGATCGGATTTAGACCTCAATGGGTCATACGCCACTCATTTTTTGGGGGCCCTCCATATTGAAATTATATAAGAACTGAACAATAAGCTTATATTGAAACATTAAAGAAAGACAAGTGCATATTTTTCCAATTCTGAAAGGTCAATATTAGACAAAGTAAAAATGTAGGAAATATGCGATAAATTATAAATAATATACAATATATAATAATTATTTACAAATACTGAAGTAAGGTGTCTCATAGTATAACCTGAAAAAGGGATATTTTCCTACATATGCTATCAAATGATTATTTATCGTATTAATCTTTCTTCAAAGGGATTATGATAGAGTTCTACATTTATAGTGTATTGTACAGGTCCTCTTTATGTATTGGGCACGACGTCATAGCGTAGTTTGCGCATTGGCTAATCTGGTCCTGTTCACTAGGTTTCAGAAATTTTTAGCACAGTACGCCTTCCATACCTTATCAAATACTGAGCAATAGATTTCCCCACTTTGCTGTTGTAACGTTTTGTCCATATTTCTTCCATTGTCACGCTCTCTCTCGCTCTCTCTCTCACTCTCTTCCTTTCCCTCTTTCTCGTTCACTCTCACTTTATCTTCCTCACACATTCTCGCTACCATCATTTTTCTCTTTCAAAATCACTTTTTCTTTCTATCAATCTGTCTATTCATCTCAATTTTTTTCATCCCTCTCTCATTTTTTCTTATCATCTCTTCGTCTTCGTAATAATCTCTCTCCCTGGCTCTCTTACATGCTTCTTATCTTAGTCTTCACGAATCTGTCCTCTTTTCTCCATCTCACCCCCTTTCTCTCTCTCTCTCGTTCTATTTCTGTCATCAGATGTCATTTGAAACGTTTAGTTTTAAGTTATTTCATTCAAAGAGATAACTTCTGAATATATTCTGACAGCTGACGTTACGTACATTAAAGATTTGTCAAAAGTTTTTTGTCAATTGATTTTAACAAAGATTTTCAAAAGTAAAATGTTCGGCTTAAGCTTTGCGATTTAATAAGATAGAATGCGACTCAGATACAAATAAAAGAGAATTGTATAAGTTATGAAGAAGGTACTGTGAATGTTCGAACGAGTGATAGGTATTTTTCGAAGTATAGTGTTATGAGATTTCTCGTTGAACAATGCTTCACGGTTGGGTAGACAACCTAAGTTTAATAACGATCAAATCAAAACATAAACAAACGTCTGCTAAAAGAATGACAGTGGTATTCATTATTATTATACTAATATATAATTTCTAATGTATCGTATTTCTAAAACTTTCATCTTTTCAGACAAAGCTTAGGTATCGTCTCGCTTGCTTTACCAATAAATTAAGGGAAATAATTGAGAGAGAAGGAAAGACAGAAGGAGAAGCAGTATTTGCTGGTCGTAACTTTTACAGAAATGTAAGAATATGACGTGTTAAACTGAAACAAGAAAATCGAGAACTGGAAAAATACGAACAAATCTACAAACTGTATTTACAAACACACATATCAATAATATTTACACAATATCTAGGACCTGAAACATTTGCAGTGCTACGATAAGCAACATAATTTTTTCCAAAATCATTTAATCTGTTGATCGCATTGAGTATTCCATTAATAGAGTCCCATTACTCCATAGCGAAAAAGAATTGAATGATTATAAACGGGCTTATTCACATAGGTTACCTGAAAACGTATTCGACGATGAGGAATCAGTAAGTATAACTACAAATGTGACTCGTTGTTCGAGTCACTTCTCTTGAGTGTTCACCTATGTAATTCCAATATTCTGTCTACTACTATTTACTTCTACCGAAAGTGTGCCCCCAGTCCCTTGCACGCCCTTCATTGTAAAAAATACATATCATCATCATTATCAGCGGTAGCCCTTTCGCGTCCGTGGTTGGACATTGACCTTCCCCAGGACATGCCAGACCTCTCTATCATGGGTGTCGCAGAGCTTTCAAGGTCTACTAATTCTAAACCACGCATAATCTTGAACATTTCTATCAAGTATACCCAATCCCCCCTACTTTTCAATTCTGAGATTAACTCATTAAAGAAAGCATTAAATCAATAAGAAAATAAGAAATGAACAAGAAAAGAAAGAAAGAAAGAAAAGAGGAACAGCACAGATCATAAAGGGAGAAGAAAACGGATGCAAAAGAGAGAGTAAGAGTTGTTAAAGGTTAGTTGCACGAGCGTCTAAAAGGAAAGAAAAAAAATGAAACGAAGAGGGAAATTGAAAGCCAAAGTCAGGAAAAAAAAAAGAGAGAGAAAAGGAAAACCAAACTCAGAACCAAAAAAGAGAAAAGGAAAGCAATTGTGGAAAGAAAGAATGAAAGAAAGAAAGAAAGAAAGGAAGGAAGGAAGGAAGGAAGGAAGATAGACAAGCTTGGTGGCGCCAGTCTCAAAATCCTTTGCTTCATATTATTTCTGGACTACGTATCCCATTTCAACTCCTTTAAAAAAGGGAATAAATTCGTCATCAGTTCTTCATCATCATCATCATCATCATCATCATCATCATCATCATCATCATCAGTATTTTAATGTCCATCGTTGGACATAGACCTTCTCCAGGATCCACCACACTTCTCTATCATGGGCGTCGTGGAGCTAGTATTTTCTGAATTTGTCTAGTTCATCTCTCCATTTTATATTTTGTCTGCCTGGGTTTCGCTTTTGATCCCTGGGAATCCATGTTGTGAGTCGTGATGTTCATCTGTTGTCTGCCTTAATCGCAATATGACCAGTCCATTGCCATTTGAGTTTTCTAATAGATTCTATGATGTGTCGAACGTACATTTTCTTCCAGATATACTGTGCTGTCTTACGATCTCTCCATGTGAGGTTTAGCATGATTCTCTCATGCGCACGCTACATGCTTCTCTGTCTGCGGTTCTGTCTGTTGGTTAGTCGCTCACTTCTCTATTATTCGAGTATGACGTCAGTTGTTTTTCATCTGGCCATCGACATTGTTGTGACAAACGGAAATTAAGTCAAAACCTATTAGTTTAACAAAAGAAGGTAAGAAACATACTTTTTCAAGAGAGAAGAAATGAACGAAACGAAGTACAGGACGAGAATGCAAGAGTCGGCCTTCAGTGAAGATCGAACCCTCTCCAATAGTAATGGCCTTTTAGACAAACTTGTCAGGTAAAAAAAAGTGGGGCCAGTGAAGATGTTTAGAGGATGGAATAATAAAAGACAAACAGGAGAAAGAAGTGAAAATCAAAACTAGAATGGACAAGACGGTGTGCTGCAGGGTCGAACTCTACTCCAACTTCTAATCTGACTGAAGATGATTACTGAAACTTTTGTATTGTACATGTGATAGATTAAAAAAAAAACATATGTGGGTTTTATACATCGGTTTACGCCCTTTATATTGCTTAGAATTGTTTTTGTTGTTCTTGTTGCTACTGCGGGAAAACAAAGTCAACTCTAGACTTCGTATAGGGGTTTAACAAAAACAGATTTGAGGTGGCAAGAGAAATACCCAGACGATCCTAAATGGCAATTACAAAATAGCGAAAGACTAAAAAATAAAGAGAAGCCGCAACCATCAGCAATTTTTCAAGGGAAGCAATGATTAATAATTGACTTTGATCAGTCGTTTCATAATAAAAAATAATCAAATTTACGTAAAGAATCAGTCGAGCATGAAAAATTTCTAAACAACTGAAAATATACCACATATTTTATTTATGTTTCTCTCTGTATGACTGGTTACGATGATCTCACATAAACTTTCACAAAGATGACGTCTACTTACTCAGTCAACTATGACCGCAAACTCAAGAGAACTTTGTGTATGTATTACGCTGAATCGTTAAACTTGTTTATTCAACAAATTCAGAAGAAAATATTTCTAAAAAATAAATGAATACATAGTTTTGATTTGATCAGGAGTTCATTAAATCAAGATGAATGTATTTTTTTACAATCAAAAGTTTGTTATCGATGTGAAATCGAATATCTTACCAATACGTAGTTTTAACCCTTTTTTACTGTACAAAAAATAAATAAATACTTTTACAAAAAATAAGTAAATTTCGCCAATTCCGTGTAACACGCACCTTATTAACAAGGACTTAAAATATAGAATATTTGTATCTCAATCGTTTTAATTGGCACAAATATAGTTAGAAAAAAGCATGAGCTCAAAAACTCCCCTTACAGTGTGCAATTTTGTAGGAAAAAAAACTTAAAAAGGTTTATTACTGCAAGGTTTTACACCTAAGGGTATTCTGGTTGCGCTGACACAGGATTAAAAGAGATAAAAAAAACCCAGTAAATTCCATTGAAAATTTGTTAAAAATTTCCTTTTGATATATAGTGAAGCACTGGTGCAAAGTTTCTAGGGCAGATGTTGTGTCTAGTAGTACTGACGCAAGATTTTAGTAGGTTAAAAAAAATGAAAAAAAATATTTCCTTTCATGATACAAAGCGGAGCCAAACAAACATTTTTATAAGATATCAAGATATATGGTGAGTGCTCATGCAAATTCGAAAGATATCATATGTTATGTTCGGCAGTTCTGACTCAAGATTTAAGAAAGTTTAAAGATCAATCCTATCATGCAGGTAGAAAAAAACGCGCACATCAAGCAACTATTATTGATAATAATAAGCAATAACCTTCAAGTGTTTCTCTATAAAACCCTGTATCGTGAGTGTCAATATCTTAAATAATTTTGCTTGAATACGTTATCAAAACCATCTATTTCTTTTCTAAACATCCCGTGTATTCACTGTTTGGTGCTTTCCTCTCAGGGTTTAAATTACAAGAGGTTGGATTGGTAACAATCAGATAAGAGAGAAAAATGATCATAACCATCAGGTCATTCAAAATCTCCTTTATTTGTATGACGTATTTCAAGTGTCGTTTATGTTTACCCATTATTCTTGCGCATGCGTTCTGTGGCCTCGTTATTTAATAGCTACAACTCGTATATATATATATATACATATATATATATATATATATATATATATATATATATGTGTGTGTGTGTGTGTGTGTGTGTGTGTGTGTGTGTGTAAGTGTGTGTGATCAAATGAAAATCTTTTTTCAAATGACATGATATATTGGAAAAAATCATTACTCATTTCATAACTGCTCTATGAATCATATTCACTACTTATTTGAACTAATATCTACTTACTTCATAAATGCATCTCCACACTTTTGCTGCATTTTTACTATCATTGTTGTTATATATATATATATATATATATATATATATATATGTATGTATATATATATATATACATATATATATATATATATGTATATATATATATATGAATAAATATATATATATATATATATGAATATATATATATATATATATATATATATATATATATATATATATATATATATAATTATAAATTTCGTTATATTATATTGAAACTCTTATATTGTTTAATACAATTTATAAACATTCTGTCAAATTATTTCTATCAATTTCTTAATAACATGTATACGTATATTGGCTGAAGTACCCGTCTACGTCGGATGAAAGGGATGATATTGACCAATTAGAGGGAAGGAAAAGTCCTCCTTCATTTTTAATCCATTGAAAGGAGGGTGTTTTATGCAAATTTAGACTCATTGGAGGGAGAAAAGGCCTCTTTCCACTTTGGCTCCTTAAAGGTCGGAATTTCCCCGCACATTTGAACCCCTGAAGGGGGCAAAAGCGTCCCTCCACTTCTGCCCCTTTAAAGAAGGGAAAAAATTCTCTTCACTTTCGGACCCCTAAATGGAAAAGAACAGTTTCTTTTCACTTTGACCATCTGAAGATATATATATATATATATATATATATATATATATATATATATATATATATATATAGATAGATAGATAGATAGATAGATAGATAGATAGATTGATATAGATAGATAGATAGATTGATATAGATAGATGTATAAGAAGAAGAAGATATGAATATGTATATATTCAAATGGAATTGTAAGTGGGCATTGTAGTTACATTGTTCCCAATGGTCAAGGTGTATAAAAAAAAAAAGGAATAAGTAATACACAGCAGTACGAACTAGGAAATTTATGTAAGTCTTGATTTATTCTAGACTGATATTCTGAAAGTACTGGCTACACGACGCCCATGAATCCTGGGGAAGGTCTATGTCAAACGACGGACGTTGAGACACTGATGATGATGGTCAATGCTGAAAATATCGGTGACCAGATAGCGATAAGGAAAAAGGAAGTTCCCATCTTCTCATCAAAATACAACTAAATACTTTGCATCTATAAGACAACCAATATCAAACCACGTGAGTAAAACAGCAAGATTAATGTTAAAAGTGAAGATTTTACTTACTATTCGATTATTAATGATTCATGTAATCTCTGTAAATCAGAACGCTGCCTGGTTTCAAGGCCCTTCCCTAGGCCCCTTGAGTATACATGCTAATTTCGGTTGAGTTTCAGGTAGATACAGTAAGACATAGAACCAGGAGTTTTATGTGATAGACATATCAACTATGATAAATGATAGAATGTATGATATTCTAGATACAATATAAATATAACACCTTTTTAAAACCTTAATGAATTTTTCTCATAACTTTTTATTGTAAAACGTCCCCCTGGTGAGTTTGAACTGCCGATTTATGCTAAATTCAGTCAAGCTGTGCCAATGTTTAAAGGAGGGGGTGCAGATCGACCAACAGTTATTTCAAATAAGAGAATATGTTAGTGAGGATTGACTGTGTGGAAATGGAGAGATTGAGACAAACGTTACATCTCAGAATCATTTATTATCATTAAGATGATAATCAAAGTACCCAATGCATTTTGCTTTTAAAAGATTCGTCAGAGGCACGAACGCGACATACTGAAAAAATGAATAGATAAGAAATAAAATGTAGTTTTGTTAGTAACTCCACAAAGGGAATAGGAGCCAGCATTAAGGCCGAAAAGAATAGACAAAACATTCAATTTAAGGCTGCAAATTGATCTAAACATTTGAAATTTGATATTTCAATATCCGATTTTATGTAGAACTGGGATAGTGATCATTTCAGCTCTGAAGATTTCTACAGATCTCACGTGTCAGTGTATATACACTATTGTTGTGTCTGGCGGACAGTCAAGGCTTTCTTTTGACTCAGTTCTAAAAAAAAAAAAACAAGAAACAACACGAATATGGTCCGTACAGAGATACTTACCTTTTTAGAATTTAATATTGCCAACTGATTGATATCCTCGAATGAGCACTTACACGTCTGGGATGACTTCCACAGTCACAATAACAAATACTATATTAGAAAATAGATTAGGAATGAAAGCCCAGAAGACTGTGGGACAAGCGTACCTTAAAATGAATTCTACTTTTTTGCTGCTAGATATTTCGCTCCGAAATAAAACCAGTATGATACCCTCAATAGTATCTGATGGTATTGAAAATCATGCATGTCGTTTTCTTTGATTTTTATGACGTTATTGACGCGAGTTGCGCACACCACGCAAGCTGTTCACCAACATGAATATCCACCTCTTTTTGGTGGGGAGTTCGATGGCTGTCTCATTACCGATAAAACAGTTCACGTGCCGCGTTTGTAGCCGCAGAGTGTTTGAAAAAGCTTACATTTTCTAAAAAGTTGGTGTGTCAGGTAGGCAGGAGACTCATCTGATTTCAGTTCCACTGAGAATCTTAGAGCTATGGTGAAGGAGCGAATTGAAAATGTCCACATTACTTGGCTCATGAACAGCGGCATACTCGATGGCATTTGACATGGGTGAGGGGTGTATTGGAGAAATAGCGAACAATAATTGCGACCCAGCACATTGAATCAGGTATCAAGTCATGTGGGTCACTTTCGAGCTAGAACTGAGAAGAAAAGTGCACTGCATTTTTGGCTATTCTCAAAAATGGCTTCATAAATACCTTATCTAACCATTTCCGTTAGAAATATGAATGTTCAATAATTCAAAACATATTTTAATGACATTCAAAGAGTTTTCAGGTGATTGGACTCATTCTTATTGTTTGTATTCGAATAGTACACCTGAAGAAGGCCCTATAATGAATCAGATGATCCATCATGTTAACAATTCAAATAACAAGGAGTTGAAAACTCTTTGAAAGTTGTAGGAAGTATTCTTAATTAGTTTTTAAGAAACAGCATCAATTTTTTCAAAACTTTGGTTAGAAAATTTCTCCAAGTATCTGTAACTAAATGTACCTTATCTTGGCAACCATATTAGTCATCAGTATGGGGTTAGTACCAAAAGGGACCATATGATACAGAATATGCATCTAGCCTCATATAAAATCACCCTAAATGGTACTTAGTATCTGATTCGACACGAGGCGTCACAAATGTTCAGGAAACGTCTCTCCTTTAAAAGTTGGATTTCATGAAGTATTCTGTTGAGAAATCAATTGAAAATATCGATAGTAGTTTGACTTAGTAAAAAAAGTAATTTTTTAGTCAATGTAAACCCTTTAAGATTTAAAACAATGTTGGATAGATACCGATTTTACACTGTTATGCTTTACCGTAAAATTCCAAGTAGTAAATTCTATTGTATTTCTTTGTTTGTGGGTTGTTTGTGTCAGTATTAATGGCAAAACAAACACAGACAACACATTCAAGATATCATTTATAAAGAAAATTAAAAAAGAAATAGGCTGTGAAATTTGGATAACTACTTTTTGAAAAATACAGAAATGATTGTGAATCCGATACCGAAGGTTTTATATCACTTTTTGTAAGATTTGACTTACAATTTGATAAACCCAGATTTGAAACGCAAATTAATGTAGATTGGTAGAAAATACAAGCTGAACTAAATCAAGAATTGTTGAACACAAAACCGTATCAGTTAAGGGTTCAAATAGGACTCACCTGGATAGCAGGACGCTGTTTTGAACTCTGACTTTATTTTTCTCTTCTTTGTTGAGGTGACGTCTTCAGAACCTGGCGTTGGTGCCTCTGCGTCGGGTAGGATGGCTAATGGATTGTCCATCTCAGGGTCTGCCATTGTCTATCAATGATTGTTAATAGCCAGCAGAATTGAACTTTCGATTATGATATCCAGTCACAAAGGTCAAGCTAAGAATGAAAGATGAAATAGCCCAAGATCATTGTGAGGATTTCAGGATGACTGGGAAACTTGTTTTGAGACATCGTGGTTGGTTGAGATGGCCTGAAATAAATGTTTTTTAAAATTATTATCATTGCATCACTTAAAAGTTCTGATATGAGACATCATTAAAACTTGATGGTTTTTAGTTTGATATGCTCATTTTTTATGGTTTTAGCTCATGGGCAAGTTTCTCAGAACATCTTTTATACATTTGCTCTAAATGCTAAGCTTCACACACTTTGCTATTGTACATATTATAGCATTATTCTGTCAGTGACCCTACGTTGATACCTGACCACTAAAAAATCATTTTCCTTCCTCTTTTCAATGCTCTTCTATCGTAAAGGTACTTATATTTCTATAATAAAATCATTAGTAATATATATTTTAAAGCACAATCATTCGAAATACTTTAACAATTTAGAATGACGGTTTATTTCTGTAGTAAAATCTGTTATAATGCATTTCGACAATAAAATCATTTACTATGCCTTTTCATAAAACATTAGCGATAAATTTTCATTATATATATATATATATATATATATATATATATATATATATATATATATATAATAGCTTTGTTCAATCTGTAACCGAGATTAACAAATTATCTAAGTAATCTAGCAGGTTCATTCGCCAGTGTAGTGATTTTGATTTAGTTATATCTCACAATATCATGACCTTGCACCAGACAAAGCAAAGCTTTGTAAATGACTATGAAAAGATGATATAAAACCAAATAGTCCTCAAATTTTTACATTGTTTATCCTGATATCCTCGGGCTCAAAAACAGCTTGGGTTTTCAATTGTAACTTCCAGAAATAATTTAGGTATCCAAAGCTGACTCAGAAGAACTGTGTTGTGTTTTTTTTTTTTCAAACTTTGATTTAAGCCTTTGCTCTTTTATTGCCAGCAAATCTTAGAGAGAGAAATTCATCACACTCTATCCCACAAGAGTTGAGTAAAATTTGAATCGAGGACTGCTGTACAGTAATCGACCAAAAAGATAATGTAGTTTATATCTATCTATCTATCTATCTATCTATCTATCTATATATATATATATATATATATATATATATATATATATATGATACAGATCAGGCTAGCAATGCTACTCTCTCTCTCTATATATATATATATATATGTATATATATATATATATATATATGTGTGTGTGTGTGTGTGTGTGTGTATAACAAATTGCAAATGTTTTAGTAATGAATCATCTTCAGGATTTGTGTGTAGGTATTTTGTAATCAGATATTTCTGTTTACCATCGACTCATCCTTCTATAATACAAAGCAAAACTTAATAAAGAGTTTAGCAGAGGGACACTGTTAACTGAATGGAACTGCTGCACTCTCAATTGAGTAAGATTGGGGTCCTGTAAAACGGAAGACAACATTCTCAAGTGGGGTTTTACTGCGATTGTTGTGGAAGGCTGCAAGACACTGAACACGTTTTGGAAAACTGCCCATAATCACCCGATCTAGTTGACACTGACCTACTAAAGATCAATCAAACTACACTAAAGTGACTGGGCTGGCTGTCACGACAAGCTATAAATATAAGTAACTATAAACTTCATTATGTACGATGTGGTCAGAATATTTTTCAGTGTCTATGTGTTCATTCATTCACGACGTTTCTTTTTTAACATAAAAGGTATACATCTCCACTAAGTTGTCAGTAGAGATGTTGGCTTTTATTGGATGAAAAACTTGACTCGAACCACCAAAACAATACAAAAAACAGACATTATAAGATGCCTACAACATCGGGAGTAAAAAAAATGCAACGACCTGGATGCATATAAACGGGAGTTGCTAAGTATGAGAAACATTTTCTTGAGAACCATTTACCAAATCAATTTGATAATAAAAACAGCCTACACACGCAGACGATCGGACGCCACAACGAAACTAAAACCAAGCTCTACCGTAGTTATCCCATCCATCAAAGGTGTTTCACACAAAATCAAAAGATTAAGCCATCAGTGCAACATTCGAACGGTGTTCCGAAGGGTAACCACCCTACGCTCACACCTCTAAAACTAAACCACCTACAGGGGGGAAAAACATACATCCCATTCTGTGCAGCTGCAGTAGATATTATAAGGGGGGAACATACCGACCTGTCAAAAAAAGAATTGAAAAGTACAAGAAGACCGTTTTACACGATGACACGTACAAATCTGGCATGGGGATAACACTTGGAGGTAGCGGGAGGGACATAGGCCTTTATTGGATAATGCACAGATTATTGACAGGGAGAACAATTGGTAAATACGGAGACTGAAGGAAACGGAACACATACCCAGACGAGTCGAACCAGTTAGCCGACCGGGCATTGATATCAATGACATCTTGTTATATCTCATCATTATAGACTTCTAAAAAAAAAAGCAATACGGATTACCCAATGCAAGGGAGGAAACTCGAAAGTAACCGTATAACACAACCTTGGTATGCAAAAAACAACAGCAACAAAAAAACAACAAAAAACGGCTATAACGTGTTCAGTCCAATCGTGTATGTTCTCTAAGTAGTGATGCCACATTCTAGAACATCTAACGAAGGCTGGTACACACAGCCGAAACCTCGAGAATGAATGAATAAATGAATGAGGAAAAAATAGTCCGACCACATCATACATAATTATCAATACATCCCATCCAACAAAATTCAGAAACCGTTAACTTGTTGACGCAAAATTTTCCAATATTAAAAACATGCCGGAAACTTTTGTGTCAACCAGTTTACGGTTCTTCTGCATGAACATATTTACGGTTATTTTATTCATGAGAATTCATAACATCAATTTTCAGTTATCAAGTGTTTTCCCTAGCTTTTTGTAACCTTACTCACGCTTTTAGTGAAATAGTTCATATCTGCCACGTGGGGGTTGATTAAAAAGTTTCCAACGTTTTTAGAAAAAATATTCTATTCATATGAATTCATAACATCAATATTCAGTCATCAAATTATTTTACTTGACTTTCTATGGCGGCACACCACATTTCAGCCAAATTGTGTATCCCATTAAAAATAGAAAATTCCGATTTTGGATTCAATAAATTTTCGAGGAATTTTTCCCTAATCTTGAACTTATTGATCACATACGTAATGCAGTATGGAGCAAAACGAGTGATAGTCTGAAGATTACAGGTTTGGAGAGCACACTGCAATTGAAAGAACTTTATGTTGGACGTTGCCATGCATCAAAATTACCGGTGGAGAAAAGCGTAATGTTCTCCTCAAGTAAGTCAATTTTTTTGCAAAGTTAACGTCTTGTTTGCGCTTCATCTTTCTCCAAACGTTCCTCCAATACATCAGTTTTTTTAAGTCCTGAGATCTTCCGGAGTGTTGATCGCTTTTGAACACAACACTTCTTTTTCAATCCTCTGACGTTACAGTACATCTGAGCGCTCCATTATCTTTCAATCTCGTAATGTTAGTACAATCGTTTATTTGTAAAATCGTCGAAACCCACTTTCTGAGAATGTTTATAAAAAGATCGGATTATATATGCGAATTGTACAGGAAAACTTGTGCTGATATCAATTGAACATACTGCATACCCCGAATAGTGCGGTTTTGATGTAGTACGGAAGAGGTATTGTTATACAAATTAATGTAACTAAGTATAAGCAGACAAAAACACGCATTATGGCCTTGAGAAGTTCAGCTGTGAACAGCACGGAAAATATTGAACGGATTAACCGCACTAATTGAAGTATAACTGTATTTTGAAAAAAGGTTTATTCACTTTGGCATAAAGGGTTTCAACAAACAGCTTACAAAATCAAATGCAGTCGGAGAGTACGTGTCTATCTGTCAACACAAGGATATCTCTAACGATAGAATTGGAAAAATCACTGAAAATAGCCAAAAGAAATTCATACCTGACTTCTTTCCTATGCGTAAATATTTACAGAAATCCTCTTACATTACTTCTTAAATGAAATCCGTATATTTTTCAATCAACCAGATGTTTATATCCAGTGGTGTACATAAGCACGTCTCGTTTTAAAGTCCACTACGGCACCTTGCAGATTCCGTCGCCGTAGTAACGCGAGAACCGGTTCATGTACAAAGTTTCACAGATAATCATGTAAGAACACAGTTTTATAAATAAACAATGATTATGGCAATCTCCTACCAACGACTAATTTGATATGATTATCTTGTAACGACATAGCTAGATGGATTTTTTACGCATCTGATGCTTCCTCTGCCAAAAATAGAAATGGCTGACAATGATGATCAGAAACTGTCACCAAAAATGTCTACATAGGTTTCTTCAGTTTTTAAGTTGATCTTGCTGACTATCTATGTATCGTGTGCCCTGGCTATATCAAATGAGCTTGAGGGATCTAAATATTTATTCGTTGGATAAAGAAAAAAGGCTTTTTTGTTTTTTGATAATCCTCCACCGGAATGTCAATTTTGTATGTGTATGTGTGTGTGTGTGTGTGGGGGGGGGGGTTATTTTGCAATATACATTTAATCTAAATTTGTCCCTCAGTGTCCAGCTACGTTCATACTTGAATTTTAAAAATTCAGACATTTTTAGCGATCGCTGATCAAAAGAAGGCCCTTTTTTCCAATTTTCAATTATTCATTCCCAACACGGCATGCCGCCAAAAGACGAAGGTCACATGATGGTTTTTATGGAGTGACTAACCAGACCTGTATTCTGTCTGCTTTCGGAAAGACGTCATTAATAACAGATAAGACAGAGGAAAAAATCGCTGGTATAAGGGGAAATAAGGAAAAGAACCAACTTTGTTAAAAAGCTATAACGTTGTTTATACGAGTTTGACAGCATTTGGAAACATTTGGCAACAAATGGAAACATTTGATTTTGTGATAAGACTATTTATTTCCAATTGAGTTTTCAATGTTTGGAACAAAAAGTAAATAATCATTGTATCAAAGTTAAAATGAAAGATAAAAACATCGCCCGAAATGCAATGTAATTTATTCGGAAACGAAAAAAAGTTATAAATATGTATATATTGTGTATGAATTGATGATGAATACTGTATAATCAGCTTTTTTTCGTTCCTTTCTTCCTCTATGGCTGTAGTGTGACGTAAAAAGAGAAGAAAATATTCTTATAAACACTCTGAACCTCTTTAAATTAGGTCTGAACGGAAAACATTTCGGCATTCACAGAACTGTCGACTTCCGTCGCAGTTCAAATGACCGATGATAATTGCTTGAAGTGATTTTTCCCAGACATGAAGCTGGGAGATTTCAGAATCAACCATCCTTATCGAAATAACATTCTTCAAATCTTGAGTTTGTTTTAAAGGTAAAATTATTTACGAAGCTTCTTTGAAGCCTAAGGAGATTAATGACTATCAAAAAGGATTTACTGACTCCTCCAATGAATTATTCTCTAAGATTTTAAATGGTATTTCTTTAGGTCAGCACTCTCTTTCAGATTTCCGGTAAGGGAAGGGGGGGTAAAAAGAAGTATTCGGAATATATCATGACCGCAACTCTGTTACGAGCAAAGAATAATAGCATTTTCTACGGATACATTGAATTTGGGTCATCATCATCATCATCATCATCATCATCATCATCATCATCATCATCATCATCATCAGTCTTTCAACGTCTGTCATTGGACATTGACCTTCCCCTGGATCCACCACACTTCTCTATCATGGGCGTTGCGGAGCTAGTATTTCCTGAATTTGTCTAGTTCATCTCTCCATCATGTATTTTGTCGGCCTCGGTTTTGCATCTCTGGGGATCCATGTTGTGAGTCATGATGTCCATCTGTTGTCTGCCATTCTTGCAACGTGACCAGCCCACTGCTATTTGAGTTTTCTGATAGATTCTGTGATGTCTCGAACCCCTGTTTCTTTCCTGATATATTGCGCCGTCTTGTGATCTCTCCGTCTGAGGTTGAGCATGATTCTCACATCTACACGCTGTATGCTTTTCAGTTTATAAAAGAATTGTACAGCACCATTTTCTCTCGCCGTAGATGAGAAGGCCTCTCTCTGTCGGGAGAGGAATGCCCTGTTTGACCAACCCTGCCTGCATTGGACGCCCATGGTCCCTTTCCATTGTGGAACACAGTCTTCCTAAACTTCATTTCCTCTTATTTGACTGTCTGCTAAGTTAAGCTATGCTTAACTTTTGAAACTTTCAAATTATATCTTATATATGTGTCATCATAAGTTGAGCAACTATATCAATCTCTTCGAATGATATCTTTCTTTGAAATTATTCTCTTATTGAGGAGTCTCAGCTAAGAAGTTACGTATTTCGTGATAAAAAATTATTTTGTACACTAATAACCAAAGACATTCGAAAAGGAATTTGAAATTGAAATTCGATCTTGTATATGTCAACCATGGCAGCCATTTAAAACTGTTTTCAGATCAATTGCCTTATCAGCAAAGGATATAATATGATATTGAGGACACAATTAGTTGAACTCATTTAGCATAGATAGTTTTGGTGAATTACGATTTGGATCATGAAATCAGGGAAAATTGAAGATGAACGCCATTTTTCAAGATGGTGTCCATGACAGAATTCAAGATTTAGAATAAATGAAAGCAATAATAACCGAATCCAAGGGTCTATGGTGGATAAGTCTATTCACAGTAACAGTGGGCTTTGCAGACTGTGGCTGCTTTTATGTGCTTGCATTGCGCAAGACAACCCTCCTTACATTTGCAAGAGACATAGGTGCACTGGTTTGCATCTGGTGCACATGTCCAGGAAAGTTTTTTGACCAGCCCCATCTACAATGTGAAGACACTTCTGGTGTGGACCCCAGCATCTGACCTATATTATATTTGTGGAAGCAATATTCCACATTGAAAATATTAGGTGGGATTTATAATTTTATCCATCAACAGCATCATCACCAACACCTCCAAGACCTTCATCACCATCATCAATAGCATCACCATCATCACTGTGATCACCACCATCATCATCACTACATCATCATCACCATCATACAATAACACAACCATCACCATCATCAATAGCATCACCATCATCACTGTGATCACCATCATCATCACTACCATCATCATCACCATCATACAATAAAACAACCATTACCATCATCAATACAATCAGCAGTAGCATCACCATCATCAATATCATAATCACCGCTACCACAACCGATATCACCGCCATCAGCAGCAGTACCATCAACATCATCAGCATCACCTCCACCACAACCATAATCAAAAACAGCATCATCATCACTACCACCTTCAATATTATCTCAAACACCATACAACCATCATCAATATCATCACCACGACAAACATCATCACCATCATCAATATCATCATCACGACAAATCTCATCACCATCATCAATATCATCAACGATTATACCAATGGTAATTGTTTATCATTTGAGAATGATAGCCAAAATAATGATTTGCATTTCAATCTCATCTCACAGACCATTACTCTTGCACTTGAAGTTGAAGTTTCCAAAATATGGAAAGAAAAATCAAGATTAAACCCATTGTAAACGCTTGCAGCAAATGTATTCAATAATGAATTAGCTATAAAAAAAAAAGGGGGGGCGAACTGAGTACTTTCCTCAACAAACAAATGGCTGCCATTGGCAACTTACTGAAAATTGATGATGGCTCACTATTTATTCTCTTTCGGAACGCCTTGGGCTGTAAATCTACCAAAGTATATGCTTTTATAGCAAAGCCCATAATTGGCTTCAAATTTTCAGCTAAGCAGTCACACTATTAACGTGTTTATTAAACTTTACAAACATTTGTTGGCTTTGGGAGATAGGTTTTGTTTGAAATCACGTTTTCTCCATTTGAAGCAAACCTGCAGTAACAAAAGTCTATATCTGATGGCATTTGAGGTACACAGTCATACCCAACCCCATTTTCTGCAGTATTAAGAAAAAATGTTGGTTGTTAAATCAAATGTTCCGATTTGACTCACTTAAAACAAGTTCTTTGGGTTCATTTATGAAATTCTAATATTCGTTGAGAAAAAAGTAAGACTCGGCTGAGCTCAGACCTCAAAACTATACCTGCAAAGTATTTAGAAGAAGAGTAAGCTTAACAGAGGATTGATTTGTGTGGTAGGTAGATGAAGCCTGTCTCTTAAGAGACAGCTCTGTTTGGGGTATGACTGGCCAGTGATGAGGTTTCAATTTTCGTAACGTGCGTCAGATTAGTGATCTTTGCAAGTTTCAAGTCTGTTCGATACCAGAACTTTATTGCTACGTTTTTCTATGGGCATCTCTTTGGCAGAATGTACATCGACACTAATCTTGCTACTTTAAGTGTACTCAATTAGCTGCTGAGTGCATAGGAAAATTGACCATAATGAAGAGTTTTCCTTACTCTTCGCTCATACCGGGAATCGAACCCAAGACTCTCTGCGTGTGAGACGGACGTGCTAACCATTTTACTGTCCGAGAGGACTGATGTGCCTGAACTAATTATTCATAGAAAGGGAAACATCATTTATTGATAATGAAGGGTGAGCGACTAGATCTATTTATTTTGGGGGCTGTTATTTCATCCAGGTGTTGACTAAACAACGTTTCTGTTGGTAACAGTAACAGTCTGATATCAACATCTGCTACATAAAACGTAAAATCAATACGAGTATTGTCCACTTTTCGAAAGTTTGCTTTACATCACTTTTCTGCTCTCACGGTAAAAGATAACGGTAAAACCAACTCCAACTTGGACCAGAGCCTGACTGACTTGCTATCTGGCTATCTATCTATCTATCTATCTATCTACCTTTCTTTCTCTCCCTTTCTCTCTCTCTCTCTCTCTCTCTCTCTCTCTCTACATACACACACACACACACACACACACATATATATATATATATATATATATATATATATATATATATATCACTCGTACTAGCCACATCTTTGGAGCTAGAGGACTAAAAATGTAAACATTTACTCATTATTATGGCTAGGAAAACGGTTTTTAATTGGGGGGGTCAATTTACCATATTATTTTAAGCTAAATTGGTTCTTTAGTTTGAGTCCAGTAGAATTCGCTCTTGTTTTGGGGAATCCTTTCTATGGATCTAACAAAAAGTTAGAGATGTAACCTATTAATCGATCAATTTTTCCAATTTTTCAATCGATCACCCTCAACACAGCATGCTATGGGTTCGATTCCCAGTATGAGCGAAGAGTAAAGAAATCTAGTTAACAAAACCAATTTTGACCCGAGGTCGTACATTTGAAGTGCCCAGCGAAAATCGAATTAACAATCAATACTTCCCTACTAACCACCCTTTTCCCTTTCTTGTACACCACTAAGCAAAATTTAATTTAGGATCTGCTTCTTAGAGCTCCCCTGATGGCTGAGGGACCGTAAGCAGTCACTTTGCACTCATACGCGTCGGGCCGGTTCTGCATTCAAGAAAGATCAATATTTGATTAAACAAACCTGATCAACAAAGGAAAAAAAACGTGTAGTTAACTGTAAATATTTGAATGTTTATTCGTATCATCCTCCGATGTTTCCTGTTGCTTTTATATCATGACCTCTGCCATGTCTTACTGCCAAACCTTTCCACCTCATTCCTCCATATTTTGTCTCGTCTTTTCTTACTGCTTTTGCTGTCCCAATCAGAATTATTCATCTTACCTATGTTAACCCACGCAGCCAGGCGTTACTCCCCGTCTACGCACCATCCCTATCAAAGAAGAGCTTCACGTGTCGTACAACAAATAGGACAATGATGTTGTCCCCATTTCTCAGACGATTCACGAAGCCTCAATCATTGTTTGGAGCTATTAAGAGTTTTATGGTTTTAGTTTGACGCTGTTGATAGACTGCCTGTTTACTCATAGCTGAGGAGAGAAGTGGATTCATGTCCAAAGAGTATTAGTGCAAAGTGAACGCAGAATGTCTCAGCGAAAGTTTAGAATCAGATCTGCGTTCAGTTAACCGTTAGCCATTAACCGTCGTCCCTGACACAAGTTGATTCATTTTGCGAGCACTTATGAATATCAGAACCCGCCAACCATAACTGTCATCATCAACAGCGTAAACATCAACATAGATTTCTTCGGTGAAACTAGCTGGACGGACTGTTGGTTATGTATTTATAAAGCGTACAGATCGAGTTAGATTGCTGAGAATCTATACATTTAATTCGTATTATGTCTTGAAAAAATATGTCTTCTTACCTCCCCTGGATTTTGTTCAATATGCTATGTAAATTTATACTAAATTGGTGCCTTAGTTTGTATCCGGCAGCATACACGCTTGTTTTTTGTTTATTTTTTTTTCAATTCGATGATCACTGCCCAACGAACGGCGAGAAAAGTAACATATTCATCAATCTGCCATTTTTCCAATTTTCAAACGACAATAGTCACATGACAGTTCTTATTGTGTGAATGACCAGACCTGTTCTTTTTTTTTTTTTTTTTTGAATGAGAAAGTTCTTTGTCACTTAAATGTAATAAATAATGCTGAAGGCTGGTCTTCCAACAAGCCTAGAACATATTTCCCATGATTAGTTTTAAAGTAACGACGTAGCTATAAATATTTACTAGGCTTATCCTGGCCTTTTATTCACTTATATAGCTTAGTGGTTGACTCGTTTGTCTCATACGCAGAGAGTCTCTTGTTCGATTCCCAGTATGTGCAAAGAGCGTGGAAAAGTTGGGAAAATGATTAAATCGACTCTCTCATAGAAAAGATATCCAGGTTTCGATTCCTGGTATGCGTAAAGAGTGCAGTAAACTCTTCATTATGGTATTTTTTCTTATGCACTCAGCAGTTCATTGAGTTCACTTTAAGCTATGTAACATAGGGTGGACTTTCATCCTATCAAGGTGGTGATTATTACGAAATTGTGAAAATGAAGTCCTGGTCTTGACCAGACTTGAAATTTGAGAGGATCACAAAGCTGACCCACACAACAGAAAATGGGATGTTACTGCATACAAATTCCGTCCAGAAATTATAAGAACTCTGCGAAAATGACTGATTTCTCGTTGAATTAGGTGTTTCGTGCTCAGAAGATTATAGTGTAAGCGAACTACAGATATACTTCTAAAGTGTTTTATTCCAGGATTAATGGTCAAACGAATTTAATTCTGTAATTAGAGCTCATTTTTCGGTGTCCAGCAATTATAAAAACACTAGTGAATTTGATGCTTTTCTGTAAGTCTAACGCTGAAGAGCTCTCTAAAAGATTATCTGAAAATGTTGAAAGATTCCATGCTTGCGTCAGACGAAATATCATTCTTACTGAGTAAAACATGACGATAATGGTACTCTAAGATCTCCCTTGTATGGAAAGCGCCTCCTTTTACAGAATTCAGGGAAGTCTCGGTCTATCATTGATCCGTGATTCGTTCAGAAATCCTAAATCCAATGGTTAAGCGCTGAAACGAGCTGGCAAGAGAAAGATTTTAGCACGGACTAGAAGACGAATTGTAAGATGCCCTATAAACAAAAGGTGTTTGGAAAATTGCAGAAACAATGAGCCACGCACAGCTAGTATAGGAATCTTCAGAATGCAATATCTTGGTCAGTAACTCTCATTTAGCATTGATTAGAACTAAACTACTGCAACTTTCTTTACATAATCGACAACGAGAAAATGACTGCTCGTAAGTATGGTGATGGACAAATCATGGTCTGAGGTGGCTTCACTAGCTGTGGGCTACACTTTCTTGTTATCGTTAACGGAACTTTGACAGCACTCACGTAGCAAAAGATGCTTGATCCCAAGCCTACCAATAAAGGGAGAGGTTTATCTTTCAGTAAGACAAAACTAGTAGCCATTTTGCAAAGACAACTGTTTCGTACTTCATTGATTGCTCTTCGTCTGATATATGGCCTGTCTTCTCTCGAGACATGAATCTCATAGAAAATGTATTGTTAATGATTGTAGGAGATGTGTACACTAGCTACACCAAATATTGCATTCTTGAGGAACTGGAACAGGCTATTATGTATGGATTCGAGATAGTCCCTCGATATAAGCTCTCTAAATTGGTAAACTCGATGACAAATCTTGCCATTTAGGTTTTGAAGACAAAAGATGCAGTCATAAAGTCTTGACTTTTTTTGTTGAATAAAGGTTTGTTGACTTTTGTAGAGCTTTTTTTATAATTACTTGACATCGTTTTTTTATACATGTTTCCGATTAAAAAAAACAACACAGTCTCTTAAGACGAAGAAGAAAAATCGAAATTTACAACCACGCAGGAAATACTTTAAAATAACCTACAAACGTTGAAAAACCATATCCACCAAGGTTGGCGAAGGTTTCTTCCATTTTCAAACGTATGCTTGAGTGTTTCAGTGCTCCTTTCTGTTTTGTCTACACTCTTGAAAACTGGTCTCAGTACTCCTCTAGACTCCTTGTAGATTTTTTTCAATTTTAGAAAAAGAAGCTTTTTCGACATTTCGGGGGGTCTTATTTTGATTATTATGATAATAACATCAAGATTATCCAGAATCTAAATGTCAATAGATTTTTCTACTCTATGTTAGATGGATATTTTAGCCCTAAAAAAACGCCAATGATGTCATGAATGTAATCTATTCTGACCATGTTTATTCTTCAATGGAATTTCTTTTTACATGACTTCAAACTTTGATGCCAAGCCTGTTCAATTTCAACCGTAATGGCGAGTTTAATAGAAGTCTGGACTCAGTTTTAAACAAATTCCACTATCTTTTTCTGAATTTGCGGTGTTTTTATTATTTTTTGACAAAGTATACAACCGTAGGAGTTGTTTCTTATGTAATGGACACTTTATCTTGCTTTTTAGCTCAGTTTGGCACAAGGGCAATAGTAATGAGGAACTCTGTGAAAACAACGCGAACGAAGTTGTTTGTGATACAAGTTTCCTATCACATTACACTAGACATTTATAGCATCAACTTTATAATGCTTTTTCCACAAGTTAATAGCAAATTGTTGGAAATAAAGTAAAAAAACAACGCAGAATAGCATTGTGAGATGAGGGAAATGTTTTTCAAAAAAGAATGGAATAAAGTATAAAAATAAGTAAAAAATATTTTCTTTCAGGAAATTCTTACGAGGTGGGGAAATTTGAATTCATTGTTTGAACACTGCTAACAATATAGGCTTGTCATTGATCAGTGAAGTGTAGTCTATATAAACAAACATTTCACACATTCAGCTCCAACGTTCTTTCTTTTGTTCGCTGACGTATGTTGGCCAAAATTAGAGCAATGGGAATTCCAAAAGACAAAATGACAGTGACTGTTTCCTTTTCTGCGTTAAATTCAGAATATTTTTGCGTTTGATTCCACTGTTCTACTATGTATGTGTAGAACAACATTTTTTCTTCACAAATTTTGAAGTTTTCTCTGGTCACAGTTTTTAGAAAAAATTATCTGTGATTTTATTTTTCGAATGTTTCATTTTCGAATAAAAGCAGAAAACTTGACCATTTAAACCTGAGATGATTAAATCTAATTATAAAGGACTATATAGATTTAGTGTTATTGTTTTGGGTTGGTGTTAAAGTTTAGGTTATGTAAGTCAATTGCAAAAAAGATAAAAGCAGTAAATTTGTTATGATCTCTATGGTAGTTTCACCACTTGAAAAAAATAGCCTACTCCGTTCATGTTTTGAATTTATCGTAGAAAAAGTAATAATTTCCTAAATACATCACTGGTAAGCAGGTATTAGTTACAGCAGTGTGCAGAGAACAGAATGGAGGCTAGGTGCAATTTCAAAACGGGGACGTTACGTAAATGACATCGTTTGGAGCGTAACTGGTAAAGTGGTGCACTTGCACACGTTCTGTAATCGATAGGCTATTATCCAAACTCGTAAATAATGCCATTTCATTAACCTCTGTCAACGAGGTTGCAGAGATATATGTAATTGGCCGTGGCAGTCCGTCTATCAACACGATGTCACCGAATATCCTCAATGAAATTCGATGGAATTTCTGTGGAGGGCTGGACAAGAGGCCATGGAAGGACTGATTGAATTTAGGGACGGATCTGTGTACAATTACCTCCCCTACGTTGTAGTTATATTCGAAACAACATAATATCCTCCGATTTCATGTCAGTTCACACGATATCTCCAGAATTTCTCAATGGATTTCAATGGTATTTTGTGGAAGAGTGGACAATAGACTACGGAGAAACTGATTAGATTATGAGACAGATCCATGCAAAAGTACACCTTCTTTGCCAAAGGTGTGGCCAGGTGTAGGCGGTCTCTGAGTGCTTTCTAGTTTATTTTCCATTTTATTGAAATAAATCAGTTAATTCTTATTCTTTTCGTAAAATTCAAAGATAGATAACGTAAAGACAAGCGAGCTAGGTATTGCACGCACAATTCGTTTCAAGTTTTTTTCCCAAAGCCTGTGGAAGGGAGAATGCATCTAATAACCTGGCATATTTTCTTAATAATATCAGTTATATTATTAACGATTTTTCAATGTATAACTGAAATGATTTTATGAGTTATTGAATTTGATTTTAATCTTCGTACGTGCCGTACAAAGCATCAGCGTGTAGTGACCAGAACCAGAGCATTTTTGCATGTACTACTGATCGCTTGCGCTCGAATGGTGTTCAGTACCAGGCCTTCATGTACCAGTAAATAAACATAACTACACCAAACAGAATAGTAGATTTTTGATTTGATGAATAAAAAAAATCACAAAATCACAAAGCTGTTTGATGCCCATAATTTGGACTTCGATGTGACTTGGAAAGCCAATACTGCTCAATACATAGACCAGTGTTGTCCAACTTTTTTCATCACTAAGCACAGTGAGACTCGCACTAAAATTGGCGAGGCACACCATCAATATTCGAGGATAGATTTGTTCATTAAGAAGAAAATGAATGATAATAAAGTGTTCATTAGTTAAACAAACGGATAATTTTTCAATTTAATTGTCAAAAAGTATATTGTTGATAATGGTTTTCATTTGAACATTTCATGCATATGAGTCAATATTTTACATCGAAACTAGATATCAGTGAAAAAAATACCTTCCATCGAAAATGATATGAGAAAAGCAATTCTACTCTACGGAATACAGGAGAAGATTAAAAAAACTTCCAAGCGAGAAGACCAGACGTGGTGATCGTTGACAAGGGAAGGAGGATCTGCCAAATAATAGACGTGGCCGTACCTACAGATCATAGATTACATACGAAAGAGAGTGAAAAACTAGGGGAGTACCAGGAGCTGGCAAGGGAACTGAGCAAGATGTGGAATATTAAAGACAGGGTAATATCAGTGATACCAGCAATCGGAGGCGCACTCAGAACCGTACCTAAGACACTGAAAACAAGATCGGCGGAACAGGAGATAAAAGGAAGGATTGAGACTATACAGACCACAGCACCACCGTGGACTGCACGAATACTGAGGAGAGTAGTAGAAATATGAGATCTACAACCCCAGCTGTTAGCAATGGCCTAATGGCAATAACCACCAAGCAACTGGTGTGAAACTGTCAGACTGCGAAGAGGGCTCGAGACTTGAGGAGACTTGCTGTCACTCAGTCCCCAGGAGTGACCATCTAGCAGCTGGTGTGAAAGTGCAACCACAGCACTGCAAGGAACTGCACGGATATTGAGGAAAGTGTTAGAAATGTAAAGACTGCAACATTAAATGTTAATAGTGACCCATCAGAGGAAGGGAAATGAAAGCAGAAATATAAACCACAGCTATGGTATAATAGGCGAAAGAGAGAAGAAATGGCTGAAGACCTGAGGAGATTTATCGTCACTCAGCCTTCAGCAATGACCACCAGGCAACCGGT
This sequence comes from Thysanoteuthis rhombus, assembly GCA_963457665.1. Lineage (NCBI taxonomy): Eukaryota > Metazoa > Mollusca > Cephalopoda > Oegopsida > Thysanoteuthidae > Thysanoteuthis > Thysanoteuthis major. The sequence goes on from OY735227.1 coordinate 27,882,918, forward strand.
GTGAAACTGTAAACCGCAGCATTACTGTGACCTATGAGCATTAGGAGAGAAGGGCTGGAGACTTGAGGAGACTTGCTGTCACTCAAACTCCAACGGTTACCACTAGGCAACTGGTGTGAGATTGCAAATAATAATAATAATAATAATAATAATAATTGAAATATATAAGGAAGTATATTTCATCTCCCAAGATCATGTCTGTCAAAGTTATTCTCAAAATAATGCACCAAAGAAATTTTTCAACTTATTCAATTTTTAGATGTGTCCTCACATCTCTGTGAGACATTTTTAAATTCGTCAGTCGGTTAGTAGGTCTGTCTATTGGTCAGTCCCAGTTGTGTTAAACAACAGAAATAAGGAGGAAGGAAGATGTGTTATATCATTAAAAGGTGTGACATCATTAAAATAACATCAACCGATATTTTGTTTACCAGCTAAGGCAGTCATAAAAGAATATCCAAGGTCTGCATTTTTGTATTTAAAAAAATGCCAGAAATGACCATAAAGCGCTGAAAATGGATATTTACTATTTTTATTGAAAATAATACTTGCAGACTATTTCCATATCACAATATTTTACAAGTAAGAAAATTAATTGATCAAAAAAAAAAAAGGCCTCAAAAGCCGCTACTACCAAAGATGGTGGACGTATCGTTAAACGTGTGGTTCTTTTTTTTCCAAATAATTGATGTTTAATGTTTACCGGTTGATAACGTCAAAAATCATTGACTTTCAAAACTCTGTTTCTATCAGTGTTTTCATCTCACCCCGATGAAGCTGTAACCAGCAGAACATGTAAATAAATCGTTGATTTTACAAACAATTTGTGTTCCTTTCCACATTGTCAGCTATCAATATCGTATTCATTCGAATAAGTTTGTGACATCAGTTAAGTTATATGCATCTGCTCTCAAATACATGAGAAATAATATCTTCGTACTTCCCACATGATTTCTGGCTTCTGTCCAAAGAATTTCTCAACCGGTTTAGCGAGAAAAAAACAAACAGACAAACGATTTGCAAGTCCCCATCAAAACAAACAAAGCAGTGACTCACCTTCATTATTGTTGTCAAGGCAATGGGCACCAAGGAGACATTGGCAGCCACTTACTCAATTAATTGAGGATGCACACAAACACATACACATACACACGCACATACACGCACGCTCACACCTTGTCCAGTGATGATTGTTCGAATTTCTATCACAACATTTCTATGTATTCAAATGATGGCATTTATGTACTTGTAAAATACAATGATCGATCAATAGCCGTAATCTGACACATGCTTATTAGTTAAATTTTGATCAGAATTTTTTTGTTTTGTAATGTTTGATCTCTGCAACTGATATTCACCACGAGATTAAATACGTTGACAAGGAAGGAGAGGGTATTGAAAAAATAAATATTTGTTGAGTAAAATAAATACTCTTTTTATTACCAGGCAGTGCATATATTGATGTATCAATGTATATTATCTTTTCAACAGCTGACGAGGTTGACTATGGAGGTAACAGTTTTTGCCGTTGCAGCCTGAACAGATAAGGTGGTTATAGGAGAGTGCTTCGTCGACAAGAAACTCATACCACCCAGCATGTAAATAAAGAGATAATATCAATAAACCAATTAGGATATATGAGGATGAATCAATACAACCGTTGTCTGACACAGATTTGTAGTTATTAGCTTAAATTTATAGCTATTTACAGAAATGCGTAGTTATTAGCTGAAATATGTAGTTATCAGATGGAATTTATAGTTATTAGCTGAAATATGTAGTTATTAGCTGGAATCTATGATTATAAACAGAAATTTATTGTTATTAGCTGGATCCTATCGTAATTTGCTCAAATGTGTTGTCATTAGCTGGAATTTGTAGTTATTATTATGAAATATTTGTAACTCATCAGTTCGGCTCAGTCAGTAAGAGAACCAGCTATCAATCACTTGGTCATAGTTTCAAATCACGGTATTGAGATGTCAATTTCATAGAGGTATTTATTTATTAGAATGAAATGGGCCCTCGTGTATTTGTAACGATTAGTTTTGTTTATACATATATACATAATACTTGTCAGTTCAGCTCAGTCGTCCAGAAACCATCCTCCCAATCATTCGATCGTGATTTGAAGTCATGGTAACAAATTATCAATTTCTACTCCATTAAATTTGATGAGGATTGTTATTGTTGTTCTTGTTCGTGTTACGGTAAAAAAAAAACGAAGTTAACCCCAGACTTTGATCTGAATTTGACAAAAATAATATATCTATTGATGTACCTACATATGCAACGTCCGTCTTTTTTCCCTATATACCTTAACATCACTTCTAAAAAAGAAAATGAATTAGCAGCAGCAGCCATCTAGCGTCCGTCGTTGGACATATACCCTTTCTATCATGGCTGTCACAGAATACTTTCTGAACTTGTTTATTTCGTCGTGCAATTTTATGTTTTGCCGGCCACAGTTTTGCATATGATCTCTTTGGATCCACGTTGTATCGATTGCTATTTTCTAATGAATTCTATGATATCCCTGACTCCTGTTATTTCTCTAATATACTGCGCTGCATTGTGATATATCTACATGAGGTCGAGCATGATTCTTTCATGTGCATGTGCTGACTCTCTCTCTCTTTCTCTCTCTCTCTCTCTCTCCCTCTCTCTCTCTCTATATATATATACATATATATATGTGTGTGTGTGTGTGTATGTGTGTGTGGTGATCCGACAGAATTCGGGTAAAATGACAATAGGAAAGTGAATTGAAAATTGAAAAAAACCAGGTGATACATCACAAATATTTCATCATTACGTGGGCATGTTTTGATTCATTTCAATGGTTGTTAGCCATCTTTTTCAGACAACTTGCAGTGGTACAGAGAAAATGATTTCAGGAGTGAAATGGGGATATTTCTGTGCTGTAGGTTGTTTACTAGGAGTTTTGAGGGAAGGTGTTTGTATCTGTGTGGTCGAGAGTCTGTACACAGATACTTTGTATGTATTCAAGATATATCAATGTAATATTCATCAGAATCGTAAAACAGAGTGTTCAAGCTTCAGAATAAAGACTAAAACTGAGCATCGTACCCTAAAAATAACGAATATATCGCGAGCGACCTTGTATCCGATTTTCTCAACGTGTCAAAAATGGCGAGTACGCGCGTGTGTTGGTGTGTGATTACCTAACACCTATTTCATAAAAACGTCACCATATATATATATATATATATATATATATATATATATATATATATATATATATACTTATTACCTATTGAATTAATTTTGACTAATATTTACCTTCATCTTAATTTTTGATAATTACTTTTATCAGAAAAAAAAACAAGGGTAAAAAGTGGTCCAATTGGCCAAACTCTCTCGCTCCATTAAAATCTAAAAAGTAAACTAAACATTATCTATTTCTCCATACATAATTATTCCAAAACTACGTGTCCCGTCTCAACACCTTTATTAGTAGTTCCTGTGAATGTGATTTACAAGCTTCAGCAAAACAAGTCAACAAGTTGGGGTTTAGAATGAATGAGTTTGTCATCAGTTTTCATGTACTTCATCAATGTAATTTGTGCATGAGGTCACTGGTTTTGGTCTGGTCATTGTCATCTGTCATTGAGGAGTTTGAAAATACTATATCTAATAATTAATGTACGCTCGTATACATGACTGTGTGTCCCGCCAATGTCGACTCGCTGTGTTTTATTTATTGGTTCAGTCAACTGATACAAAATCGATTGGTTTGGTTTCTCAGGACTAGCGTCAGCTGGAATTCATTGTTGCTATTGTGTTGGAAAGATTCATTAATTATTAACATTAGTCGAATACTAGCCCCACGATGGCGTTTTCAGTTTGTATACATCATTGCCAGTGTTATTTTTTGTCACCACTACCGACAAGAGATTAGTTCAATCACTGTCGCTGGGTTTGGTTCATTTATGTGTCCCGACATTAATATGTATCTATTTATTTATCTATTCAGAATTCGTCCAGCCCTAGTAGTAGAAACTTGACATGCACATCCCTCAAGAGTAGGGAAATCTAGTTTATTTTTTCTTTTTGAAAACCCTTTTAAGTAGGATTCTATTGGGAGGGAGCAATTTACAATGAAATTTTATGCCAAATCGGTACCTTAGTTTGTGTTCATGCTTTTTTTTGTTCTCTTTTTTTAATCCTACATTTATCATTCCAACCATACTGGTAGTATTCTAATCTCTGCAATTTGATTTTGCTGATTAATTTACGTGGTTAAAAGCAGCATATATGGGTGGTGGAGATTCATAATTTCCCTTGGAATATTCGATTTTTTCTGTTTGTTACTCTGTAATAGACTTTTCCACTTAAGGTTGAAAATTTTGAAAATGGAAATATCTCCTACCCACCATTTCAAAAACAATAGTCTCACCCAAGTATTTTTTGCTACATAACTTCTCAGTAAAATCATCATAAGTGTAAAAAGCTTACTATGTATCGTTTCAATTTCTTCTAGATGTACTGCTGAAGTGAGATGTAAAATTTAGAACTCTTTTACAACTAAAATCGTCCTGACAACACGATCAATTGCACAAACCGGAAACTGATTATTTCTCACCTTTCATGCATTATAAAATGAGAATCACATTATACACAAAGACAAAATATATTGAAACATTTTACGTACAAAAACAAGAGTCATGTTATACCCTAATAAATACATTATTTTTCCATGTCAATCAATTTGTGCTTTTAAAAAATCCACGTGTCTGGAAATTGAAAAATCATATTTTCAACAATAATTAGGGAAAATAAGATATATAAACCGGATCGAGGTTCAAATTTTTTACTCAAATTGTAGGATTTTAATCAATTTGAACTAATGTCTCTAATTTGACGAATAACTAATCATTAAAATATACAAATGATTAAATAATTTTTAGTAGAATTGGCCCCACTATCCGAAAGTAAAGCTTTCCCCGAATGGAAAAAAAACCTTAGAAATATTTTGAACGTCACTCAGACCTCAGATGTGGTAATTATGGTATACGAGGCCGAGAGGTCAGAGGTAGGGTTTGTAGGAGGTATAGTATACTGAGTTGCATGAGAGAGAGAAAGAGGGTCCGTATTGCCTCTATGACGACTCGCTACACAACGAGTACTGAACCCTACTTTCGCTGATCACCCCTTATCCGTAAAAGCAAAAAAAGAGGTGTGAAGCGAACCTTCTAAAGTCAAGAATCTTCATTTTATCAAGTTGTATTGAATATCATATTCAGGTATACCTTGATAAGTACACTTAGTTCATTCCAGACTTTCCTGTACTGTTAAAAAAAACCCTGTTCAAGGTCTTATTATTATTCGATGCAGTTTTTTCCATCTCATACGTGGGTACGTTAATTTGTACTGCAATAGCTTAAACACGCTTTAAACGTCAAAAACATGCTTTAATCAAAACGGCTCTAGTCAAGGTATTCCTACTTACATTTCGGTCCCGTTTCCTCTTATCAAAGATTCCCTGTGCAAGGGTTTGAAAGCTGTCCCAACTCTTCCTCTTATTCCGTTGACTGGGCCGAAATTTTCCGACTGGTAACTGGTCTCCACTTTCATATATAAATCAGATTTATTCCTTGGTCGTTAAGGCTAACTGTTGTAGTAACCTCTCATACACGGATGATTGATTTCAGCAGCTGTTGTTATCGAATTGTTTTCATCATTTGCTTCCAGTTGAATTATAGGTCGAATCGGTGATGGTAAATTCATATGTGGATTTCATAGTATATGGCTGCGTGTATATTCATTTGTTATAGCCTGCATGTAGATGCGTTTGCATATGTATTGCTCTGTTTCTCGTATTATGATGCATTTATTACTGAATATATGATTGAATGTTTGTGCAAATATATTGGGATATATGCTAGCTTCCATAGATTCAAGGGTATCTATCTATCTATCTATCTATCTATCTATCTATCCCAGTCTAGTCACGTTTGCTTCATTCTTTGCCAATGTTCATCTAGCTATGTTTAATATCTACTTATCCATTTAGCTAGTTAGCCAACCAGCTTGCTATCCAACTAGCTGTGTGATGGTGTATGACTCAGTATATGTAAGTACAGCGCTGGCATGAGGGTTTCGTGTGCCCTCAGATATGCAAACAAATTCGCATAAGGCTTTAATGCACCCAAGGCGACACTTAAAATCTACAGCCCTAGTGCTCAATCTTTTAAATTTATCTCCTGAAAGGTCAACATTGCTTCCTTCTGGGGTCTGTACCCTTTATGTCTCTGCGCTTCAAACGGCTGTCCAGTTCGGCCTATTGGAAGCGACGGCCTTGTATGTGTATTCTATTTTCCGAATAAGTGTGTGAAATGTTATGTGCTTACTTTTAATTAAATCGAGAGAGCTTATACGCTTATCTTACTACTTCCTATTTATATTTGAGAATATGAAGCTGTTCTGCACTTGTACCTTTACGTACATATAATTCTATCGTGTGAAAACGTGCATGCGAAAATACATGTGAGAAACGAAGTAACACATCAACTAACATAATATGCTACGTGTATTTGTATATTTTTGTCGGTAACAATTGTCAATAGAGAGAAATATTGGGTGTTGATTATAGAACAGGCTTTCTTGTTATCAATTTTTGCGAAGTCGTAAAAAAATCCGGTTTAAAAAGTTCTGTTTTGATTATTTTCAAGTTCAATGCAATTACATTATTTAAATACTGCAGTAATTTTCTGATGGCATGGGTAAACTATGTATAATGCCTTTTTACGAATAAGAGGTGTCTAGTAGAAAGTATATATGTTGATAACCATTTGCCAGTTTAAATACATCCATTCTCTAAATGTGTCGTCTGTATATACCTGTTCTCCATTAATTGTCCTCGCGTGTTTGATATTTGCAGCCGATACGTCTTTTGTGCGCATGTGTACACGTCTTACAAGTCGTCTGCCACAGATTTCTGGAATAATACTTGTGTCCATATACGTAAATGTTCAAGTGTGCGTTAGTGGTAGATGCCCTATGTGTATGCTTTTTTTGTGTGTGTCTACGGTCTTTCCCAAGTGATTAAGCAACACGGAAGCTTCGTGTTTACCCGTAGGACATCAAAGTTTAGTTGTAGACTGGCCAACCTGTCATTGTTGTTCATTGTTTTTGTTTGTTATTGATTTCACCTTCCGGTTGCTATTATTAATCAAGCAGTTGTTTTTTTTTACTCAGCAATTATTCTTTCTTTCTCTCTTTCTTTCTCTCTTTCTTTCTCTCTTTCATTGATTCTTTGTTTATTCCTTTGTTTATCTTTCTGTCCATTTCTTCGTTTCTTTCTTTTTTTTCAATTCATTTTTTTTCTTTCTCTGTTTCTTTCTATCTTCCTTTTTTGTTTCTGACTTTTTTGTCTTCCTTCCTTCTTTTCTTTCTTTCCTTTTCTTTCTCTCTTTTTTTCTTATTTCTTTCCCTCTCTTGGTTCCTTTTCTCTTTCTTTCTTTTCTCACTTTTCCTTTTATCTCTTTTTATTCTTTCTTTCCTTCATTCGCTTCATTCATTTTTTCCACTGGAGGTGCGAAGTGGCTGAGCGGTTACCGACTCGGACAATAGACTCAATGAGTCGAGTTCAAACTCTAGTTAAAACAGTTTGTATTCGCTTCGTACAAATTCCTTTGAGGAAACTATATACCTATCTCTCTTCCAAGCTATGGATGAAATAGCGCAGAGTGAAATGAGTGACGTCAACTCGGGTGCTTGTCGCCTCCAAGTCTATTTCACGTATCGAGTAAGTAGTAATGAGATGTGTGGAAACCAAGTAAGGACGACGACTGAAGCCGTAGCCATTCATGAGGGTACTATTACCTTGTCATTCCACTTTTTTCTCCATTGTTCTTTATTTGCCCCTATTCGTCTGTCTATCTGTTACTCTGCTAGTCCACACGATATCTCCAAAAGGTCTCAATCAATTTCAATGAAATTTTGTGGGAAGGTTACCAATAGCCAACAGACGTTATTCAATTTAGTATTCAAACATGTAATGTCAACCCCCGCAAACCCCTACATCTTAACTATATGTCCGCACCACACGATATCTCCACAAGTTCTCAATAAGTTTTAATGATATTCTGTGGAAAGGTGAGTCAGGGGAGAAGTGATTAACTTTTGAGGCGGATACATTGATTTTTCTTACAGTTACCTACGCTGCATCGTAGTTATATGTCCACACAATACCTCCAAAGGTTCTCAGTGAATATCAACGGAATGTTCTGGGATTTTTCTTTGTTACTGTTTATCAATTCTTGTTCTTGCATTATTTTTTCCTCTATCTTTCGCATCATCCTTAGAATTTTGACCAGTATTTTTCTACATCTTATTCTACGCTTTCTTTCTTTCTTTCTTATTTCATCAGTGCTCTTCATTGTCCCTTATTTTCATTCACCCACACTTCCGTTCACTTTTCTTCCATTCTTCTTCTTTTCTATCTTTTTGATTCCTTCCCTCTTTCCGTCTATTTCTCTACCTCGTTTTCAATTCCGTTACTTATTCTTCCTTTTTGTCTCTATGATTATGCTTGTTTCTCTCTTCCCTCTAACTTTCCATTCTCATCCCTTCTTCATACAGAAATTTATTTCTTCGCTTTTCCTTCATCAGCTCTTCCTTTCTTCCTTTTTCACATTCATCGCAGTCTTCTTCCATTTTCATTCCTATATAATTTCATTTTCACTGATTCTTACTTTCCTTCTGTTTATCATTGATTAGTCCTTGGCCCGTCTCTTCGCTGCGAGTGTTCAGCAATAGGCTCAGTTAATGGTTGTCACAGATTGTACATGGGTGACACGGTAGGAAAACAGAGGAGAGAAAACAAAGTAAAGTCGCTCAATAAGAGGATAGGAAGAGATCAAGGAGAAAAAAAATAAGGTTTGGTTGTACAATAAAGCAACATATCTGGCGAATATCAATTTCGTAAAATGACCTGTTGTTTCCCAAAGTATAGCGATCTATAGAGATGTTTTCTCTCCTTTTTTGCTTCCCATTTGTCTTTCAGTCTTTTCTCCTTCCTAAGCCTCATCAACGCAAGCATCCTGATTGTGTCTAATCCTTTACTCTATTCAAAGAAACCCTTACCTGTCATCAATCACTTTCTCTTCTTTCATCTCCATGACGACTGCAATTCTGATATAATGTGCAGCAACTGCTACTTCCGGTTGGGCTTTAACGTCAGGAATACGTGGTATATTTTTTCAAACGAATCAATTGTAAACGAGTCACGTTTACGAAAATGTTCTCTTCCAACAAAAAGGTTCCAAAAGCTAAATTGGTCTGAGCATTTTCTAACTCCCTTAAACTGATTTGATTTATTGTACTACCTAGAAGATCGCTGTTATCATTCAAGTCAATAATTTGAAGAAAAAAAGGCAATTGTGAACTTTCGCGTTTCAAAATGGCCACTTCTCTTGCTGTAGACTGGCTGGCGCTGATACCAGATTCAAAGTCAAAGAAGAATTCGAAAATAACCTAAAATACTAACCCCGAAAAAAAAAAATAGCCGTGCAGCTGGACGGATGGTCATTTTGAAACGGGTAAGGTAACAATAGCCGAAAGAAGTAATAAACATCGATTGCTGCACTAATTGAAATAATACTTTTGCTATGATAACTTTTGTCCGATAACAGATGATGAGTAAATAATTATGATAAATTGATAATTTCTTAATCAAATTAAAAAGTACGACAAGCAAATTAAGATACACAGCAAGATAATTAATATATTCAGCAAGCAATTAAAAATATGGAAAACAAATGTAAAAAAACAACTGGTAAATTTTGAAATACAGTAAGCAAATTAAAGCATGTGGCATGCAAATTTAAAAAGAAATACGGTAAGCGAATTAGAGAAAAAGCATATTAAAAAGACATACCAACTGAATTAATGCAAAAACAGTAATCATATATTATAAGTTCAAGACCAGATGTGGTGTCATGAATGATTGGGGCTTTGTCTCATGAGACCCAGTAATGCTCTGTGTAGTCGAGTCAAAAGGGCTCAGGATTCGATCTGAGACCTCAAGACGAGCACTCTCGAGCCTAAAGAAAATTTTTGATTCATCCTACCCACACGTTCTCAAATGAGGTATCCCCAAATTAGATCGACCTTGTGTCACACTCTGTTTTTATGGATGCTCGCTCAAATAGGAAAAATGACAACATACAATTACTACTACACTTGCTGCAAATGTTGATTTTTAAAAGCAAAATTAATTGGAACTTGTTTCTCGATATGATTTTAATTAAATTATAGTTTACTATTTTTGAAGAGCAACACTACAACCTGGTTTTGCGCTGTTCGACATCAAAAGTTTTATTTAGTGAATATGAAAAAAGTAATAATTCTAATACTCGTCAAAACTCAGAATAATAGAAGTGGCTTATCTTACCTTAATTTGCCCGAAAAGGGTTTAGATATTTCTATAGTTATAAAAACTATTTAGTGACCGTTATAGGGAACTTATTATTACGCAAACTTGATGTTTGTCACAGTACTTATGAAAAACTCACCAATTATCTGTCAGTGAACTTGGGTTATAATAAAATAATCATTTCAATTGATGCAACACTTGATGATAATTAGCATTGAGCAGATATCTTCTGTCACTCTGAGGAACGTAAAAATGTTATTCATGTTCTAATAACATAATAAAAATGCTGAAACACAAAGAATGATAGAACCAGCACCATGATTTCAATGATGTGTCCACCATTCGTACGTCGATATCTGTGATCACCGATTTTAAAATGATTCTTAACAAAGTAGAAATAGCATTACTAGTTGTTGCAATTGCAAGAGGAAAGAGAAAGCGTGAATGGTCCCCCTGAAAATCAAGCTATTAAAGAGAATAATAAGTTTTATTCAAAGTAAGTGCACAATTTTTATCGATAATTTGTTCTGGAGTCTAAGGGTATGGTTATTTTATTTGATATGTTGACTTTATATCTTACCTGTGAATTTAAAAATTTTGCCGGATTGAACCATTTTTGCAGATAGTTTTAGTTATTAATAACTAACGATACCTGGCAACACTGTAAGAACAAAAGCTTGATACGTTATCTGTTGATGACATCACACCTCTTATGACATAATAGCAGCTGGTAAATAAAACACAGACCCCTCTCTTTCTACTGCCTAATGCTGAACATTACAGGACCGATCGACGGGAAAACGTCTTTTAGAAACATGTGAATACACCTAAAATAAAAAAAGTTATAAAAGCAGAAATGAAGATATTAAAAATCAATTTGTCCTCAACAGAAGACTATCCTCCAAGCTTACTACAATGCAAATCTCTATTATCCATATATATAAAATGCAATGTGTATATACCTATTTTCACATTAATGCTGTCATTTTAGGCAGCTCGTGCAAACTACCTTATTCAATGAAGAACATGAAATATGACAACAGATTCAAAGATTAAAAAGTTCTATTGTATTGTGCCTGTAAGTAATAAAGTTATGTAAAGGTCCATGGCAATATATCTTATCTGAAAGAATATTGTAACGGATCTGGTGTATAACTCAATAGAAACCAATATATATTCGACGTCTTTTATCAACATACTGTGTAAGGTAGACAGTCAAGAAATTAGAAAAAGGTGTGATCAGTGTATAGGTTACTTCTCTCGTATTTTGTTAGGCAGTGATCATCGAAAAAGTCGAATGTCCAAAGAAAAAAACAAAAACAAGCATGAATGCTGTCTGACATAAAGTAAGAGACCAATTTACCATAAACTTAAATTGCAAGTTGAATCCTTCACTAGAAATCTACTCCGAGGGGGGATTTAAAACAAAACAAAAAAAACTTTTTTCTTAGACGTACTGAGGACTCAGTTTTGTATTTCCAGCTGTATAGCTTACCACTGCCTGCACACATGATTCATGCATGCACATCCAACGAGCCAGTCAAACCAGCTTAAAACTGAATAAACCAATGTTTCCAGTTTCCGTGACAGTCTCAAAAGACGCTTTCTAATTAGCGACGATAATAAATCAAAAGAAATTTGATATTAAACCTGATACTGTTGATATTGTAACTTGCAGTTACACTCAACAGTTGTCTGTCAGTATGTATATGCATCATTGTTTTCCATTTATGCCTTCGTTGAGAATGTTCCAGGATTAGGTACCCGCAGGCAACTGTTAGTAAGACCCACTTCCGGCTTGTCAGAGCTGTCAAAGCTTCGTTCTTCTTATGACACCTGGATTCCCCAATTGTCAACCAACCCAAGCTCAATGTTGCAACCTCGGGGAGAGATTCTTTCTTCCTAGTCAATATGTTGAGTGCGTATCGGAAAGGCATTGATTACCATTTGTGAAGTCTTTGGTATGACCCAGCGGTAGATTGAACCACGTCCTACTTAACCAGAGGTGGGCGCACTACTACCAGACTGCGATGATTGGTAAATTCCTTTATTTACAACTGAAAAGACCGTAGCAATCTTGAGAAGATAAATTTCGATTATTCTCAATATGATCATTTCTACATCTTCCTTTTATTACACAATAAGTATAAATTGAAATGACAACAGGATTACGTGAACACAAAGGCTACAAAATAACACATACAAATCGTGCATAAAAAGAAGAGATGATACTATGCAGACTATGGCACTGCTGACATCTGAGAAAATACTTAAGACGGTACCGGAGATCTGAGACTAATGACCTCCAGTCCTCAGTGATGGCCGGACATCTAGGATGAGCTGGTAGAAGAGTTAGAAAGTCGCTGCTGTGGACTGAAAGAACGCCGAGAGAAGGCCTGGGGACCTGAGGAGACTTGCTGTCACTCATTCTTCAGCGAAGGTCATTTGACATTTGCAGTAAACATGCAAACGTATGAATACAAACATGTTTTACCTCATCAAGATGGAAAAGTATGGGTACTAAGGTTCAGTTGAGCTCTGAGATTATTCTGGTTGAAACCCACCGCTATTTGTTGTGACCCTACAGCGTTACCAATGAACCATCCATGAAAATGTCCACAAAAAATATATTCACAAAAAAGATTTGTGAGTCATAACCTGTAAGAGTCCTCTTGATGGGCTCCAGGAAGCACTAAGTCGCCGTCCAGCAACTACTAGCCGCGATTGTAACTCGTGTTCCCTAGATGGCCTACGGGAAGGACATAGTCCTTACCGAGCGCCTGTTAGCCAAAATGATGAGAAATGATAGAAGGAAGACGACAATAAATTAAATATTTATTATTACCGAAAAATCAAACCATCTATCAGGAGTTGCAGACAACAAATTTAAGAAGATGGAGGGGAATTTCCACAGTAGAGACATCGTCAGAGTTTGGCTACACCAAGCGAACCTAAATTTAAAAAAACTGATACGGGGAAAGAACTGCAAGAAATCTTGGAGAACATATAAAAAGAAAAACGTGACTTACCTTCAGAGGAATACCCTGACACAACTGACACAATAGAAAGAAATGTGAGCAAAATACAAGTCAAATACGAGAAGAGGGTGTTGACACCCAAACAAAAAAAGAAAAGAAACAGCCTTATTTTAGGGACAAAAAAGTAAGATATTCAATTCAACAAGTCGATTGTCTCTTACAGCATATTGAAAGTAGCAAAATGGAGCTTAAAAAAACCTCTCATTTACGAGGGTGCAAAAAGGCAGCATACATCCTTATGTCACGAGAAAAAACCATAGGAATAAAATCTCCCAACAACAGAAGAACGAAGGATTACTGAAAAGCATTCTGCACAGGAACAGACCACGACTATTGGACACATAAAAGATGAGACAAAAAAGGATACTTGCCGCAATTGGAGACATACCTTAGACGAGTCAAAAGAATCAAGATAGACCTGCATTTGCCAAAAACAACTAAAGAAAGTGTTACTAAGCCTTAGATGGAGAAAGAAGAAAAATCATAAAGCCGGACGCCAAAGACATTAAGAACTTATGGAAAGACATATACAGATGTCACGAGAGACAGAACGAATCATTAAAACATTTGGGTGATACTGAGAGGGCGAAAAACTCCCTGACACAGTGGAAGGAGAAAAAAAGGAATTGAATACAATTGAAAACTCGAGGACCAGATGCGATGCAGTGAAAGAGACGAGACAATATATCACATAACTAGTGAATGTAGTCAACTCGCCCAGAAGGAGTATAAGCACAGACACAATAGAGTAGAAACGATGATACACTGGGAACTGAGTAAACGAATGGGATTCAACCACGCGGAAAAGTGGTATCAGCACAAACCGGAGGCAGCCCTAGAGAATGGTAACCACAAATTACTCTGGGACTTTGACATCCAGACCGACAACCTCATCCAGGTAAGAAAACCGGACTTGGTAATCGTAGAAAGAAGAGGAAGACCTGCCAAATAGTAGACGTGGCTGTACCTGCAGACCATAGAGTAAAGAGGAAGGACAGTGAAAAACTGGAAAAATACCAGGATTTAGCGAGAGAACTGAAGATGTGGAACATGAAAGCCAGGGTCGTGCCAGTCATAGTGGGCGCAGTAGGAACTGTCCCAAAGACATTTAGGGCGAGACTGGAGGAGTTCGGGATAAAGGGGAGGATTGAGACTGTATAGACCACAGCACTGCTAGGAACTGCGCGGATACTGAGGAAAGTGCTAGAAATATAAAGACTGCAACACTGATTGTTAGCAGTGACCTAACAGAGGAAGGGAAATGAAAGCGGAAACGTAAACCACAGCACTGGCATGATAGGCGAAAGAGAGAAGAGATGTTGGCTGAAGACCTGAGGAGACTTATTGTCACTCAGCTTTCAGCAATTATCACTGGGCAACCAGTGTGAAACTGTAAACTGCAGTAATACTGTGGTCTATGAGAACTAGGAGAGAAGGGCTGGAGACTTGAGGAGACTTGCTGTCACTCAAACTCCAGCGGTAACCACCAGGCAACTGGTGTGAGATTGCAAATAATAATAATAATGATAATAATAATACGTCGTGCTAATGACGCGAATGTCGTGGGTTCGAGCCCCATACTGGCCAATATATTTTAGCTGAGGACCTGAGGAGACTTATTGTCACTCAGCCTTCAGCGATAACCACTGGGCAACCGGTGTGAAACTGTAAATCATAGAATTACTGCGACCTATGAGTAATAGGAGAGGAGGGCTGGAGACTTGAGGAGACTTGCTGTCACTCAAACTCCAGCGGTTACCACCAGGCAACTGGTGTGAGATTCAATAATAATAATATTAATAATAATAATAATAATAATTCGCCATTGCAGTCAATAATTGAACAACCATAGCGTCAAAATTTAAGCTCATGTAAAAAAGATTCCACCGGAGAATAAATATGTTCAGAATAAATCATATTTATGACATTTTTCTTTTTTGCTTTTTCCATAGAGAAATATCTAAAATAGAGTAAAAAAACATACCTAGAAACATATAGATTCTCCAGAATCTATTATTGATGAGCTTATCAGAATAAGCTCCTAAACCTATTCAAGAGAGGTTTTTTCCCAAGAATCAAGAAAAAGAAACAACATTCCTAGAAGGGGTTCAGTTAGTTGAGCACTGATGCCAATTTTCAGGTTTGCAGACAAAACAGTATGGCCAGGTGCACTGGAACACACAAAAACACATATCAGCGCATATTAAAAAAGCATAAAACTCTTTGCCGTTTTTGGTGGTTACTGTTGTTCAAAACATTAGAAATCAAAACATTAAAAACAAATTATATATATGATAATCTTATTCGGTCTGTGACGCTTACATAAATTCATATCCACTGCCGAACCTTTCCTTTATGGTTTTTATCGTATATATCTCTCTAGATTCATTTACAATCAATTTCTATGGTGAAATTATTCAAAATGCATTTCGATAGCAAATTAATTAGGAACGCATTCCCATTACATGTCTATATTATCTACTGCAATAACACACAACGTATATATATATATATATATATATATATATATATATATTCCATAAGAATAGAGCATTCTGGTGGATGGGGATTTTCTGTGTAAATAGATATATCGCTTAAATTCAGCCTTACTGACCGTCCAGTTCCGTAGTCAGAGGTAGGATATCGAAGTAATGAAGTGAAGGTTTCAATTCTGCCTCGCGGCACTGGATGGGATAATGGAAAGTCTATAGCCACACTGAAGAGATGTAATACATCGAAACAGCAGTCTGTGGATGACAATAATAATACTAATATATATATATATATATATATATATATATTGTCTGTTACACTCTGAAGGAAGAGAAAGAGGTGATTGGTGTGTATATCAAAATGCTGAAACGTTTTTCCAATTTCATCCCACTTAACAGTGCACTTAACAGGAGATCAATGTCACACACGCCGTCATTGTTGACGGCACCGGTACATTAGTGTGTATATAATAGCTCTATTCCATCGGTAACGCTTGCATCGATACCTAAACACTGATGTAACTGTTCTTCTTGTTTTACTTCTGCATTTCTCTAGTGAGGTCATTCACAATACTTTTCTATAGTAAAACCACTGGCAATTCGCTGTTCATGTATATAATAGCTCCGTTCCGTCTGATTCGCATACGGTAATACCTGACCACTAACAATTGGCATAAGCAGCACTTTAATCCTAACACTACTATCATGCTCTTCTCACTTGCTCTCTTTCACACATGCACAGACATACACACATACGTACACATACACGCACACTAAGCTTATCTTCTTCTGGCATAAGGCACTAAGTGCAGCTACATTGCCAGCAATTATTCTCTGACGAGGCTGACCTGCATTTGATATTAGCCAAGCTCAGCCTAGTTTGATATAAGGCCACAAGTGTAGGGCAACCAGTAGGCATCGAACTCAATAGTAATGATTTGCAAGAATAGCTTGTAAATCGAAATCCCTGGCAAGGCCTATATATATATATATATATATATATATATATATATATATACATATATATATATATATATATTAGTGTCTTCTTGTCTTTGTCTATAACGCTATGAAAGTACTTGAACATAGATGCAGTGCGATCAAATTTGGCGTGTCTGCTCAATGGTCCTGGGCGTGGGGGTGTTGAAACAAAAAGTTTTGATATATATATATATATATATATATATATATATATATATATATATATTGTTTTTCATATGTTTGTATATGATTATTTAGGTAGTTTTAAGTGAGGGGACCCCCTTTGACTGATCAAAAGTGAAGGAGACTTTTCCCTAAATTAAAATTAAAATCGAAAGTTTTGAGAAAAAAGAACATTCCAAACGTTTCAGGTGGTTCTATTTATGTGGATATAATGCAAAATTGGCCCCTTATTTCTGCTGAATATATATATATATATATATATATAGAGAGAGAGAGAGAGAGAGAGAGAGAGAGAGAAAGAAGGAAAGGGAGAGAGAGAAATAGATAGATATATGATTTTTGAGTAATGCGTTATATCATATTGAAGCTCTATTTGAAATTATTTCCTATTATGACACGGTGAATGTCTCAATATGATATAACGCAATTAAAAAATTTTTTTCGGATCATACATCCATGTCTTTATAACATACATACATACACACACACACACACACACACACACACATATATATATATATATATATGCACAGACATATATATATATATATATACGCATATATACATACAAACTCACACACACATACACACACACACTCATATATATATATATATATATATATATATATACATACACACACACACACACACACACACACACACACACATATATATATATATATTTATATATATACATATACAATTGTTTGTTGTCGCACAAATATTCATTGATAAGGCATGAATCCACCTCTCAATAGATCAATTCAGTGATCAGTTTCAACGACTGGTACCGGATAGCCCTGGACAATTTGTTGCATCCAACTCAGAGAGGAGATGGGTGCTGCAAAGAAACTCCATCAAGCACCTAAAATGCTATGAAAGACCCAGTCATGTACACTGACGATCTTTGAGGTCGTGAGATAATTTTGTCTGATAGATACTTAAACTGTTATAATGTTTGATAAATTAGTCGACGAAAAGAGATTACGGAGTGTCAGTCTATAGAGAGAGCTTCAACCCCACCCCCATCGAGAATCTGCAGTCAAAACTAGGTTATTATTCAGATCAGCAGTTCCCAAAATGTGTGCCGAGGCTCCTCTAGGCGCGGAAGATAGCCCTCAGTGCACTGTCACAATGAGAGTAAGTTACTTCTACGATTAAGGAAACTGTATGATGAACTGCAAGTTCCTCCATGCCACTTGTAGTGGTTGACATGAGGGGATATGGGGGGGGGGGTACAGCGTAACCTACTTTTCAATTTCCAGGTTTTTTGTATGTCCAATGTCTACTAATGGATATACCTAATTCCCTAAACCCAGCCATATCGTTTACTTAATTTTCCCAACCCAACCTTGGAGTATACCTAGTTTCCAGAACCCAGCCTTACCGTATACGTAATTCCTCAAACCTAGTCTCATCGTAGCCTTACCGTTACGTAGCTCACAAAACCCAGCCTATCTGTATACAAAAAAAGAAACGGATACATAATTTTTCTTACGAATTTAAATCATATGGTTTATTATTTTTATCCAACTATATGAACGTAAATGCGATTGTTCAGTATTTCCTGACTTGGGCCGCTGTGAAAAAACATTTTACGCAGTCCGGGTTAAAGCCGCTCGATGTCCTAAGCACAACCCAGAAATAGTGCCACTACCTCGGCTCTCCCTTTACTCCACTGACAAGACTTTCAAAAATGAAACATTCCCGACGAAATGAAGGTTATATTCATTTAAAACACATCAAAATACGTTGGGAAAAATGCATTTTCCCACAAAGATATACTACTTCACTAAACCAAATCTTCACCAACGAAAACTGTGCTTGCATAATGACCAGTTTTCTACAATAGTCTTTGTGTGGACGATTGAATCATTTGAATGTTATAATTAAATCTATTTATAAGAAAAAAAAAAGTTAAAATTTGAATTTAAACTTTCATGTTGAACAATTCTGACAACCAATAATAATTTAACGAGGGGAAACTTCAAGAAAGCTGACCCTACTCGTTTGATGCTCTAAGCACGTGCTTATTTTGGTTAATGGTTAATCCAAGACTGCTCATACACTAACAGAGCCATAATTCGAAAATGTTTGATTATTACTGACCTAGACTGAAACACCATTATCATTTTCGAAAACATACCCGCTCTCTTGCTACTCATAGAGCACGCCCATTTTGATATGCTTGGATGTGCACAAATATTTATGTTGATGTTAGTGTACGACGACAAGCGACCAGCAATGCTCGGGTTAGTTTACAAGTGACGATTTCTTTGTTGGTGACACGATAACAATAAACAATTAAATCAGCCAATCTAATTTGCCGTTTTCCACGAAATAACCCGACATTTTGGCAACTCTTTTTCTATGTGAGCCGCGTACAAAAACAATAATTAAAGTTTTTCTAATTAACTAATTTCTGAATTAAGTCTTTACAGAGAGGGTATTTACTCCAAAAAGAAAAAATCAGAGGCGCCCATGAATGAGTCTCTTGTTTGAATATTTTACATTTTACAAGCACGTAAGCGTACTGACTGCAAGGAGAGTGTTAGGGTGTGTTTATTTTTACATTTTTTTTCACTAAATTCACAGCTCATAGTCACTGTTCACCAAAGGTCTAAGTGATTGAGTGTCAAAAATACCCATGTAAGAGGAAAGTTGTTATTATTCAATATTATTCAGTGCAAGTTGCGGACGTGTCTGATTGGCTAGACAGTTTTAACAGTTGATTGAGACTATATTTAACCGGGTTAGCACGTTAGATAGTTGATTTTCTTCCTAGCCGGCAGTTGGTTTGTGTTCTAGTCGAGGTTAAAGGCCATTATTTCGAATGCTGATTTTGAAGGGAGGTAGACCTTGCCCACTTTTAAAGATGGCGCAACAATCTTCTTACTCATAATTTACAGCACTAAAGTTCGATGTTCGATCCTAGGAGAAAACAAGATCTGTATTCGAATGTAAACGGTTCGCACCCCCCCCCCCCTTACCCGGAAAATTGTCGTAACAAGATCTACCTATTTAAGATTTGCCTCATTTATCTTTGTGCTACACTAATCTTCTGATCCCCATTTCCCCCATCCCCACATATCTATTTGACAATTGGACATACCAAATTACCTCGTGGCTGAGTTAAATACTTTTTCCCCATCAGCATCAATGTCTGGTATTAGAATCCTAGAAAAAAAAAACGGCAGGAATTCGAATGAGAATTTTCAAAGGAAGCAAACTGTCCCGTCTAACCGGAAAATTGGTGCGATACAAAATTCTGATCAAAAAATTACTTAGTATGGAGCAAAACTCAGCTTTGTAACTCCTGTGATACACACACACACACACACATATATATATATATATATATATATATATATATTATTGTGTCATCCACAGCTGTTTCGTTGTATTACAATTCTTCAGTGTGTAGACTAAACATTTTCCCATCTCAGTACCACGAGGCAGGATTGAAACCTTCGCTTCAGACCCGGAGACCGATATCCTACCTCTGTGCTTGGGAACTGAACAGCCAGTAAAGCTGAATTTAAGCCATATCTATTTAGTTCAGATTCCTCGTCCACGAGAGTGCTCTATTCCTATGGAAGAGCATTGCATAAGCTTACAATGAACGAGTTACCTTTTTCAGAAGTCTATTAGATGTTTGTGTTGCGAAGAAAAAAGTAAATGAGATTTTCCCTGATTTTACAACCACTATGTCATCATAGTATGAAACCTGCGTTGAAAAATAAAGACGCGTTGGCCAGGTGATCTGTTAGTTCAGTCTCTTTTCATCTGTCCCTGTATAAATGCCAAATTGGACAGCAGCGTAATCAGACATCATGATTTTGTTTCTTCAAAATGTGCAATCATTTTTATTTGACGAAATTAGTTCACTTTAACAATTAAATGAAAATCAGCACAACTTTGGTTCTCTTATACCCTTTCAAAATTCAGGTGTTAAGCACTTTAATAGGCTAGTTCCAAACCAGTTAACAAAATGGACCAATTAGAAATCGATATCACCGAAAATCACGTATTTTGCAAGTAGTGAATTCAACTGAGTGTTTCTAGCCGTTTCCAGAAGACCACAGTGAGGGGGGATGAAGAACTGAATACTTATCAAGTGCTCATCAGAGAAATAAATGTTGTGACAGCCAACTCTCTATATGATACTAAAAGTCAGATTTTGTTTATCTGTTAGCGACCGAAACGGGGTATTGTAGCCAGAGGTATCCTTAAGCTACCCTTAAAATGCACTAGCCTAAAGAATACGAAGAAAGTTCGGGTGAGTTACAAATCGATAGTAATAGTGCGTGGTCTACCACGCAATCACTCCTATCTATATTGTATTGCCCGATTTGTCAATGGAGATATATACTCCATGTTACTATAGTGTAGTCTTCTTCATTCATTTATTTGGAAAAGTGTAAAAATTCAGGTTCATTCTGATTATATCAGATTGCTCTAGTTTTATGTGAAAGGTTGGATGATCGGGCTATAGGGTTGTCTAGTGTCAACTATTATTGAAGTGTTTGGAAAGGTCTTGAACTTCCTTGAAAGAGACTGGAAAAATCAGAAACTATCCAGACAACAATGTTAATAAAATCGCAAAGAACACACGGAGGAAAGTGTTGTAGATTTTTTTTAAAAAATGTCTATCACCTGATCCTGAAACGAAAGCCGCCGAACCCCGTTTGTGTCGAAATTCATCAAGTTACAATATATTCATTGCTATCGAATGTTTGCATTGTCAAAGCAAGGTGACTTGCTATCTGCACTGATTCATTTTTAGGCCATGAAGTACGTAAGCACTGGTTTGAACGCATAGCGCATGCAGTCGTTAATATCTTTAGTGTCATAATCATTTGAAACATGGCTATCAATAGGAACAAGTTTATTGCAGCCAACCAATCAGACATCTTAGTTTTTGTTACGAGAGGAAGGTCATACCTTTGCATAGTTGCAGTAATACCAGATGATTGAAATCTCTCTCTCTCCCTCTCTCTCTCTCCATCTCTCTCTCCCTCTCTCTCAAAAAATTATCTGAGAAGATAATGAAAGAGCGGGTCCAGAGATTGAAAACTGTTTAATGTGTGGCGCTTAGACAAAAACAGTACCAGTTATGACAGGATCACCGGAGCCCAAAGTACTTTCTAGATTGAACGTAACGATATTTTAGGAAGATCCAAGGCTAGTCAAATAAAGGAGACCAGTAAAAGATCACGCTCTTAGGAACTTCTTGAATCACTAAAAAAAAAGAATGAAGATCGCCTCAGTCATTACAGGAGCTGGTGGGACTATCAAGAGTGAACGTAACTAGCGTTCGGGGCAGATCTTAGGGAAACCAAATTCAAAATACGGACTGAAAAGGCAACCAGTCTAAGGGAAGGACAATTCTGATTCCAAACCAGGGAGTGGAGCCTACCTCAGGCTATTTGACGCTGAATTTGACGTCCCTGCCCTGAAACCAATCTGATGCCGGACAAATCACTCTCTGCGTTCCTCTGGACTGCATCAGCAAGACCGAGAGGTGGGGATTCTGACGACCATCCCAGGATCTCCATGTACTTTGCCCAGGCATGTGCCCTAGAGGAGACATTTCATTGTCTGCAGAGGCAGAATGGAAGTCGTTCATTCATTGGGGACATTTCCTATGTACAAAAGCACGATATATATAGAATGAAACGTCCCTGATTGCTGTAGGGTCAGGCTCCACTCCTATTTCTATTTAGACTGAAGACGTTTACTGACATTTTTCTACCGTTTAATAAATACATTCATAGATAAATAAGACTCGTAAGTAAACAGCTTAGCAATCACTCAGATGTGATTTCAAAGAAAATTATTGGTTTTGTCAATATCCAGTACAAATCTTGGAGTTGACTATCTTTTCCTATCGTAAAGAGAACAACAATCACTCTAATCAACGATATGTAAAATCCACACTCCCTTACTTTGATTTGAACTCATGTCCAACTGATTGGCTGTACTACTGATTGAGCTAAATTGACAAGTCATAGATATTAACTAACATTTCACATACACATACGCACGACCTTATTTCATTCTAATATATAAAATCATTTATATAAAAAGATATATATTTCTATATTTTTTCATTTAAAAGTTGCAGTGATCATCTTTCAGTCGGAATAGAAATTTGGTGGAGTTTTAGCCTACAGCAACCAGAATTGTTTGTTTAATTTCTGCATTCTTCAAGTCTCTCTGCTGGTTCATAATGTCATTGGTTTTCTTTCCTCTAAAGCTTTTTCTTTTTCTCCCCTCTGTTTAGTGATCATTTCCCGTTTTTTTTCCCTGTAAAAAATAAAATTTCTCTCCTGTTCGGAAGAACATTAGATAGTGTGGCAGTCTCCAGAATGATTGATGAGTGAGAAAGAATTTACCCTGCCTAATTTTCAACGTGTTTTAAGTCGTTTCTTAACTGATCTCATTTTTTTTATCACACTTTTTGTTTTAGATTTAAGAATAAAAGTGAGGGGAAATATCTTTTCATTTTAGTGGTCAAGATTGATGGTGAAACTTTCTTTTTTTTTTTTTAGAGAGTTGGAAACTTTTCTCTTTTCTAAGGGTTATAAATGTGCGGAAAATTTTCTCCATTTTAGGGGTCAAAATTGAACAGAAACGTTTTTTTTTCTTTTTTGCCTTCAAGAGTCAAAAGTACAGGGGAACTTCTTTTCTCTCCTAGGAGTAAAAATTGAGAGGGATCTTTTCTTCATTCTTCTTGAATCAATATTGAGGAGCATCATTTTTTTTTCTTCATAGGGGTCAAAAGTGAGAGGGAACTGTTTTTGCTTTTAAGGAAAATACTAATAATAGAATACTTCACCCATTCACAAATAATTATTATACAAATTTGATACAAAGAATTAAATGGCTAATAATAATTATAACAATAATATTGATGATGATGATGATGATGATGATGATGATGATGATGATGATGATGATGATAATAATAATATTGATGATGATGACAAGAATGATGAGCCTGCCTACTGCAGGGTCAAACTCAACTGTCAGTAATAAAAAAAGTATGAACATATTTTTTGAATAAATGTATATCTTTATCGTAATAAAATAAGCACGTGTGTATCTTTTATGATGAATTGTCGTTAAAAACTAAATGTTGCGAATTCAGTTGAATCAGTAATACAACATCGAAGCCATCAGTTGGTCGTGAGTTCCAATTACGGTCAGGGAATGTGGATTTTACATATTAGTTTACACCCCTCACTTCCATGATAATTGTTTGTTTGATACTGTTAGGAATACTAAGTCTATTCTAAATTTTGTACTGGAGATCGACGACAACTATAACAAAAAAGGGTAAGTTTTTCGTGACAAGTTAAAGAAGATAAGCCAAAATGAATAATATCAAAAATATTTCTTGAAAAACATATTCATTGATTTTGTTTCATTTTTTTTTTTCCAGGCCAAAGATGACCAAAAAAGGATTATCATTATCTCATCATCTGCGTCGTTCAAATTCATATTTGTCAGGCATTGCCGAAGGAACGCAGTCGGTTGGTTCATCATGCCGGTCAACAGTGGCTACAATTGGCAGCCATTTTTCAAATGGCAGCATTGATAAAAGATGTTCGTCTTCGAATGGAAGTTCCCGGTCAGCTACCACCGAAGCGACAAGCAAGTCGACGGAAGAATTGATAGCCTCGCTTAAAAAGGAAGAGGAAGAGAATATTTCGAAGAGAAGCCGAGCGTCATGGGATAACAAATTTCAATACATGTTAGCAGTCATTGGTTATGCAGTCGGCTTGGGTAACGTCTGGAGATTCCCGTATCTTGTACAGAAAAATGGAGGAGGTGAGACAGATTATATAAAGATTTAAATTCTGAGCAAAATATTTACCATATTCCATAATCCAATAATCGAATTTTCTATTGTTTTTATTTCAACGCATTAACTATAAGTACAATTTCAGTCTTTGTACTTCTATAGTTCAATGGCGAATGATAGAAATTATTTCTCTGTAAACACTGGACTCTTCCATTAAGTTGCAGAAGATTCTTTTCTGCTGGTCTGCAGAAAAATGTTATACTTATTTTACATTTCCCTGTATCACACTATGCGACTATATTTTACTTTTTCTTAAAAACTTTTCTTGGGAAATGTGTATTATTTTCTGATTGATTATGCCTAAAAAGAAAATGGCTATTATTCTCTTTGAGCTTTGCTTTTGTGATTTGAACATTGATATTTTTGATAAACCTATTTGGAAAGGAAGGCACTGGAAGGCTGAAAACGCTTCATCTAGAGCTGTGACAAATTGTTTCATAAGGCCAAATTTCATGTGCAGTGATGGTATTAACGCCTTCCTGGGATCAACCATCTCACGTGATATTGTTTATTTCCGCATAGAATTCGGGCGTCTACGGCCATTCCCGCCTTTGAGAGGATGACAAGGTGCCCCTGCTGTTTCAAAGGCAAAGATTGCACAGAAACTTAATCCATTTGGAATCCCGCTGACATCCCAGCTATACTCATCATACTCCAAGGCTGAAACGTCTTAGCGCCGATTTGTTGCAGGTGAAACGAAGCGCGCTGAATTGGTCTTGATCACCGATAGGCATAACGAAATATGTTTTGTAAGCTTTGCACATCTTCTATTCAAGGTAAAAGTCAAAGCCGGTGTCTTCGTCGGTCCGTAGGTAAAGAAGATCCCGGAGAGCAAGGAATTCCCCCAATGATCTGGGTAGAAAGGAGTAAGGGTATTGGTGTAGGTTTGTCACAGCAGTTCGATGCTTCCAGCGCAATCAAAAGGCCAAAAACAATGTAGTTGACATTATGGCGAAGAACTTCAGTAAAATGGGCTGCAGGCTCTCCCTCAAAGTTCATATCTATGAAATTCATCTCGATAAAGAGCATCGGAATGTATTTGGAGGAGCAAGGCAACCGCTTCTACTGGTATATAATGGATTTTGAACGCTGCTCCTAAGGGACATATAACGAGAAAATAATGATAAATTATATTTGTATCATGAAAGTGAAGGATAGAATGATCGTAAATCTTGGAAAAGTACTCAATCATAAGTTTTTCGCGATCACTTATATTTATCATTAGTGTACATACTTGTTAAGTCGAATTCATATATCGTTTTTCTGAGGAAAAGGTGACTTTTTATGAATAAAAAATATCTGAATGCATCAATCGTGTAATTTCAAAATATCAGCCCGGACACAAAAGCAAAGTTTGAACAGAATAATATCTAAGGTTTATACTTTTTACACACAAGCAAATAGACAGTAACACTCACTACCGAGGAAGAAACATTGCGTTGCTACTGCATTTAGAACACGGAAAGCTGATCTTCCCCGACCACGGTTAATGAATGGGTTAAGCTATTCACAACGCAGGTATATCTGGTGTCTCTTATGTGTCTCTTAACTCAAGTCTCTTGTACCCCTCACTGACCCAACCTCTGACGACTACGTCTTACGTACCATCATCACCATTTTCGGAGGCTTGGAACTCTCAAAAGTTTTTTCCCATATGAATTAATGGCATTTGCTTCTCTGTTTTACAACGTTTCAACTGTTTATGTAGGAACACTCTACTTTCGGATAGCAAGGGAAACGTGCAATCCCAAACTCTGTCATAAATTCCTGTCATTGTCAATAATATTGTCTGAATAGTTTCTGTTATTTCTTGTGGGTTTAATCCTTCCAGGCATCTTTCGGTCTTTGAGGTTACTCAAAGCTCTCCAAAGATTATGAGTACAGTCCTCACTTGCATATTAATCTCTTTTAGATTTCTGGAGATCATAGTTCCTCTAATTTATGCACGTCTTAACGTGCCCAAACGTCTTTTCAATCAGTTCAAAGTAGATTAACTTAGGCACAAAAAGTTAGTCACCTAAAATAATGTAGTAATGAATGGGTTGAATGACTTTTGCTCGAACCATTTCCAACTTTAATAGTAGAAAGCCTGTTAGTTGCAGAGTTGAAGTCCTTTCCATCTTCTATTCCGACTCAAGATGATTACAACAACACTATTTATTGTATATATAATAAATTAATAAATAAATGAATGAATGTATATGAATGAGTATATATATATATATATATATATATATATATATATATATATGTGTGTGTGTGTGAGTGTGTGTGTGTGTATAAATATATATAAATACTAGTTTGTGGATTCGCTAAACAATTGATATATTATGTTATACTGCTAGCCTGACTTGTACCACATATATATACATATATATATATATATATATATATATATATATATATATATATATATATATATTGTGTCATCCACAGACAGCAGTTTCTATGTATTACATCTCTTCAGTATATATATATATTTGTAAAAATATATTGATGTCTATCTATTATAATGAAATAAGGCCCATATCTGCATTGATTTTCATTGATATCTAAAACTTGTCCATTTAGCTCAGTCAAGATGGCTGTTAGTCGATCAGGTTTGATGTTTGAACGAGTTTGATTTAGGAATCAAACAGAGTAGAAAACGTTTAACGTGAAATTTCCTAATTAATTGGGTCATGCCCATTAATTTGATGACACTTTTGAGATCACCAGAAACCAAGAAAATGCATTTATGTTAGGGTCAAAGTATCATAAAAACGTTTAAAGAAAACTTTATTTTGTTAATAGATTCAGTGATGGAGAGCATGTCGATCATGTACACAATCTTCATAAATATAGCTTTCCACTGGTCTGGCTGTGATAAACTTTTACTGTGTTATTGAGTACACCTCATACCACTGAAAACCGTTGGGAAAATCCTCTTTCCATAAATATACCCAACTCTTTGATGGATATGAGAAACTATTCCAAATGATGACGTCCTAAATTCTGGTCTGTACATAGTTAAATAAAATTGACAACAGCTTTTTTTTTCCTATCTGCTGCACATGTACTTTGATACTTCAGTGAAGCATTCCTTGTAACATGATCTGAAACTGAATCCGTTAGCAAAATAATGTATTTTTAACGTATTTTTTTTACTTAGACCTTGACCTAAATGAATTTTCTTGCCTCCTTGGGCTCTCAAATAGGGTTTCTCTGTTTGAAATGTCACCTTGAATGTTTTCTCACTTAGTTTCCCAAATTAAATGCGACCATCTTTAATCTGACCTCTCACGATCATCAGAGGTAAAATCTGACGGCTGTCCACATCTGAAAAATTATGTTTTAATCATCATCATGACTATAATACTATTAATAATCATATTACGTACTTGCAATTCCTTGCTTTTTTAAGTGCACAATCGGCCATGATTTGAGATACTTATGAGCTGTACAATTACAACTCATTGGACAAAGTAGTTCAAAGTATAGAATAAAACCCTAACTTATACAATCAGACTGCAATAAAACCTATCGATACAGTTCCAGTCCTGCACCAAGATTATATTGAAACGATTGCAAGTTTATATTTGAACAAGCATTCGATGCGGAGATTTTTTTGCCATGGGAAGAAAATGTGCTCGGAATAAGATTCTTGTACACACCGACGACTAAAATTTGGAATGAACATCATTGACAATGTTTTAATACTTAAAAGGACTTTCAGTCTCTATTACTTCTACCTTGTGGTCAGCTGAGACCGTCAACCTGTTCCGACATCTTTTGCTGTCTTTGTTCCCTTTAGAAAAATCATGTCTACTGGTCTGAGCAGAATGAAATGACTGAATTTCGTAGTTCCGAAGACTCTATTTTCTATCATCTAAGGCAACTTTTATAAGGTTGTTTCATATGAAATTTCTCGCTTTGAATAGCAAGACAGAGAATGATATAGATAAAAAAGTGTAAGTATTCTATGAAAACTTTTAGACCTTTCTACTACCTTGAGATGACGGGATATAATCGCTGCTGAAGCCTTAAGGTCTCTAAAAGCTGCTCCAACCGTTGTTCATGGGTCGTTCGCCTCTGCTGTCAATCAATTTTTCATCATTTAGAAGGGTTTGGACCTTCCTCGGCGTTTAATATTACAAACCCATATACCCTTATCTTAATCTATTTAATCAACGCTGAACAGTTCGCTTTTAAGAGACTACCTCAATTAGAGTATGACGACCGGTGACAAAGTCGCGGTTTCTATTACATGCGCTAATACATTTAATTTGCAAGTCCCAAGTCTAGCCAAAACCAAGACTTCATACCAACAAGTTATTATGACCCTCCGGTTAGCAAGATGCCATTACACCCTAATCATACTACTTAAAGTGTACTTAGAGTTTGTGTTGATGAGGAGTTTTCCGCACTCTTTGCTTATATCAGGAATCGAACCCAGGACCTCCTGCCAATGAGGCAGGCATGCTAAATATCACACTATCCGAGCGGTCCTAATGTAGTGAGGTTTACTCTAGGTGCTTTGATGTACTAACTTGAATTCGTGCTCGAAAAATTAGTATTAACACACATTACCATTATCATTAATGGCTCAACAGCCTCCAGTAATAACGATCTTTATCATTGTTTATATTGAATCAGCGAAACATTACATTTGTAAGTCTTTCACTTCTGGCATAAAAATGTCCTTTGTAAAAACTTAACACTTATAGGATTTGTCTGTATAGTCTAACCCATATAGTTTGTACCATCATCATCACCAGTCTTTTATCGTCTGTCGTTGGACATAGACCTCCAGCCACATTTCTCTATCATGGGCATCACGTAGCCAGTATTTTCTGAATTTGACTAGTTCATCTCTTCATCTTGTATTCTGCCAGCCTCAGTTTCGCCTGTGATCTCTATGGATCCATGTTGTGAGTTGTGAAGTCCATCGGTTGTCTGCCATTCTTGCAACAAGACCAGCTCATTGCCATTCAAGTTTTCTACTAGATTCCATGATGTCTCGAACTCCTGTTTTCTCCCGGATAAACTGTGCTGTCTTGTGATCCCTCAAAATGAGGTTGAAAATGATGCTCTCATGTATGCGTTGCATACTTCTCAGTTTGTGGGTCAATCTCTTGGTTAGGTTCCATGTTTCAGCTCCATGGGTGACTATTGGGCAAATGCATTGGTTGTATACTTTTCTCGTGAGGATTATTGTGATCATCTTGTTTTTCAAGGTCGAGTTCCTCAGTTGTCATTAAATCGCCGTTTCTATCCAGTCCTGTCTTGTTTCTTATTCATTATAATTTACAGTATTCACTTAATATGATTAGGAGTTTCAGATGTGATTGTTGTTACTGGTATTGTTAATGTCATCGCCGCTACTGGTGTTCAATTGCTTAATCAATTAACGTTTCCCTTCGTACGTTCGTGTCTCTGAGTGTATGTATATTACTATGATCTGTGCATGTGCAAGCGTGTGAGTGCGTACGCACATGTGCCTTTTTTGTGTATATGTGTCTTGGTGTAGATGTGGATGCACGGGTATGTTTGTACGCATGCGTGAATGCTGATGTGTGTATGTACTTGCATGTTCCAGTTTATACGTACATGTGTGCGAAAACGTACATATGAGTGTATAGATGTAAATATATGCGAGTGCAGATGTGTGTTTTGGAAGCGTGTGAGTCTCTGTGAGTCTCTGTGAGCTGCTATTTGGAATCGAATGCTTTTTTTTCTGGACACTTTTATGATTTATGGACTCTATTAAGGACAATGTCCCTCACCTTTCTTTCTCACCCTCGGTCTGTGTCTCTCTTTCTCTCAGTGTGTGTGAATGTGTGGGTTCGAGGTATTTCATATTTGTTTAATCAACTCAGTTTTGTAATTAGTTCTCATTCATTACGCTTTTAGACGTTCACAATTTTCAATGTCAAAAACAAATTCATACAAATATTTTGTTTTTACTCCGTTGATTGCATACCCCCCTCTCTCTCTCATACACACACAAGTACACGTATGTATATGTGTGTGTGTGTGTATTTGTGTGAATATGATAAAGCCAATGGTGCCTGTGTATGATGGGTCGAAACTGATTATATTTCGTCTATCGTTCTCATTCAATACAACAAAAAATCTCAATATCATCATCAATGTAATCCCGACGTTTCGGCCAATTCATTTCCATGACCCTGTCCAGGTGCAAAATGTAATATCCGTATAGACAGAGGGTCTCTTCTGTCGGTTTTTACTTCCACTGGAAGAAGAAGGTCGTAGACATGAATCGACTGAAACATCGTGATTATATGAAAGATGAGAAGAAAATTGTAAATCGTCCCCCCAAAAGAGGGGTTGGCAAATTATCTTTTACCTTCTTCATAGGTCTTCCACCTTTTTTCATTCCTCAGGAGCCTTCCTTATTCCTTACACGCTGATGTTGGCATTGGAAGGCATCCCAATTTTCTTCCTTGAACTCGCAATTGGTCAACGTATGCGCAAGGGTGCCATTGGGGCCTTCGCCCAGATTTCTCCTTATTTGGGCGGCATTGGTCTGTGCTGTGCCATGATTTCTTTCATCGTTGGTCTTTATTACAACACCATAATTGCTTGGTGTCTCTACTATTTAGTCCTCAGTTTCCGGAGTACTCTACCTTGGAGGGCCTGTCCGACAACACAGATCGGAAAATACAAAAATGAGACGCGTGTCATCGAGGAATGCCGGGTAAGTCTTCCTTAAGTAAGTAAATCGTTGTGAATTATTTCCTAATGCAAACGCATCTCTCCGTCTGAATCGTTCGCAATAATCCACCAACCAAAAACATTTGCTGTTACTAAATCATTTCAAACTGTTCCCCCGTTCTAAAGCTAAATAGAAATACGACAGAAATTTGTTTGCTTTTGAATGTTGTTCAACTTGTCATTCGGCTCACCGATACCTACAAATAACCAGAGACGCTAGGATTAAGGGGGTTGCGAGTGTAGCTGCCCTCTACCTTCTGGACACGGGGTCAGCGGGGCATCTGAGTGACCGCTATGAAGAAAAAAGGAAAGAGTAAGACGAACTGAATCAAATAATTATTTCTAATCACCGATTGAATATGAATGTGCTCATTTCTTATAAAACGTATTGCAATAACTGAATATCTTAGAGAGTTCAATTTTGGGGTATTATCCTACTTTCGTAGTCAAGCCTTTTGCAGCCTTCAGTTCCGGATCAAATTGTACTATCTGTTCTTCTCAAGTCAACGAGTCATGGATTCTGTTTCGCAATTTATTTTCTGGACAGCCCCCACCCCTTATATCCGATATAAAAGACTGAATAAACTAGTGAACAGGTTCCTATATAATACATTTTTATATATTCCCAATAGATGAAGTATTATAGACCATTATTTTTTATAATTAGATTTTATGATTTGTTTATACCTTCACCTTGGTTAATTAATTGATTTTTATTGTAACTTTTACTGGGTTTAAGAATGTAATTTAAACACCGGCATTCTGGTTGAGTCACAGTAACTCAGTTGGCAGAGCAGGTGGACGTAAACTGTGTTCCTATGAGGGATGTTGGTTCACGCCCAACCTAAGGCTCATAAATTGTTTTCCAATCAATGCAATCTACTTACTACCGGGTTGGGGGTGATCAGTAAATAAAAAACAACTAATGATTTTAGATAAAGGTAAAAAGTGGTCATGATATTTAATCTAAAAAAATTATATTAGGTTTATGTATATATCGAATTACATAATGAGCTTATACGCAAATCTTTATGTTCCTTTGTTTGTTTGTACTGAGATGGGATGATCTCATCGATTAAATTACCTTCCTATTATGATAAAACAATAATAAAAATTATGTTATAGGAACTCTTAAAACTTAATGTCTGATCATCATACTTTGAAACAGCTCGAGATTAGTTGGAATTTTAAAAAAGCTCAAAATTAAGATACCCAAATTATTAAAAATTTATACTACCTAACAAAATAGCCTTAGGCTCCCCAGTGTCAATCCATTCATAAATGACCCTGTCATTTTTGACGGGTATTGTCTAATATTATCAGAAACTTGTTTATGAATGTAAATATTCAAGTAGCACTACGCTAGATGAAACATAAGGAATATCTCCTCAAATTTTTTATTTATCTCATATTTTTTTCCCTCCATTTGACAGCGCAGCGGTCCCACTGCATATTTTTGGTACCGAGAGACGCTGAACATCGGGGCGTCAGTTGACCACAGTGGTATTATGAATTGGTGGATCCTTGTCTCTTTGGCAGCTGCCTGGTTCCTTATTTTTATCTGCATTGTAAAGGGAATTCAGTCTTCAGGAAAGGTGAGTATCCCCTTTTTGTTTGAAAACTGAATCGACCGGTAAATACGTTTTCTCTCAGGAACTCCATAATACTTTACACTATGATATATTGTTTATTGAATTTTATTGGATGATACTTTTAAATATTCTTGTAATGTCAGAGGAGGCTACTTATTGTAACCACTTCTGCCATTGTGATGTGAAGCGCTTTGATAAGTGCCTAGAGTCCCTTCGAGATACAGTTTGCCAGAAAATTTTGATAACAATACCTGGAACTCTGATTGTAGTAAGTTGATAGTTTTTAATTCATCAGAAGAAGTGTTTAAGGAACCAGCTGATTTTGACAACAATAATCGTTTGCTAACATAATCTACGATAATAGTTGGCGGTTTCCCCTGAATTGAAAGAGCTTAGTGTAGAGGGAATCAACTACAGTCATTCACTCAGTGCTAAGTTGTTGCAATTGGTGGTAACATTATCATCGATATAAAGTGGGCGTCGACAAGTTGTAGCCTGAGTGTGCAATCCAATATGGCCACAACTGAAAAGAATCAATCTACTGCGTCTATTGTTGATAGTCCCAGATTGTTCAGTAATATTACCAATTATGTGTATTTATATGAAAAATCTATTTACGGTGTACAAGTACATTGGGGATCAAATATCACTTTTTAAGGTCTTTTTTTTTTTTTTTTAAATGATCATGGCCCGAGATTAGAAATTTATTTAATCTCTGTACAGTTACCTCTCTCTTTCTCCCCTAGTCTCTCCTCCCATTCCTCCGACCAGCTTTACTATCGCATTACTCATCTCACTCCTCCTCAAACAAGCTTCCCCCCTCATCCTGACTCTACTCTCCTGCCACGACCATGACTCTGTATGTGTCGTCCGTTTATTCATGTGAATAGTGACCCCTCTACCTCTCTGTGTCCCTCATTTTCTTTTGTCTTGCCACTCCCAACATCACTCCTCTCACTATTTCCCTCCTCCCATAACCCCATCATATCATCGTATCTCTACATATTTTGAGTGTCTATGAGTTGTGCATGCGACCCCCCTCTCTCTGTCTGTCTATCCCTCTCTCTCTCTTTCTTTCTCTACCTCCTTGGGCCTCATAACTCCAACCTCCCACGATAACCCCCACCCGCCTCTCAACATCCCCTTCCGCATGTGAATTCTCTTTGTTTCTCTCTCTCTCCTTTCTTTAGATGCGTGCAACGAAGAGGATAATGCTATCAGAGGTTTTGAAAAGAGAAGTAAAATTTTTAGTTTGTCCACATCAGACCCACATTTTAATAACCAGTAGGAATTGATGTGGTGAGTTCATTTTGTTAGTCTTCCACCCCAATGTGTTGAGGGGTTACCAATTCGAAATCAAGATTAAGGTTAAGGTTTTCGTTTTTTCTCTGGGGACTTGTCATAAAGAAAACGCAACGAACTCTTTTCTCGTTTTTGGCTTCTGTATTCTAAAGCCGAGAGCGTCAGATTTTGTTTGGAACTAATGAGAAAAATCCGATATTTATATAAGATCACTAATATGTATTGAGTGTTGGCCTTGGTGTGCTTTCAGAATGAGTCAGAGATCATGACAGGACGGATTTTACGGGAGGAAATACTTAGTTGAATGACGCAGCAATGACTGGGAACAGATTTCACAACCAACCAAGCGTAGACCCCACAATCACTTGTTGATGACAATGAATGTCAATTTATAAGTCCAAGTCCGTGTTTCACGGTGAATGATCATTTGGGTTTCAATGTGTGTGCCGGTGCGTTTGTGAGCGCCCCTCCATCACCGCCACTTACACGCAAATCCTCAAAAACGAAGTAGAGACTGCTTGGTGGTAGGGGAGATAGCTGTGTACTTTCCACAGGTGTCAGTAATCAATTTAGGTGGGGGTTGCTTTTGAAGGAAAGCTGACAGATATACCCATGTGTGTGTGTGTGTGTCCCTGTGAGTAGCCACATCCACGTGAGTGTATGTGTGTGGCTGGTTTAT
Organism: Thysanoteuthis rhombus; assembly: GCA_963457665.1. NCBI lineage: Eukaryota > Metazoa > Mollusca > Cephalopoda > Oegopsida > Thysanoteuthidae > Thysanoteuthis > Thysanoteuthis major. Next base: position 27,918,174 of record OY735227.1, read on the forward strand.
TTACTCAAAACAATATTTAGATTTCCATAAAGGGTCGCCGTTACATATATTTTGAATTATGGTCCCACAAACCTCTTTCATATTCATAAGATGAATTCAAGAGCAAATAAGTCGTTCAACGGCAATATGTGTGTGGGTGTGGGTGAGAGTACTTATTTGCCTCTCCAGGAGGGCAGAATGTGGCTCAAGGTCATGATTAACGTAATTGTGGATGGTTCGAGAAATAGCATCTACATGTATTTATATATACATATATATTTGTGGAAGTGGCTACCTTATCGGTGGCAGGTTCGATTCCTACAGCAGCCCGATTTTCTTTAATTGTTTATTCTATTTATGTTGTTTAGAGCGAGTGTTATATTAACCTTGTAAAGACGGGAAATCATCTCTATATGATATAACGTAATGTATAATTGATTCTACAGGACCAAATATGTCCATTTCTAATATGTGAATATATATATATATATATATATATATATATATATATATATATATATATATATATATATATATATATATATATTCTCGATAACATATATATATATATATATATATATATATATATGTTATTGAGGAATGGATATATGATCGGACAGAACAATCACGTTATATTATATTGATACATTCGCCACGTAATAACCATCATTTCAAATAATGTTTCAGTATATAATATAACGCATAATATGTGAATCATATATATATATATATATATATGAAATAATCAATAATTGTATCATCCACAGACAGCTGTTTCTGTTTCGATATATATATATAACACAGTTATCACGCCAAAAAACAATAACTAAAATGAATAGTTCGTGAATTAGTTTGCCTATCGATAGGCAATTTTGTGGTATCAGTGCAACATATGTATATATGCGTGTGTGTGTGTGTGTCTCCGTTAACGAGGCCAGAAGTACAACCCGCCCTAATCCCACCGATAGACATTCTCGCTCATTCATATTAGCGATAAAAAAAAACCAAAAGCAAATGTGTGTATCGTTGACCATTCAGAGCCCTTCATTCATACTTGACCGGTAATAGTCTGCTGAAGACTGCTATATGGAATTTTACAAACGTCAGTATACACTTATTTTAGCTCAAGATCAGTTGCAGCTGTCGTTATTAACGATTTAGATTATTTGATAATTAATAAATGAATTAAGATTCAAATCAAAATAAAAGTTAGTTTCGTTTCGCTTGGGCCAGTTATGATTTTAAACTTGCATGCTTATTTTTTAAATAAACTATTATTCTGAGCGATAGCTCTGGTTTATGATTGAGTTTGTGAACGCTTTCCATTTACGGTGCCACAACTTCAAATAAAGCTGTACACGTTTGGAATCAGCAGCAGACGTAGTTGACGATTTAAATTTTTACTCGAAAATGCTTTGCTCGGACCAGTGAATTATGATTCAACAATGTTCATGTGATATACCATTTAAAAGTGTGAATTTCACTCTATTTACCCAAGCTGAACGTTTTCTATTCATTATCCATTTAGTTTATTTGAGGCTGTCAAATCAAAGATGGAAAAGGGAAATTCAAGCAATTTTATTGTACGAGTTCAAAACGGGTTGAAACTGCAGAATTTACTCGGAATATCAAGCAAATATTTGGTCAGGTAACATTCAACGAACTTGTAGCTTACAATTGGTTCAAGAAATGCCCAAACGGAGACGAGAGCCTTGAAGATTCGGATGTCCTTCTGTGATTGAAGACATCCAATTAGAGCCATCATAGAGGCAGACCCACACAAGACAACTCGAGGTGTTGCAGAGGAACTATACTATTCAGCCGTTGTTGGTCATTTGGACCAAATTAGAAGTGCAAAAAAGCTCGACATGTCATGCAAGTGACTCCGAATAAAAACAAAAAAAGGCTCACATGTTCTGCAAATGACCCTGTAAAAACTGAACGAGATAGACTACGGAACTGTACCCCATCCAGATTACTCGACAGACCTATCTCCATCCAACAACCTACATTCCAAGGATTTTGACCACTTCTTGCGAGGAAAGGTCTTCAAACTCCTGGCAGCAGCTCAAAATGCCTTTGGAGAATTCATTGGTTCCCAAGATTCCATAAACCAATGTTTCTAGGATAACTGGACTTATTTTTAGTTGGTAAGAATGTGTAGATTCCGGGCGTTCTTATTTTGAATAATAACTTTGTTCTTGAGCTGAGATATACTGCTTTGAAGTTGTTGGTGAAAAACTGCAATTATTTTTACATCAACCTTATAGATAAAAGATCGAATTATCTAGATATGAACATCAAGGGGATTTAATCAATTCCTGGATAGGTATGAATAGGTAGACAAATATAGCGAGACTACCAGGTAAATAAATAAGAAACTTTGATCGACACCTGAACTGATATGATGTGAGATAGGTTTAAATCAAATGCCACTGGTAGATCAGTTGGTAGATATAATAAGACTACCATAGATAGATAGATAGATGGATAGATAGATAGATAGTGAGAATTTTGATAAACAGGGTAAATCGAAAAACCATCTAGGCAGCTGTCTAACCCAATTCTTTAAAGATAAATTTGGGTCTTTTGGTCAGATCACTTTAAGACTAGACAGCATCTCGAGAAATAACTGGATACCACGTAGTTGATGGCATCATCGAGAGAACCTAACTTTTCTTGAAAATGTTGATATTCTTGGACATTTTAGATCACCATCAGATACAAGTACTATATTCTGATATAGCAAAGTAAGACATCAAATGACTTCTTCTCGACAAATAATTGTCACACGATTGATGATCTCATCAAAAGGATCTGAACTTCTTGAAAATGTTGATATATTTGGTCATGAAAATCACACTCAGATACAGAGTGCATATCTTGACAGAGCAAAGTAAAACTAATCTAATTACGTGCTTGACAAAATACGGCCGAATGTTCATTTTTAGATTGGGAAGACAGCATTTTTTTCCATTGATTCAATTACTCCTAACACTGAATAGCGCTGTATTTTGTCTGTTCAAATATTTATAAGTTCAAATATTGGGTACAAAGATATGATGTCCTGTCACAGCCACTGATGGCATAAATAGCAGGAAGAGCAAGGCATATTTTTTTGGCTCAAAAAACGTACAGATAGCATTTGTGCTGGCTCATTATGGTCGTAAATGAAATATCTCTACTGTATGCTGTATTTTTCATATGCACGTATTAACGAAATGAGAGCCACAGTAACTTTTCAGGGCATTACAATATCACTATCTACCAACGAGTCTTTGGAGCAAGAGGTGAGTCAGCTTCTTCGTATTTGCACCTATGAAGCATGGAACTGCCCTTTTTGTAACTGAATATGTTGGATCTTCAGTTGTAACTATGTGTGGATGATGCGGTCAGCTTATTTCTACTTATGTTTAAATGTACCTCGCAATGAGTCGCAATGGGCACTTCCATGTTTTTGCGGCTAAAATCTCGACATTTGCCTCCTTGCAAAATATTCTGATCGGATCCGTCAGTCCCTACCCTTGCTCTTTATGTTCCACTTCTTCTTCTTGTGCCGGCCTTTATGCAGTCTTATTTGTATGTGTCATTGTTCAGCCCTAACTGGATCGTCTCTGACTCTTTTGGTGGGGTAGTGATCTGCACTAAACTCTTAAACCATTCATGTTTAGTTCTCTTTGGTCACAGCGAACAAGTTGCAGCTTGACCATGAATGTAATATGAGCAGTTTTTTGTGTCTCTTCACAAATTGAGCCGGATTCGGCGACTAGACAATTTCTCTGCGACGACATGTCCGACTGCAAGAGAGATGCATCAGTTGTGGCAAAAGCTTACGATGCTGTTGTTATTGGATATGAAATGTCTCTTCACAAAGATCAGATAAAATGCTTGGCAATCTTATCGTAGTAAAGATACTGATTTTTTTTCTCCTCACCTTCTCGATTTATCAGGCATACGTGAACAAACACTCTACTATGAGGTTACTCAGTCGGTAATGAGACAGTACTTAGTGAGCTTGTATAATATTTTACCATTGCATTCACATGTCTAATGCAGGTTGTTTGGCAAAACAACGCAACATCCGTCAGGCAACAATTAAAAATTGTTCTGAAAGGTAGAAGGGACGCTGGGATATATGTTTCCGGTCCCAGGGGATGTAATTTGAAAGGGACAAGGGCTTAATTCCCCCAGGTTCACTATTTTTTTCCTTGATATCAAATGGCTGGAATAATTTCTGGACTGACCTATAAGTGGCTATCGACTGATCAAATAGTCATTAGAATACAACAAACCACTTTGTTTGGTATTTGTAGAAAGCATTTGACTGAATAGAACA